>CM046446.1:92062313-92662313 GCA_025506515.1 Flaveria trinervia
AACGGTTACAAGAAGGAATTGCGCACGGTTTCCGATCAAAAACGGTCGATTTTGGTGGTTTTGGTGCCTCACTGGACTTGGTCGGAGTCCGGGCGGCGAGGTTACCGGAAAAACGGGTTAATGGGGGGGGTTTGGGTTTTTTTATTGAATTTACACAATTAGCCCCTGTACTTCCTTTTTTTATTATTTTATGCACAAACCTTGCATTTAAAGTTTTAAAAATGACAAACTAACCCCCTAACTTAAATTCTTTAAGTTTTTAAACATTTCAAAGATTAGTAAATCACTATTATTATTGATATTATTATAACTTATGTTTAATATTACTTTCATTATTATTATTATTATTATTTTATTATTATTATTTATTATTATTATTATTATTATTATTATAACTTTTATTATTATTACTATTTATTATTATAGACATTATTATTATAGTTATTAATATTATAATTATTATTTTCAATTTAATAGTTATGTTATTAAGTTTTATATTAAATACTTAATGACCATAAACAAATAAACATAATAACACACAAATTCATAAAGAGGCATAAATAGCCCTTATAAGAATAAACGAGGTTAACTATTAATTAACCAAAAATACAAGATGTTACATTATGAACTTTGGCACAAGAGGAAACCTTTCATTGGTTTTCTCAGGTCATTTGGATGTCATTGCACCATCTTGAATACCAAAGATCAAATTGCCAAGTTTGCTGAGAAATCAGATGATGGACACTTTATTGGATACTCTTCCCAAGCTAAGGCTTATAAAGTGTACAATCTCATAACTAGAATTGTGGAGGAGTCAGTCAATGTGACTTTCAATGAACACACACCTTGTGTTGCTGGTTCTGGTCCGGATTGGTTATTTGATCTTGACTTGGTTACTAACTGTTTTAACAAATCTTGTGAGAATGTTTTAGGATCTGTAGAAAACTTAAATGCAGGTGATCCTGATCCAAGATTTGAGCTAGGAAGATCTTCAAGTCATACATCTTCAGCTCCAGTTGGAACCACTTCTGCAAATGAGGTTTCAATCAGCACAACAATGACAAACTCAGCTGACACATCTGGTATGCCTTCAAATTCCAGCTCAGAGGCTCTATAACCAGAAAAGAACACCTTAATTGTGGAAGACAACAATGGTGGTGGTGACAGTGATTAAGAATTTCTCGATGCCACTAACCACACCATAGATGAGAACATCAATGATGTCACACACTGCTTGGATCAAGTTTCACTTGAAAAGTGTGCTGATGTGGTAGGAAAAACATATATGCCAGATCTAAATTTCTCTAATTAGATCTTTCTCAACAACTTGATGTGATCCCTCAGCTTAGGATCCACAAGTCTCACCCTATCACAAACATCATTGGAGATGTTGTCTCAGGGGTAAAGACAAGAGGACAAACCCATGAAGCAAATGTTTGTCTTCATTCTTGTTTTCTATCCCAGATAAAGCCAAAGAAAGTTGATGAAGCTCTAAAGGATGGAAGTTGGGTTGAAGCTATGCAACAAGAGCTGCTTCAATTCAAAAGGCAGAAAGTTTGGAACCTTTGTCCTCTTCCTTCTGGGAAGACTACCATTGGAACCAAATGGGTGTTTAGGAACAAGAAAGATGATAGAGGCATCAGCATCAAGAACAAAGCTAGACTGGTTGTTCAAGGATACACACAAGAAGAAGGGATTGACTACACTAATGTCTTTGCTCCAGTGGCAAGATTAGAAGCTGTTAGGATATTCCTGGCATTTGTTGCATCCAAGAACTTCAAGGTCTTTCAACTTGATGTGAAGTGTGCCTTTTTATATGGAGTGATAGATGAAGAGGTTTATGTCAAACAGCCACCTGGTTTTGTAGACCTTGCTCATCCTGATTATGTCAGCAAGCTTGATAAAGCTCTCTATGGGCTACATTAGGGACCCAGGAAATGGTATGAGACACTGTCTGAGTATCTCTATAAACATGGATACAGGAGAGGTACTATAGATGGAAAAGACATATTGCTAGTTCAAGTATATGTGGATGACATCATCTTTGGTTCAACTAATCCAAAGCTCTGCAAAGACTTTGAGAAGCTGATGAAAGACAGATTTGAAATGAGTGCCATGGGAGAACTCAATTTCTTTCTGGGAATTCAAGTGAAGCAAGTTGAAGATGGCATCTTCATAAGACAATCAAAGTATGTTCAGGTTATACTCAAGAGGTTTAATATGACTGACTGTAAGATTGCTAAGACACCCATAGCCAGAAACCACTCCTTGGTCTTGATCTTGAGGGGGAGTGTGTAGATGAACACTTATACAGGGCTATGATTGGGTCTCTTATGTATCTTACTGCAAGCAAGCCTGATATCATGTTTGCTACATGCATCTATGCAAGATATCAAGCCAACCCTAGGATGTCTCACCTTATCACTGTCAAGAGAATTCTAAGATACCTCAAAGGTGCATCAACACTTGGCCTATGGTATCCCAAGAATTCTGACTTCAATCTGTATGCCTATACAGATAGTGATTATGGTGGTTGTAATATGACTGCAAAGTCTACATCTAGGGGATGTCAATTTCTTGGTGGAAGGGTTGTCTCGTGGCAATGCAAGAAACAATCCTGTGTCTCTGCATCAACTGCTGCAGCTGAATACATTGCTGCTGCTAGCTGCTGTGCTCAAGTGCTTTGGATTCAAAATCAAATGCTAGACTATGGGTTAAACTTCAAGGAGACTCCCATTCACATAGACAACAATAGTGCTATCTCAATCACAGAGAATCCTGTGCAGCACTCAAGGACAAAGCACATCAATATTAGGTATCATTTAATAAGAGATAACTATGAAAAGGGATTAATTAAACTAGTCAAGGTTCACACAGATGAATAATATGTTGATTTGTTTACAAAGGCCTTTGATGAACAGAGATTTAAATATCTAATATCATCTATTAGGATGATCAACCTTGAGTAGATTTTTCTTAAAACTACTTCTTATTATTTCTTAAAATTTGTGTGTCCTAAGTTGTGTAGTTCATCACTTCCTTAAGCTCATGTTTTCTTTGGATTAAAATCTTTTTCTGAAGACTTTCCTTAGATCATTTGATAATTTTTACACTTCGGAAGTTATGCTTTTAACTTCAGAAGCAAATCATACCTTCAAAATATTTAACTGTCAAAGAAATTTACCTTCGGAAGAGATTTCAAATCTATCTTCCGAAGCTTAAATATTTGTCTTAAAACTTACTTATTTTCAAGGACCTTTACTTCTGAAGAAAAATTAACTCTTGGAAGCTTTGTTAAATTTCTATACAAAGCACCCAAGTTTTAATTTCTCTTCCGAAAAAAAATCATCAAATCTCTCAGGAAATTCTTCCGAAGATAAATTTAGCTTCGGAAGCTTTTTAATTAAACTTCCGAAGATAATTAACCTTCAGAAGCTTTTTGACTTCCAAGAAAACTACTTTTTGAGCAAAAGTAAACTACTTTTTCAGAGGTGGGACCGACATCCGGATTTCAAAGTTCATCCTCTTTCATTAAACTTTATCTGAAATCCTTCTCACATATAAACCCGACGGTTTCCCCCCATTTTTCTATCATCTGTTCTTCCTCCAAACCTAAAACCCCAAAATTTCTCTCTGAAATTTCTTTCTCTCTTCTTTCTTCATCCTTAAGCTACTTCAAAATGGCCAACCTTATTCACAGAAATGATCCCAACTTTACCATGCAACTACACAGACAACATAATCAGGTTATGCTCTGAGAAAGATCCTCATTTCTCAGAGGTTTGTCGTTTCTTATCTCTATCAAACTACTTCACCTCCCTAACCATTGATCCTCCACTCTATGAGGATCATCTGCTAGAATTCTGGAAAACCTGCCAAGAGGTTGTTTTGGATGGGGAGAAGGCACTGTCTGCCACAATGCAGGGGAGAACAGTCTTCATCACTCCGGCCATCATCAACATGCATCTTTAGTTGGATGATGAAGAAGGTGAGGTGTTCTTCCCAAGGGAAGCTGTCAATCATTCCTTTGTGCAGATGGGGTATGAGGAGATTTCTCTGTAAAGACCTTTAGAAAAGGGAAGGTCTCATCCCAATAGAGATTCCTGCTCCATGTGGTCATCCACAGCTTATCAAATAAGCATGGTGGATGGAACCAGATTCCTGAGGATCTCTTCTTCATAATCCTTGGAATGGTTCAAGGGGTCAAATTCAGGTATTCTCAGTTTGTCTATACAAATTTACTTGCAAATTTAGACTCCTTAGAGTATTACATGTTTCCTAGATATGTCCAGTACATTCTTAACTGTGAACTGGGCTCACAGTTAAGGGAAACAGGTAACATTCTTAAATTGGGACAGATGAAGCCCGACATCTTTAAAATTCTGAGAAAGCTCACTGTTGGATTCTTTGGGGTAGAAACAGCCCTAGTCCCAAAAATGTTAGAGCTCATTGCTCAAGGTGACAACCTAGCAGCACAAGCTAGTGTTGAACCCACACCTGCTACCTCCCAACCACTCTCACAGCCTAAAATCACCATCGCCTACCAAAGAAAATCCAAACGAACCCCTGCTGAGGCTATTCAGTTTGTGGATGCCCCCATATACTCAACCATACAGGAAGAAGTGAACACTGGAGCTCCTACTTCTCTTGAGAAGCAAACCACTCCCATCTCTTCAAGAATCAGTGCTGAGGTTCCTCATGCTCAGCCTGATGAGCTCATTAACCAAACTGCCTTAAGCCATCACTCTGAGTCTCAACACTCAAGTGATCAACCTTCAGGGGACAGTTACCATCCCCAACCTATAGATCTAAACCAACCAATTCCCAACCTTGACTTCTATACTGATGAAGATTTAGGTTTCAGTGAGTATAATGAGTCTCTCTTCTTTTCCCCCACTCAAAGAGAGATGAATACTCCTGAGTCTCCTACATCTATCCCACATCAGTCACCTACAACTGAGGTGGACACTCCTGCACCTGTTCAGGATGTCCATATAGAAAAGGCTCTCACTTCTGAAAGTGATTACATCATTAAGACCTCAACCATGGCAACTCAACCCACTGATATCTCAACTGAGATTGCCAGTGAGCAGGAAAACCAGCAGCCAAGAACCTCAAGCTGGTGATGAGAGAGAGGACTCTAGTCCAATCATCTCATACCCCAATGAATCTTCTGATGAAGATGAGGGGAATCTGAGACTACTAGTGCAAAAACTGTCTAAAACATGCACTTAATTAGTCTCAAAGGTCAGTCACCTTGAATCTCAGGTGACTATCTTACACAACAGGATCAATGATCAGCAACTTGAGATTTCATATCTTAAGGAGAAACTAGTTGGGAGACCCTTAAGAAGAGCTCAACCAGGAACACAAGAACCTGTGGATGTGATTAACCTATCTTCCAGCTCACCTATGCAAGTGGGTGATGCTACCAAAAAGGGAGAGAAAGTCATTACAGCCACAGAACCTGGGAGTTCTTCAGAGAGATTGGACATTGAGGACTCACCATCCTCACTTACAACTGTGCATTTTCAGCAACCTCCTCAAGTTCACATTGATATGGACTACACAGACTCCTTCATACAGAGTCTGTTTGAGGATGGGATACCAAGGGCTATGTTATATTCACCATCTTCCAATCATATCATTAGGTGGAGGTATGACAACATCAGGAAAGCCCTAATCATCATAAGAGTTCAAGGATAGCAAGAATTCTTCAATTTTCAGATCTTGGACTACTATGAAGGTCTGGATCTAGTCAACATGCCACTTGTCAACCCAAGACAATCAAGACAAGCTGAAAAACTGGCTCAAAGAATCCAAGACAGGATCACTGTAGAGTTCAGCTTAAGAAGGAGACTTAGGCAATCGGGCAATGCCATCGGTCAACTGGATTTTAAGGCAGACCCTAAGATTAGCTTCATAGGAGAAACCTTGACTAAAGGCCCAGTGGCAGAACCTGAGAGCACTTTCTCATCATCTCCAACTGCTACAAAGATCCATATTCCTTCTGAGACACCTGCTAGTGAAGGTGCTTCTCAACCTCTCTCTGGCCTGAGCTCAGATGCTGCAACAAGCAATGAAGGCCAAAGCTCTGTCCACCCTGAGTCACAAAGGTCTATGAGTGACAAAGGGAAAAGAAAAATAACATCTGAGGAGATTGAGGAGGAGGAGAGAGAGAGAGAGAAAAATGAGGCTAAGGGGAGAAAGTTCCGCTGCTGAGTCTTCAAGACTCATGGAGTTTGCTATTAGGGCTACCCCCAGACCTGATACTCAGAATGATGAGTTAAGGGCAGTCAGGATAAACTATTTGCAGACTAGGAACTATGACATAGACAATGTCATTTCTCTCCCCTTAGATGAGTTGAATGAACTGGGTGACCTGGAAAGGTCAAGGGAGAAGAAGAAGGCAGAAGATGCAGAACTCTTAGTACAAGTCAAAAAAGAGAGAAGAAGAAAAAGACTGTACAAAGATATGGTACCCTTTCCACAGTTCAAGAAAGTCATGTACAAGAGGATGTGGTTCAACAAGAACCTTAGGTAGACAAAGAAGAAGACAAAATCAAGATGATTAACTACCTGAGTGCCACAGGCTTCTACCAAGCAGATGCACTCCTTCCCTTGCCCTATAACTATGTTGAGTTTGAGTCTTTAAAACAACTTGAGCTTGAGATAGTCAAGGACAGAAAGACAACAAAGAAGAAGCTAAGGGAAGAAGCTGCAAAATCAAGAGCCATCATCCAGAAGAGTATGAAGAAATCTGCTGACAGGCAAAGGATAATGAGCTTCTTGAAGCTATATGGATTCTCCTGAAGGAGACTTGGCCCCATGTATCTATCCACTATGGATGAGCATATTAGGGTGATCAAGCAGAAGATCAAAAATGGAGAGATCATTGACTTACACTCCACTCCAAGTTAGGCTCCACCTGAAGTGGAGGTTAAGGTTGAACAGCCAGAGACAACACAACCTGGACCTCCTGCTGAAACTCAGCAAGCTTCAACTTCTGATCCACAGCAGGGTCAACCTCCTCTCCTTCTGAACCTGTAAGAGAGGAAGCCCCAACTGAGAAAGACAACAGAGATCAATCTGGTACTGCAAGCCAGTCTTCTCAGTTAAAACCTTCAAAGAGAAAGAAGATGATGGCTTCTAGATCAAAGCCTAAGAAGAAGAAGAAGACTGCACCCTCTTCTAAACCTCAGGATGAATCAGAATAGCCTGAGGATGTGCAGCCAGAGGATGCTACATCAACTCTAATTCAAATAGCTCATCTAGCAACAGGAAGACCCATCTTGTCTTGGACATATACCACAAATCCAGAAAGATGGCATGTCACTAGAGATCAAGACATTGAAGACATTTACATATGGCAAGATATGTTTCAGTTGCCTCTGCATGACCTCTTTGATATGAGAAGACACTTTGACAGCCTGAAGGATCCTGATCATCTCATGAAGAAAGGAATGGTGATCATCCTAATGAGGACTGTCAATATCTAAAGTTTTCTAAGTGTTTTGGTAGCATCAGCCTAGGGGGAGTTTGTAGAGATTAATGAAGAGGCTGATGCAACCTAAACATCTTAAGTCTATCCTGCATGCTGCACAAGTGCATTAAAAAAGAAGCTTAGGAAGTTTCACACATGAAACATAAAATACTCTAAGTGTGAAATCTTCCAAAGCCAAGACCAATATCTTCCGAAGCCAAACATGAAGTCTTCTGAAGCCTCAGAGACAAAGTCTTCCGAAGCTTCACGTTCATGAAGACAGATTTCTTCCGAAGACTTTTAGTAACATGCTTTATCTGATGTACTGTTCCATAAAGCTGGACACCTTTCCGCTGCATCTCTACAAGTCACCAACTTACATGAGTTGGTGAAAAGGTCCATGCTTTTGGCAACTGTACATTGAGGTCTTGAGTCTGTAACTTTCTACTTTATGTATTTTATCCTTTTTGTAATAGATAAGGATGTGAGCTATGGCATGTCATAGTCACAAGACAAAAGGCAATCTGCTTTTTGACTCTACAATTGATTTTGTTTGTGTCTAGTCAATTGTATCCAGCTGGCTTTCAAAGTATAGCCGGCTATATGATGTAATATAAGTATCTCATGTTCTTGTATCTTTCCAAAATATGCTTTGTAACACTTGTAATAGAACATAGAGAAAACAATATACTGCATTCTTGAAAACCATACACTTGTGTTCTTTGTGTTCTGTCTCTTGCATTACTTGTGTTCTTAGTATCTCAACTTGGTTAATCCAGTTACTGTTTGATTAAAGTTTAGTTAATCTCTTCTTTGTGTTGTTATGTTGTAATTTACACCCTTTAACGATCCTGCAATTTATATATCTTATGTGTCATAAACTAAATTTCTTGTGTGTTTTATTTCAAAATTTAAAACTTAAAATAGAAATTGACGTTAAACTTTATCATAAATTATATTTGCTTTATATATGTTCGTACTTTTTGTTGTAAACCAATAATTATAAAGTAAAAATATGTAAAAATATATATATAAATTTTAAAAATGTGTCATCCGGGTTGTGTTCGTGTTAACCCGTGAATTTTCGTGTCGTATTTGGGTTGGCACATCTGACACCATTTTTGGGTTCGGGTCGTGTTTAGGTTTGTGCTTAAATTTCGTGTTCGTGTCTGGTTGGACCCGCCAACCTGAGAACACGACCCGTTTAGCACCCCTAACTATAAGGGTAAGACATAGCCGACCATCCGGCTTGAGAGGTAGCGAGTTATTTCGAAGTCGGCTATGTCACTGCCCGTCTTCAAAGTGTAAAACCGCGAGAAAAACTAATGTTGAAATGTTGTAGTCCAGGTGTGTTAAGGAGACGGTAATAACATACATAACTTTATACCATTATGATGTGTTTATTTTCATTTAGTGTGACAAAAACTTAATGCAAAACCGAGTTGGGTTACTTTTATATTGAATGTTTCGATATAAATTTGACTCGACTCGGTTTGAATAAAAATTTGTGTCACACATAGATGAAAATACGCACGTTGTAACGGTACAATTGAAAATTCAAAAATTGTTATGTTTTACTGTTATTAGAGAAAAACTATTATAAGTAAAATTAATTGTAATAATATAAAATTAATCGATGTTTGAAGTAACAGTAATGATGTTAATTATATATTGAATTCACGAATAATTTACTATATGCAGTATAATAATAATAATACTTGTTTTAACGGTAGAGCTTTTCACTATGAATAGTAAGGTTGATATAAGATTTAAATCAGCCCAAGTTTTTTTGGCTATAACTATTTTTACTTCAATAATGACTAAACGCATCTACAAATTTGAGTATGCCAAAAATTAGTTTTATAATTTTGTAATTAAAGGTGAGGAAGATCACGGTCCGGTTAGGATTTAAAGGTAAACGAATGATTTTACGGTGTTGCATAAATGTAGCAAAATCGATTGATGGTTTGATTGTTTGAGTTTAATTGATGTAATGGATTGAACCAATGCTCCTGATAAGATGATCTACGTTTTGACGTTTATCTATATTTTGATGTAAAAATTTTTTAGTATTGAGTCGGGTCAAATATAAAATGCTTTTGTGCTTATATTTATACACGCTTTTAGTTGGTATATGTTTCGACATAAGTTTTGTTTGGATAAATTCGAGTTACTTTATTTTTCGATGTAAATTTAGTTCGCTAACAAGTGGGGACGATTGTAATATATACCATATCACATCGTATATGGTGTAGTTGCATATGTTTTTTATGTACATTTTGAGCTTGTCTACGTTTCGACATAATTGTAGTTGGAAAAAAGTTGAGTCAAATATAATACGTTTCATTGAATTGTGCAAATATGAATTACTCTATGTTTCGGCATAAATAATCCAAAAACCACTCGGGTCGATTGTAGTGTATATTTTATCACACCGCGTATAATATCGTCGCAATGCGCAACGGGTAAAAAACTACTTAATTGAAAAAAGAACTTTGTACTCGTACAACTCATTGAAAATGCAGTTGACTCCGTTAAAATCGTGAGCAACTCCATAAAAAAATGAACGCCTATATTTTATAGACGAACGTCTGTGTTTTAACTAAGGAAGAATTTCACACACACATATAAACTTGTTAAATATCATACATATTCAATCAAAACATAAATTACTCCTATAAAATATTTTTATTATATATTAATATCTTTTCAATGAAATCTAGATAATTTGATAGAACTATTATTGGTAAGTAACTTTTGGGGTTAAAAGTGGGTGAATATGAAATTTAAAGTTCTAAAAGTAAATAAGAGTAGAATGTTCATGTTTTAAAATGTGTTTAATGAAATGGGTTAAATAATATTTTAGTTAGTTTGTCAGGACATGTATGATATTTTAAATTTTAATTGGGTATATATATTGTATTTTATAAAATTATTTTTTTAATTGGGTATATATTGTATTTCATAAAATTATAGGGATGTATATGAAATTCGCTTTTAAACTAAAGTTCCGTTATTTATACCGTATATCTTAATTTGATTAGTTGTAATTAGTAAAATAATTCATTTCTACTTGATGTAATAAAATAAACATATACTTGATTCTTTGTTTAGTTAAATTATTCTTCATTTTATCGTTATAAACATTTACCATGTGCATTTATTGAGACATGTTATAATTTATTTTATTGCATAAAGCAATATAACTACTTTTGTTTCAAGTTGTCCACGATTGCATGGGAAACTTTAATCCAAATTTGATAACATCAAGTAAGATTCAAAGTTGATTTTTGTAATTTTATGTTTTTATTAATATGATACTTAATATGATAATAATAATTTGATAGTATATGTTTTTCTTCCAAAAATATGGAAAACTAAATGAACATTTAAGTTAACAGGCTATGATAAAAATCAAAAACTTTTAAAAATCACTCAAATTTTGACGTGATTAAAATCAATTTGAAAAGCATATTGCTTTAGGAAAAAGAACTAAAAGAAACGAATTTGCTCTTTGCTTTCTCAATAAATAGCTCAACATGCATTCCTACCATATCATGAAACATATACATGCTTAAAGGCCCAAAGGTTCGTTATAAATTATAGAATTAATTTCGGTTTTACTCGTTTTGTGAATTATCTCCACTTGAGTACTAATGTTTATTTTATCTCTATTATTAGCCTAGGTTTTTTAAATCATTTTTGTTTCAGTCAATTTTACTAACGTCGTGAATATATTTCTATTATGCGAGTGTTAAGTGCATGCTAAATGACCAAAATACTCATTGTTAAACCTCTAGCCTTATTTCACACCCACTCCATACACCATGAAATACACACAAACTTAAAAATAAAAAAAACTCTGCCCACTATCTCAACTCTCTCTATCAATCCAAACCCTAACCCCTTGGGTGCCACCTCACATCCACCACAACGTAGATACTACCGTCTACCGCCACTACACCTCCGCCATACAACCACCGTCACAACCGCACCTTTGCCACATCACCATTGTCGTAATCGCACCTCCGCCTCCCGTCCCTTCTGCAACCACAGACTACCACCACCACCATGAGTTCACCACCACCACCATGAGTTCACCACCACCAACACGCCGGCCACCATCACAACCACCTACGATCGCCTTTGAACTTTCCCTAAAATCAAATCTAAAACCCTCATCATCATCCATCTATATGCATCTGTCTTCTAAAATTAGATTTGAGGATGGTGGTTTGATTTAAAAAAACAAAGTTGGTAATAACCATTTTAACCCTAAGGATATTTTGTCTTTTCAAAAAAATCTAACAAAAAATGTTAACATTATTAGTCAGAAGAACAAAAACATAAATGATTTTGAAAACTCAAGCCAATAATAGATAAAAAACAAACGTTGGTACTCAATTGGGAAAAATCTATAAAATACAGGGACCAAAACCGAAATTAACTAAAAATATCAAGAGCTTGTTTATCTGTTATTCACATCTCTACATGGTGAATACTGGTTAAAAAATTACTGATATTATGGGGTAAGAGCCTGCAAACACATAAGCCCATTCTTCAATCAGTTCCGGTTCAACCCGTTAAACCAATTGACCCGAAGACCAAACACAACAGCCCAGTCTGGTTCGTTGGTTGCGTTTATTTTTTCTTTCTGGTTTTGGTCTCGATCCAGTCCATAAGCCATGAACAACCTTAGTAACACAACATAAAGGAAGAAGCTACTTGAGGGTCTGATGACAAAGTTACTAGCTTTCAATCAAACTTTAATCCTTATGGTCTGCACAAACCAACACTAATCAAAGCAAAAACATAATTGAATGATAATCGACAATAAACAAAACCTATTCAAAAACTTTCTGAAAAATTAATGTTTTGCTTTCACAGGGTCCTCTCTTGAAGTGTATCCAGCTTTTTGCATACCAGCAATAGAGCCATTCTTGCAAATGCAGATTTCACCCATTTGTATGCATTCATTCCACAATAAAGTGTGACTAAGTATCTTTGAATATCTTCGGAATCACTTCATGGGCACTGATATCTAATGCCACTGGATCCCTGAAAATAAAATTATATGTTTTCAGAAAAAAATGTTAACAAAACAGCAGAAAAGGAACAGAACAAAACTCATGAAATTGCTGCTTCATCTAAATCCATTAAATAAATGACCCGTTGTCTAAAATATGTGTTGAGCGAAAGTATGCAACTGATTGAAGCTTGCTAGTTGGAAATAGCCTAACGCAGGCGTATAAAAGGTTGATTTAATATGATTATACCCTGAACACTACAGTAAATTAGACTAGGACAATCCAAATAGCTCATGGCTCGAAGCTCATGGCCAAAGTAAAAGACATTCAATCTTTTAAGCCTAACACTTCATTATTTGGTCCACTTCACATCAAAACATATTCTTTCTTCTAAGGTCTATCAATGTAGCCGATCCAACCCGAGCTTAAACTGAGCAAGCCAATTAATTTCAAGCCAAGCTCAAGTTTTCAGCAAGGTTTAAGCTCCGAGCCGGGCCTAGCGGCCTAGCTTGGCTCAGCCTGCTTACACTTTACACCCCTAGTGTTGCTTGCACTTTTTTCCACATTATTGAATAAAACTTCTATCTTGATTCAATTAATGTTAAAAAATATATTTTAGCATGGTTTGATTTTCAGTGAAACAAGTCATCTTTCTTCTAACTTCAGTCTATTTTTAAAAACTAACTTTAATACACGGGCAGTCCTGAATCTTCAACAAATGAAAACAAATATTTTGGCCTCTATCTAATTTGGATATTCAAATTGTTGGAAAAAGATATGGATACAACCACATCCTCTTAACAACTTTATGATGTGCGTATGATTTCAAACAATTAATGAATCAATAAGATATGAAGATGGAACATGTATACGCATTCCATTTACACCCCTATCTAGTATCTACAAGATATACTATTAGTTAGATGTCACATGTGAAATATTATAAGCTATGGTTCATGAGCAAGTAGTTTATCACACACACTAACCTGCACAATATCTGGCCTTTCTCTGAAGAACTAGGGATGAACCATTCTTTTCTGAGAAGAGGCGATTCAAACTGCGCAAAAAATCCATCGCTTTGCCCATGCTTCCATTTCCTTGACCCCTGTCCTTTCCACACCTGCAAATCAAGAAAGCTAACAAGGGCTAAGGAGCTGCTGAAATTATATTTCTATTGCTCTGATTCAAAAGTAATTGTTAGCATAGTCACTCAATCAGAGGACTTAAGTGGTTCCTTAGGCCTTTCCACGTGCTTCATGGCCTAAGATTTTATCAATCATAAATATATAATAAATAGATAAGCATGCACATAAATACAAAATGAATATCCACATTACCTGCGGATATGATATGGCATTCTTCGGTACAATTAAGCATGCTGCTCGAGAACAAGAGTCCACGGCATATTGCCTTAGAAAGGAAATACAATCACCATGCGTATGGGGTGACTCAAATGCCTGTTTAATGAAAATGGCAGCATCCTCATAAGCGGCGTTTATTTTAAACTTAGTTGGCAATTTTGAACCATTTCTTAATAAATGGGTCAACGCAGGTTACGTTTATCTCAAATGGGTATAATAGAAAACATCTTCCATCAAAAAGGGTCAGAAAGTCACAAAAAATGTAATTCTTACTCACAAAACCTCGCAGACAATTCATAATATACAACTATTGGAGTAGCATAAGTTTTGCAATCATATTTGACACACTAATTTTCATTCAAACTTCAAAAAAAATGTTTTGGGTTTTCAACATGTACAAAGAGTGATCTATTTTGACTAGGGTCCATCTCACACCTTATTAAATAGTTGAAAGCTTTTAAAAGGAAGATATGGGGTTGGGAAGAATTTAAGGGGAAAATAGACAGTAAGATAAGTGGTGGTAGAGATTGTATACCTTGTCAATGTTGACCACTGGTGCATATTTTTCAGTGTCTGTCTTCTCCTTATCGAGCAGGAAATAAACTCTTGCATCAACATTTGATGTTTGATGCCATGATTTAACAGCAGTCTCCATTGTTTCAACCACAAAAGAGAAAATATCTTTCCAATGTTCCTCATTTACATGCTTCTGCACCTGAAAGATATAACACTTTTAAATCATACTTCATCTTCAAATAGTTATTTATTTTTCACACAAAGAAAGAACAAATGAAATAGTTTCACAAAAGAGAAATTTCCAATAAACTGAGAAACTAATGTTTGAGAGGCTTTTTTTTTTCATTTCATTACAACAATATAAAATTATAAACACTGTTTGAATTACAGAATAATGTAAATAGAAAACAAGCCCTGGACAAATCAAATGATTATTCAAACTATCATTAAAGAAAAGTTACCAATTCAGATTTGAAACCATCCAAGTGTTTTGCTAGATCAACATTAGATCTCATATTGTTCACTTCTTCTGACCGTTTTTTATCTTTTGACAACTGTGTGAGCCTCTTGATCTTTCTCGACACCTCTGTACTTTGTGGATTGTGCTGTGAGGCTATTCTAAAGGCATCCAACGCCTACATTACATATAAAACAATAATAATATGAGAATATTGGCTTCAACTTGTTGATAATAAATATACCAAAACCATCTAAAAAGACTGTTATTGTACATCATCATATCGCTCCATGGCCTCTAATACACACCCTTTCCTGAAGTAACCCTGTGGATAAACAGTGACACTTTTTCAGAAAGAATAACAAACTAATACCCACGAACAAATATTAAACACTATAGGCGTTTTAGACTTTAATACCTTGTCCCAGCTGGGATTCAAAGATATGGTAGTTTCAGCATCACTGAGTGCTTTCTGGAGCTTAACAAGATTTAGAAATGCCGCAGCACGGTTGCTGGAAATAGAATAAATAGAGTTGAGAAAGATGACAAAAAAGGAATGGCATCCTAATCAAGATAAACCAAAGGCAAGATGATGAATATTACTATCAGATAGAGCCATAGGGGTGGCAATATCGACCTAAATGCTTACGAATAAGGTCAAATTGGGTTATGTGAATTCTCAAACCATCAGATCAGGCAAATAAAAAACTTACTAAAAAGAAACAAGTCAAATGAGCTGATATGATCAGAAGTCATGTAAAGTGTACAATAATAAATGGAAGCACCTATAACCACTCTATTTATAAAGTCAGATTATTACAGTAATATGTGAAGTGTATGATAATACATGGAAACACCTAAAATAGTTTTATTGATAAATCTAGATTATTACTGTAATAATATAGTTTTTTCTAATCATCTTTTAATACATTAATAAATAATATAAAGGAGGATCAAAGAAATGGAAAAGCAAGCAGTTGTGAATTAACCCAAACTGATTAGACACACATTTGATTATCCATTTGAACCGCTTGCCCAACACACCCTTCTTGCGATCTCTCCTATCAGACACCAGTAAATAACAATAAATATGATTAAAATTGCAATGAAGATGATCTATCTTCCAAATGGGTTAATTGATTAATACAATTAAGGCTTTACTCACCAGGTCAACATGTCTAAGTCCCAACACACACAGACACCAGATTTAAATAAGAGGCAAAAAAAGTACACTATTGACTATTTATGAATATGGCATTTCATCATCACATGCGCACGATTTTGTATTATGGAGGCATATCTAGCACTCATCCTACTCCGTGCTCACTCCAAGATATGAATGGTGAGTGCAAACAAATATAGAGTTTTCTAAGGAACCTCTGGTATTGCATACACTAAAAACAGTTGGTTGAAAAAAAAAATGATGTAAATAATCTCAGAAATCTTTTGGCATACTTCCAGAAATTTACGATCCGTTCACATTCCACAAAAATTTACATTTCCACAACATAAGAAACTACCCCTGTTACCATAAACTTCAAAGCACTCTGTATGGTAACTACAATTAAGCTCTCTAGTTCATCATTCCTCTACTTTCACTTGCATTTTTGTGTAGCGAACTAGCATCTCCCGTACAATACCAGAAACCACAACCACATAGCATCAACAGTAACTCAAAGTGTTAAGATTGCCAACAATGCATCCTCACAATGTAACCCTGAAACCCCAACCTTTTCTACTACATATGAAAAAAGAGAACTAACAGTAAGACCCTAGAACAGAGTTCAACACATATGTACAGATTTAGGGTTTATCACATATAGTACAAACACGATCTAACATTCGATACAAACTGCTTCCACTGCTTCAAATAACAAACCCCAAATCGATTTGAAGTGAATCAAACACTTTTTTCCAACTTATGAATAATACTAGAACTTGATATTATCAAGTAAATAGTAGCAAACAGATGTGTTACCTGTAAAGGGTGGGGTTCGAAGGATCTTTCTTGATGGCTTGAGTGTATAAAGCAGCTGCCTTTAGGTAATTTCCAGCCTTAAAGAACTCGTTCCCTTGATCTTTCAACGACACCTCAGGTTTTGATTCCGCCATTGGAGGGTTGTTTTGTGAGGTTTAATTGGGGGTTTTACGTTTAGGGTTGTCTACTTCACTCTGTATGCGATCTCCTACTAAACTATGTGTAACTTTTGATCTTGTGCTGTGAAAATGAATAACCTAGACGTAGAGTTTTAATTAAACAGGTTTATAGGCTATGGTTTTATGATTCATATCACTAAAAAAAACATTTCATATTATACATCGGCATCCCCTCTCGTATGGTACCATACGCGATATGATCGAAAATAAGAAAAATTTAGGGGCTGTCAGGGGGTTATACGTCTCATATAGCCCTATACGACACATATAGGTATATGTTATACAACGCGTATAACAAATTTCGACACTAATTACGAGAAAAAATCAAGGGCCCGTCAGAAGGGGTTATACGCCTCGTACAGGGCTATTCGACACCCCTATACGACGTGTATGATGTTATACGACACGTATAGAAATTTGAGATATTATTTATAATTTTGGGTGTCTAAATATATATTCCTTATTTAAAGTTGCAGGATCGGTTAAAGTCACTTAACACTTTGTTTTTCTCTCAAACTCTCTTGAAACAACACTCGGATAAAGATAGAGTCAATAAGAGTTGATCACAATATAGCAAGTAATAAGAAACACAAGAAGTAATTTTTAAGGTACTTTTATATATTTTTTCTCAACTTAAGTATTACAAGACTCTTACAAGCAGTATGGAATGAGTTACGATGAGAACCTATATATAATACTACCTATAGCCGGATATACTTTGATACCAGCTGGGATCCTATAACTAAAGCCTATACTACAAGATTATAGTTTAAGGTATCTCGGATAAAAACTTATCTGAGATTGGTAGTCAGGAATGTCCCTGACTTACCTTTTGTCACCAACTAAAGTTGGTAACTTGTACTATTATAAAAGGTGAATAGTGGAATAAAATATGGTCAACTATATGGCTCTTTAAGAAAAAGCCATGCAGTATCAGAGATCTGCAGCGGAGTGTCAGAGACCATACTTGTGTCCACTGGTTCATAGCAGTGTCTTCCGAAGGTTAAATGGCTTCGGAAGAACAAGTACTTTCGAAGCCACTTATACTTCGGAAGAGACTACTTCTTCTAAGACTTGTGAACTTCTTCTTTTCATCATACTTCGGAAGTAGTCTTCTGATTGTTCTCTTAAGCCTTGATCTTCGGAAGCATGCTCTTGACTTCGGAAGTAGAGTTCTGTCTCGGAAGTTGATCTTTCACTTTGTCTTCGGAAGAACTTTATAACCTTCGAAAGTTCCATGTTAAGCTTCGGAAGCTTTTGTATGTAGCACCAAAATTTGTCTAAGTGATTTGGTTTTGGTTGCACCAGCCTTCTTCTTGATCCAACAAACTCCCCCTAGGCTGATGCTACCAAAACCTCACTTGTCTCTGCTTCTCAAAACTTTCAGCACCAAGAAAAGTAAATATTTATATGTTTCCTTGTTCTTTCCTGATGTGGTGCTGAGAAGTTTGTACAATTCCTTGGTAGACAGGATGTCCAGTCTGTCACCTTGGATGATATGTACCCTCTGTTGTTGCCCTCTAAAAAGAGTTAGTCGATGGGAACTGTAATCATATTCCCATCTAACTATAGGTTCCAATTCTGGACCCTCCACCATCTGTAAAAAGGCAACACCCTTGGTAGAAGATCTTTCCTTGTCTTCCTGTCTTCTCAACTTCAACTCTTCTTTAATCTTGGCTTTTGCAGTTAGCTCAGCTAGATGAAGACTGCGAGATGATTTCTGATAAGTGCAGCAGTTTCAGACTTGGAGGGGTTGGAGATTGGCTTCTCTGCTAACTCAGTAATATCAAATCTGCTGGAGTGTAACACAGAGGTTGCATTGAGTCTGTTGACTTGGCCATTCTCCATTTCCACAACAAAGTTGTGACAAGTTTCATCGAACCTCCACTGGATTATTCTCTTTCTAGGCACAAGAGATTGACTAGGAATCTTGTCCTCTTTCTTTGTATCCAGTAGAGTCACCAGTTTCCTTCTAAGTTTCTTCTCTTCATCATTTGATGAATCTGAGTTGATGCCTAGAAGTCTAACAGCCTGGTCCAATGTTTCCCTCGATAAATCAAGGAATTTATCTCTCGTGAGAGAACATGAAGATCCATTAACATAGGTGATATTGACAGAGTTTTCTTCATATGAGACTTCGCTCAAAGTTGTACAGTTGGTGAGCTTAGTCTTGATTGCCTTGAACTCCTCAAGAGAGAGATGTTGAGAAGGCTGAGGGGATGGTTGTTGGGTAGGTTATGGTTCAGAGGTTCTGGGAAGTGTTTTTGGTTGAAGGATGGGAAGTTTAGGTGGTTGGGGTGATGAAGTGGATGTGGGTAAGGATGTGGTTCAGGGGTGAGAGGCTCGGTTTTGATGGTGAAAGGTAAGGGTTCAGGTTGTGGTTGAGAGGTTGCAGTGAAGGTCATCCCCTTTACCCTTCTGTACATTTTTTTTCTCTTTCCCAATCGGATGTTAGCCTTGATTTCACTGACAATCCGTTGGAGTTCTTCTCTGACATGGGACCCACCTGCCTTCCAGAGAAGCCATGAGCCGAAGATAGTATTTCATCCAGGTCTTTTCACTGAGCTTCCTGGTTGCAGTGACCCTTGCTTCTTCCTTCTTTTTCTTCCTTTCCTTGAGCTTTTCTCTTGCAGCCTTTCTTCTCTCTTTCTCCATCTGATCCTACTCTTTATTATAGAGCCAGAGGATCGTTTCATTGTTGTGTGGAGAGAGTTCTTGAAGATTGAAGCCTCTGGAGGTTAGGAACTCTATCCTATCTCTCCTTAGCTGCAAGTCAGCCTCTTTCTGTTCTTCTTTCTCTTTCTCTAAGGCCAACCTGGCTTCTTCTTCATGTTTCAGCCAGGTTGCCTTTTCCAGATTCACCAACTCCTCTAGTGGTAGCAGGAATGTTTCTTCATTGGCAGCTCCCAATTGGATGAGCTTGTAAATTATCTCTTCTCTTCTCTTGTTGTTGACAGCCTCCTGGTTGGCTGCAACTGCTTTTGTACTAGCAGCTAGCAACTTTCCAGTTGGAAGACTTCCTTTCTTCTTTAACTTCTCAATCTTCTCCTCTTCCTGAAGCTCTTCCATAGTCATTTTCCTTTTCCCTTTGTTGTCTTTTGAAGAGCCTGACTGTGGTGGTTCTTGGAGAGTGGATTCTAATTGTGAGAGAGGCAGAGAGGGTGTCTGTGATAGAGGTAGATCCAGAAAGTCCTCACTGTTCACCTCAGATGCCATTTCTAGGATTGCATCTGTGATGATCAGTTCCTCGGACATCTTGAACAGTCCTTCCGCAGCTTCCATTTCAGCTTCGGAAGATTCAGCTTGTTCATTCGAGGCTTTAACTTCAGCTTCGGAAGTTTGAGGAAATGCATATTCTGTCCCAACTGTTTCAGTGTTGGGCCATCAGTCCCCATTTCCCCTTTGAAATGAATCTTAGGTTCCATGTGGACCTTAGGTTGAGCAACTTCTTCCACAGTGGGCTTGGCTGATCAGTAGAGGATCTGAACAGAAACTTGGTGAAGAGTCTGTAGAGATCTCTGAGCATCTTTGGGTCGACTTGAAGTACAACTTAAGATGGCTCAAACAAAGTTATGACGGGAGTAGAAGATGTTGAAGTTGAAGTATGAATATGTTGGTCCTCAAGTGTTTGTCTCTGAACATTCTCCCCCTTTTTGTTAGGCAGAATCTTGAGAGATGAGCTAGAGGGAAATGAGACCTGAACAGTACATCCTAACAGATCTCGTCCGTTTTCTCAGCTAGTTTAGCCTTGAGATTGTCAATCTCAAGTTGCTGAGTGTTAGACCTTTCTTCTAAAGTCCTAACTAAGGATTCAAGGTTTGAGACTTTAGATAGAAGGTTTTATGAGGAGTTGCATGCTTCCCTCATCTTCTTTTGAAGAATCATGGGGACATGAGGAACATACCTAGTACGCTCAGCCTCACCACCAGATGTGGTTTCTTGGCACCCTGGTTTCCCGTGCTTAATGATGTCTCTTTTAGAGTCATCAAAAGGCTCGGTTGCCGCAGATTCAGTCTCAGATATTTTACCACTGTCCATAAGGTCCATTGAGGCACCTTTTGTAGTGGCAGCTGAATCTGCATGAGTCCCCTTCACATCAGTGGGACTCACCTCAGTTATAGGTGCTGATGGGGGCTAGATGTGACATCCGTCGTCTTAAGGTCCGTCGAACGACATAAATAAGCATAGAATTATTTTAATTATTCTTCCTTTTCTTCATGAACTCCTGCTTTAAGGAATCATGTCTGCTTTATTTTCCCTTGTGCCTGTACTTCCTCCGAGAACGTGTGTTAAGCATAAACCTTTTATAAATTTCATCACCATTACCACCAAATATATCATTTTTAATTTCAACCATTGTCATTAATAAAACCATTTTAGACAATCAAATGCCATTAAACACGCTTTTAACCTTAATATAACGAACATTTTAAGATCGTAATCAACCAAAACAAATTTTTGGGGAACTCGAGGGTTAAGTGCAGGGACTAAACTTGCCATTTTGCAAACCTGGAATGGGTATAAAACCCCATTCCCAGCCATTTATCCTCATCTCATCTTCTTCACCTTCAACATCTTCTCCACTTTCTCTCTCGATCTAGCACCTAAAACCGTCACGTTTGTTGCGTTTTCACTGCCAAATCTTGGGTATCATCGTGTATACTCGTTCCTAGCAGGTAGACAACCTTGTTCAACCCGTTTTTGGCTTGGTTTTAACTGCTGTGTTTTCTAGGGTTTCGGGTGCTCGGGTTCATCCGAGCACATGAGGTCGTGTGGGTGCGTGTGAGGTCTTCTGCTTGTGTTTCATGTTTGTGTATGTTTGTAGAGTGTTTCTGGAAGTCCTTGTGGTGTAAAACTCGCGTTTAGAGCAGCTGGGGGCTGCTCAGCCCGACCACAGTCGCGATTCTGCAGTTCAGGCGACTGGGTCTGTCAGGCGATTGAGCCGTGCGACTGAGTGAGTCGTGCGACTGAATCTTGCGTCTAAGTCAATCGTGCGACTGAGTGTGCGACTAGGCATGTCATGCGACTGAGTCATGCGACTGTGAGTTTGCATGCGATTGAGTCATGCGTATGAATGATTGTGTGCGATTGAGTCAGGTGACCGACTGAATGTATGCGATTGTGCGTGTTTCGCACGACTGGAGTCCAACCGCACGAATGAAGGTTCAATCGCACGAAAGTAGCTAATTCGCACGATTGAGGGTTGATTCGTGCGCATGGAGGTTTGGTCGTGTGAATGTGTGTTGTGTGGTACGACTAAACGCCAGTCATGCGAATGAAGACTCAATCGTACGAATGAAGCTGATTCGTACGACTGAAGGTTGATTCGTACGGATGGAGCGTTGAGTCGAGCGTATGGTCCTGTTGTGTGACTGATGATGTTGAGTGTGGATTTCCCCTTGAACGTCTGATGATGATAAGGTAACATCAGTAAAAGTGTCATTGCTTGACCACAAATATTAAAGTCAACGCTATCAACATGCACATAATATTTCAATTGAAAACAACCTAACATTTTACAATTATCGACAATCCAATTGGAACTCCAAATACTTAACAAGTGCTATCTTTCATAACCACGAGATCATTTCACGGATGTCATAAGCAATGGCAACTACTCGTAGTACTTGGATCTACATAAGATCTGATACGTGTGTCCGCTTGTGTGTGTGTGCTACCCACGACCGAAACGATACAACCCGAACCGACCAAACATTACTATACGCTTTATACAGGTCATTAATGCTTAACAATAACTGTCAATAGGTGTTGACTGTTCTCTGCATACAACTGTTGGGAATCTCGATCTTTCATACTTACCACTTAACATGTGAGTTTCGTGGCCCCTTTTGTGCTTATACTACTTTACAAACATTTACAAACATGGGGGAAAAGTATGCTCGCCCGTCTTCTATGCTGTACAACATACATACAATTTACATACTTGGAATCAACGTGCTACTGTTTTGTGGGTACTTATCTGATACATGCTTGAGTCTGCTTTGTGGTTCTTCTTACAACCATTTAATTCCAGTGTGGAACCGACGGTTAGGTATTGGTAGTACTACTGGGTTGACACCCCCACCCTCGTGTTGGTATACTAGTTAGTACCAACTAGCTAGGTACGGGCCTTGGGTGAATATATTCCGACAAGATTCTTTGTGTACGTCATTAGGTTTGGTTGTAAAGCTCTTGTCATGATTTTGCTTACTTATAACTGTACGCACGGTATTCTGCAACAACTTTATACAGCATCAATTACTTATTTACTTTAAACCTGCGAACTCACCAACAATTTGTTGACCATTTTGAGCATATCTTTTCAGGTGATCATGCTAGTTGAGGTTCTAGGTGTGCTGCCTTAGTGGAGACCCTAGGATGCATTTTCGGGCCAAACTTGTCATTTTGAAAACAATTGATGTATCTATTTCAAACAACGTTATACCTTGTAACTTGTCCCGGGTTGTGGGAATTGCATACTATGTTATCATCTATGTATTATGATTTATGTGTCATGTTTATGCTTATGGCTATGTTGTCGTGAATACTGACTAAACACGACACAAGTCCCCTTGTTGTCGGGTGTTGTCATGACACGCTTGTCATCATTATTATTATTGCATCTCTATCGCTTATCATGTGTTATGACGATTCCCATCTCGTTACGCCCCCGTGTTTCCGCTCTTAGGGGGTGTGACAGAGCCATTGGTTATAGAGAATTAGGCAATACGCTTGACCTAGACTATAACCTAGGAACCTTCATGTAGATTGCATGCCAGGGTTGTGTGCACTTTGTATCTCATACGTGTTCCTCATTACTTGTTCGTTTATCTATCTATTTCGTGATCTTTCACCCTATGAGAGAGCCCTTGTGCTCACTCTTTTATGGGATGCTCCTATTAGATCTTCCGTTCCCTCTGCGCGCCAAGTTATCATAACCAAATTCGGGTATTGAGACCCGAAGAGATCTTCACAGATCATACTGCGCTTAACCTTGGATACTGAGACCGACCCGAGGAGGCTATGTCTGAGTCCTTTAAGGATGCGAGATAGGCAACCTCCACCAGACTATACGTGATTACATGCTTGGGCTCTGAGTTGACTTGATGGATTATTATGGATATGATGAAAAGGAAAGTCGGATGTCATGTAACCGGATCGGGCATCATTCTCGGTACATCGTGGGTGTGGTGGGAACGCTGCGGGGAACCCTATATATAAACATCACCGGTATACCGAGAATTTGCTTGAAATGGGCTACATGGTGATCTTGACCGACCGAAACATGAACATTGGAACTTGATAAGTCGAATACTTGTGTATCTTATGGTGACTAAAGCTTATATGTTACCTCTTTTATGAATAGAACATGCCACCTCGAAGATCTACTCGCAGTAATAGTAGCAGAAGTGAAGCCCCAAGGGGCAGAGGCAGAGGCAGGGGAAGAACCCCAAGAACAAGTGATGCTCCTGCCAGTAACAATCAAGGAACAGGGAACGCGGATGTGGCAGCCCTGATCGCTCAACAGCTGGCCACACTAATTCCGACTATCGTGGCCCAAGTGAGCGATGCTCTTCAGAATTTTCACCCCCACGGGGACGGTGGCAATGATAATGAGGATAACGGTAACCCGACTGAGAACGAAAGCAATCAGGAGACCGGAAATGGTGGTACAGCCGGTAACGAAGCTAGAATTGTTAATGAGACCGGGGTTGTAAATGCTAGACGGGGATGTTCGTACAAGGAATTTGTGGCTTGTAAACCACGAGAGTTTGATGGCAAAAGTGGAGCCATAGCTCTGACCAGATGGCTTGAAAAGATGGAGGCCGTGATCGACATCAGCGAATGCCTCTACGGTCAAAGGATTAAGTACGCCACTTGCTCACTATAGGGCAAGGCACTAACGTGGTGGAACACTCAGATTCAGGCTAGGGGAAGAGAATCCGCGATGCAAATGTCATGGGATGAGTTCAAGGCCCTAATCATCGAGGAGTACTGTCCTCTCAATGAGATGCAAAAACTTGAGCATGAGTTCTGGAATCATGCCATGGTGGGGGCTGGGCACGCAGCTTACACCGATCGTTTTCACGAGCTAGCAAGGTTGGTTCCACATCTAGACCCCGGAATCAAAAAGGATAGAGAGATACATTTGGGGACTTGCGCCTCAAATCCGGGAAATGGTAACCGTTACTGCTCCTCCTACTCTTCAGAGCGCGATTCTGAAGGCTGGCGCTCTAACTGATGAAATGGTGAGAACAGGGGTATTGGGCAGGGGAGCAGAGAAAAGGAAAGAAGTTGGGGAAACGAGCCGGTCGAGTGCCGGGAAATTCGAGAAAAGGGCCAAGACAACCAGAAATTTTGTGGCCGTGACCCAGGGCAGGCGAGAATATGTGGGTCCGCACCCCCGATGCGATAGGTACAACTTCATCATCCCCCAGCTATGCCGTGCCGGGTGTGCGCTAACTGTAGACGCCCGGGACGGGACATTTAGCAAGAGACTGCAGAACAGCGCCGAATATGGTCGCACCAGTCAACGCGGTTAACCCCGCTGGGAACGCCAGGGGCTGTTATGAGTGTGGAAGCCCTGATCACTACCGAAACATGTGCCCCAAACTGAATCGGGCGTCGGGCCAACAAGGGAACAACCAGCATCAGACTATGGCTATAGCTGGAAGTCAAGGCCCGACAAACCAGGAGAACGCGGCTCGTCGGGACGCGCTTTTGCCATTAGAGCCAATGAAGCCCGTCAGGACCCAAATGTCGTCACGGGTACGCACTTACTCAATAATCACTTTGCATCTGTATTATTTGACACTGGAGCAGACAATAGCTTTATATCTTCTGAATTTATGCAATTGCTCGATTTGAGTCCTAGTAGGCTAGAAACTAGCTACTCTGTAGAAATGGCCAATGGTAGGGTTGTCAGGCCAACGGGATTATTAGAAAGTGCTCGATAATATTAGAGAACCACACCTTCGATATAGACTTGATACCCTTTGAGCTAGGAGTTTCGATGTGATTGTGGGAATGGATTGGTTGTCGAAACACGGGGCCGAGATTGTCTGTCGAGACAAGGTAGTGCGAATCCCTATGTCAGACGGGGGAGTACTCAGAATTCAAGGAGAAAGACCGGGGAGAAACTTAAAGCTTATTTCCTGCATGAAAGCACGCCGGAGTTTACGAAAACGGTGCTACTCTTTTCTGGCTCACGTGGTGGAACGGAGGAAGAGGAGCAGAAATTGGCAAATCCTGTAGTGCGGGATTACCCAGATGTATTTCCTGATGACTTGCCTGGTTTGCCTCCTCCACGACAGGTGGAATTTCGTATTGAGTTGGTTCCTGGAGCTACACCGGTAGCAAAGACACCGTATCGGTTGGCACCGTCTGAAATGCAAGAGTTATCTAGCCAGTTACAGGAACTACTGGAGAAGGGTTTATTCGGCCGAGTCACTCACCTTGGGGAGCACCAGTGTTATTTGTCAAGAAGAAGGATGGGTCGTTCCGTATGTGCATCGACTACCGTGAGTTGAACAATTAACTGTGAAGAATCGGTATCCTCTCCCCAGGATCGACGACCTATTTGATCAGTTACAAGGAGCTTCGTATTTTTCCAAGATCGACCTTCGATCTGGATATCACCAACTAAGAGTTTTCGAGGAGGCATACCGAAGACAACATTTAGACCTCGTTATGGGCACTATGAGTTCTTGGTCATGCCGTTCGGATTGACTAACGCACCAGCTGTGTTCATGGACTTGATGAATCGGGTGTGCAAACCTTACTTGGATAAGTTTGTGATCGTATTCATTGACGACACTTATCTACTACTCCCGATCGAAGGAGGACCATGAAGAACACCTTCGGGCAATACTGGAACTGTTAAGAGAAGAGAAACTTTTCGCCAAGTTCTTGAAGTGTGAATTCTGGCTGCGAGAGGTGAAGTTTTTGGGTCATGTGGTTAACAAGACGGGATTCATGTAGATCCCGGCAAGATCGAAGCGGTAAAGAAATGGAATACACCCAGACACCTTCAGAGATACGGCAGTTCTTAGGATTAGCCGGATACTATCGTCGTTTCATTGCGAACTTTTCAAAGATCCTCAACCGTTGACGTTGCTAACTCAGAAAGACAAGAAGTTTGATTGGGGAGATGTGCAAGTAACGGGCGTTCCAAACGCTGAAAGATAAGCTGTGCAATGCACCGATATTGTCCCTCCCAGACGGAACTGATGATTTTGTGGTGTACTGTGATGCTTCGCATCAAGGGTTGGGATGTGTACTAATGCAGAAAGATAAGGTGATCGCTACGCTTCGCGACAACTTAAGGTGCACGAGAAGAACTACACGACTCATGATCTTGAGTCGGGCGCTGTAGTATTCGCACTTAAAATATGGAGGCATTACCTGTATGGAACCAAATGCATCGTATACAAATCATAAAAGCCTTCAACATATTCTGGATCAGAAGGAACTCAATATGCGACAGCGACGTTGGTAGAGCTTCTTAGTGACTACGATTGTGAAATCCGGTATCATCCGGGGAAAGCTAATGTGGTGGCTGATGCTCTAAGCCGCAAGGAACGCGTGAAACCTACGTGCTCGAGCTTTGGGATTGATCATTCAAACAAATTTGAAAGCTCAGATCCAAATTGCACAAAGTGAGGCGTTGAAAGAAGGAAACCTTGCGGGAGAAGAATTCCGAGGGTTGGATAAACAACTGATGTGCAAGGACGATGGTGTGCAGTACTTCGTGACCGTATATGGGTACCCAAGTGGGGAGGTGTACGTACCTTGGTCATGGATGAAGCACACAAGAAACGATATTCTATTCATCTGGCGCTGACAAGATGTACCACGATCTAAAGATCTGTACTGGTGGCCAGGCCTAAAGAAAGACATTGCCACGTACGTCAGCAGATGCTTGACATGCTCGAAAGTTAAAGCTGAACATCAGAAACCATCGAGACTGTTACAGCAACCTGAGATTCCTGAATGGAAATGGGAGAACATAGCCATGGACTTCATTACCAAACTCCCTCGAGCGAGCAACGGGCATGACTCGATATGGGTCGTAGTGGATCGAATGACGAAATCAGCACACTTCTTGCCAATTCGAGAAGACTACAAAATGGACAAGTTGGCGAGATTGTACATAAAAGAGGTCATGACAAGACATGGAGTGCCGGTGTCAATCATATCCGACCGTGACGGCCGATTCACTTCACGATTTTGGCAAACACTACAGAAAGCAATGGGCACTCGATTAGACATGAGTACCGCCTATCATCCTCAAACAGATGGCCAAAGTGAACGAACCATACAAATGCTAGAAGACATGCTGAGAGCGTGTGTAATCGACTTTGGTGGTAGTTGGGTACTCATTTGCCATTGGTTGAGTTCTCTTACAATAACAGCTACCACACAGCATTGGGTGTGCTCCATTCAAGCGTTGTACGGAAGGAAGTGTAGATCACCCGTTTGTTGGGCCGAGATTGGTGAAAGTCAGTTAACAGGTCCAGAGATCATCAAGAAACAACCGAAAAGATCTTCCAAATCAAAGATAGGCTGAAAGCCGCTAGAGATCGCCAAAAGAGCTACGTCGACAATCGTCGAAAACCTCTAGAATTCAACGTCGGGGACCGAGTGCTACTCAAAGTCTCTCCTTGGAAAGGTGTTGTTCGGTTTGGAAAGAAAGGGAAGTTAGCCCCAAGATACGTTGGACCATTCGAGATTACAGAAAGAATTGGTCAGTGGCTTACTGATTAAGGTTACCACAAGAACTCAACGGTGTGCATGATACTTTCCATGTGTCAAACCTCAAGAAGTGTTTGGCTGACAAAATCTTCACGTACCCATTGACGATATCAAAATCGACGAAAAGCTTCATTTTATTGAGGAACCCATTGAAGTCATGGATCGTAAGGTCAAACAGTTGAAGCGCAGCAGAATTCCAATTGTTCGCGTAAGGTGGAATTCAAAACGAGGGCCAGAGTTTACATGGGAACGGGAAGATCAAATGAAACTCAAATACCTACACCTATTTGTGGATGACACTCTTGGACATAACTCCAGCTGAATTTCGGGACGAAATTCTCTCAACTAGGAGATACTGTGACATCCGTCGTCTTAAGGTCCGTCGAACGACATAAATAAGCATAGAATTATTTTAATTATTCTTCCTTTTCTTCATGAACTCCTGCTTTAAGGAATCATGTCTGCTTTATTTTCCCTTGTGCCTGTACTTCCTCCGAGAACGTGTGTTAAGCATAAACCTTTTATAAATTTCATCACCATTACCACCAATATATCATTTTTAATTTCACCATTGTCATTAATAAAACCATTTTAGACAATCAAATGCCATTAAACACGCTTTTAACCTTAATATAACGAACATTTTAAGATCGTAATCAACCAAACAAATTTTTGGGGAACTCGAGGGTTAAGTGCAGGGACTAAACTTGCCATTTTGCAACCTGGAATGGGTATAAAACCCCATTCCCAGCCATTTATCCTCATTCTCATCTTCTTCACCTTCAACATCTTCTCCACTTTCTCTCTCGATCTAGCACCTAAAACCGTCACGTTTGTTGCGTTTTCACTGCCAAATCTTGGGTATCATCGTGTATACTCGTTCCTAGCAGGTAGACAACCTTGTTCAACCCGTTTTTGGCTTGGTTTTACTGCTGTGTTTTCTAGGGTTTCGGGTGCTCGGGTTCATCCGAGCACATGAGGTCGTGTGGGTGCGTGTGAGGTCTTTCTGCTTGTGTTTCATGTTTGTGTATGTTTGTAGAGTGTTTCTGGAAGTCCTTGTGGTGTAAAACTCGCGTTTAGAGCAGCTCGGGGGCTGCTCAGCCCGACCACAGTCGCGATTCTGCAGTTCAGGCGACTGGGTCTGTCAGGCGATTGAGCCGTGCGACTGAGTGAGTCGTGCGACTGAATCTTGCGTCTAAGTCAATCGTGCGACTGAGTTGTGCGACTAGGCATGTCATGCGACTGAGTCATGCGACTGTGAGTTTGCATGCGATTGAGTCATGCGTATGAATGATTGTGTGCGATTGAGTCAGGTGACCGACTGAATGTATGCGATTATGCGTGTTTCGCACGACTGGAGTCCAACGCATGAATGAAGGTTCAATCGCACGAAAGTAGCTAATTCGCACGATTGAGGGTTGATTCGCGCATGGAGGTTTGGTCGTGCGAATGTGTGTTGTGTGGTACGACTGAACGCCAGTCATGCGAATGAAGACTCAATCGTACGAATGAAGCTGATTCGTACGACTGAAGGTTGATTCGTACGGATGGAGCGTTGAGTCGAGCGTCTGGTCCTGTTGTGTGACTGATGATGTTGAGTGTGATTTCCCCTTGAACGTCTGATGATGATAAGGTAACATCAGTAAAAGTGTCATTGCTTGACCACAAATATTAAAGTCAACGCTATCAACATGCACATACTATTTCAATTGAAAACACCTAACATTTTACAATTATCGACAATCCAATTGGAACTCCAAATACTTAACAAGTGCTATCTTTCATAACCACGAGATCATTTCACGGATGTCATAAGCAATGGCAACTACTCGTAGTACTTGGATCTACATAAGATCTGATACGTGTGTCCGCTGTGTGTGTGTGCTACCCACGACCGAAACGATACAACCCGAACCGACCAAACATTACTATACGCTTTATACAGGTCATTAATGCTTAACAATAACTGTCAATAGGTGTTGACTGTTCTCTGCATACAACTGTTGGGAATCTCGATCTTTCATACTTACCACTTAACATGTGAGTTTCGTGGCCCTTTTTTGTGCTTATACTACTTTACAAACATTTACAAACATGATGGAAAAGTATGCTCGCCCGTCTTCTATGTGTACAACATACATACAATTTACATACTTGGAATCAACGTGCTACTGTTTTGTGGGTACTTATCTGATACATGCTTGAGTCTGCTTTGTGGTTCTTTCTTACAACCATTTAATTCCAGTGTGGAACCGACGGTTAGGTATTGGTAGTACTACTGGGTTGACACCCCCACCCTCGTGTTGGTATACTAGTTAGTACCAACAATAGCTAGGTACGGGCCTTGGGTGAATATATTCCGACAAGATTCTTTGTGTACGTCATTAGGTTTGGTTGTAAAGCTCTTGTCATGTGATTTTGCTTACTTATAACTGTATGCACGGTATTCTGCAACAACTTTATACAGCATCAATTACTTATTTACTTTAAACCTGCGAACTCACCAACAATTTGTTGACCATTTTGAGCATATCTTTTCAGGTGATCATGCTAGTTGAGGTTCTAGGTGTGCTGCTTAGTGGAGACCCTAGGATGCATTTTCGGGCCAAACTTGTCATTTTGAAAACAATTGATGTATCTATTTCAAACAACGTTATACCTTGTAACTTGTTCCCGGGTTATGGGAATTGCATACTATGTTATCATCTATGTATTATGATTTATGTGTCATGTTTGCTTATGGCTATGTTGTCGTGAATACTGACTAAACACGACACAAGTCCCCTTGTTGTCGGGTGTTGTCATGACACGCTTGTCATCATTATTATTATTGCATCTCTATCGCTTATCATGTGTTATGACGATTCCTCTCGTTACGCCCCCGTGTTCCGCTCTTAGCGGGGTGTGACACTAGACATAAGGGATTTCTCTGGGCTATGTTGATCTTGGAAAGGGTGTTGTAGATCAACTTCATTGACGGGAGAGATTTGTTATCTCTTCATCAGTGTTGAAGAGAAGGTCAGTGAAGATAGAGAGGTTAAGCCTACTGACCCGGGACCTTGGTCAATGTCTACAGGCATTGAGCCTTTGGTGTGGTTGTCCCTTTTGCTGCTCAGAAGAGTGTAAATACTCATTCTGAGGGCTGTTGGTTTGGGTGTCGGGCTCCTGGGTTTGAGACTGAGGAGACTCAAAACCCATATTGAGGTCAAAAGAGAAGGATGGAGAGACATCAGACTGAGTAGGAGCCCATGTTTCCACTCTAGTCTTTTTGGATTGAACAGGAGGAGCTTGCTCAGTCAAAGTAGATTGAACAATGGTTCGTTTGGGGCATCTTGGTATGTGATGGTGATGGGTGGAGAAGGCAGTGTGGCATTGTGATGGTGGTTGCTGGTGTGGGTTCATCACCTGTGGGTGAACAGAGATGTCACCAGGAGCTATGCGCTCAATCATACATGAAAGAAAGAAGTGAATCTTCCAGTGAAGTTGGTGGACACCTTCTTCAAAGTCTTGAAGATGGCAGGCCTCAATGTGAGGGGCATTCAGAGCAGCTGCACAGACAAGCGTACTCTGTTCCAACTCACAGTTGATTATGTGTTGAATGAATCTGGGATACATGAAGAATGTCTCCCTTTGAAGATTCCCAATCAGATTGGTAAACACAAATCTTGAGTAATTGAAGCGGAGGCCTCTCACCAATCCATGAACTAAGCATCTTAGTTATACGGGATTTGATCCCATCCCCTAGACTTGTTTGACAGGTAGTGGAGGACAACGTGCAAGAGGAACTTCCAGTTGTAGGAGAAGTTAAACTTGTAAAATGTCAACCTGCTTACATCTCCACCATATCCATGAGGATAAAGTGCTGTCTAAATCTTCTTTGGGGAATTCAGTAGGAGCTCCTTCATTATGAAGCTCAAGATGCTCCCTGATAAGTTGTTCAGAGATGACCAACTCTTGTCCACAAATGCTAGACCTTAGAACACGAATCCCATTTAGGGTTTCGGCTTGACCATTTTCCCAAAATTCAGCCATTTGATTGGAGTTAAACAGTGGGGTTAACGGTAAGGGCTGTGTAGTAAGATGATTAGGTGAGAAAGGAGATGATTTCAGAGAAGTCAGCATCTCTTGATGAATCAAAAAGTGTGATTTGGTTGTGCTGAGGGTTAAGAGCCATTAGAGAAAGGTGAGTTTGAGCTTGGGTAAAATTTGAGTGGAGAAAAAATTTCTAGGGCAGTAAAAATTTCAAGTAAGAAGATGAAATTGAATAGTCGGGATTATTTAGATGGGGGTGGAAAGGCGGTAATGGGGGTTAGGATAAGGTGATGTGATGTTTTAGTGGAAGAAATGACAGTGGCGGTAAGGTTAAAATCAGTTAAATAATCCGACATCATTAACAAAATCTTGCTTTTTATAGTGTGGGGCCTAAGAGATTTCCGTTACACAGTAAAATCTCTCTTCCGAATATAAAACATTTCCGAAGGTAATTTGTCTTCCGAAGGAAAGACTTTGCTTCCGAAGGTCAGGATTGCTTTCCGATTGAGAGTATGTATAAGCCGTGAAGTAGATCTGATATGAAATCAATCGCTTCTTCCGAGACCAAAAACTCTTCCGAGAAGAAAATTATCCTTGAGAAATTTTGCTTCGGAAGATATGAAAATAACTTTTGAGGGTTAATTTATCTTCGGAAGGAATTTATACTTAGAAAGTTTCAGAGAGACCTTTTGTAACAGGGCTTAAATTGTATTGACATAGGACATTACATATTAAAGGTTTTCAAAAGAGTTAGACTAATCAATGTTTATCATCCCAATAGCTATTATGAGATACTTAAATCTTTGTTCATCAAAAGCTTTAGTGAACATGTCAACATATTGTTCATTTGAATCAACTTTGATTAGCTTAATCGGATTTTTCTCATGAATATCTCTAATGAAATGGTACCTGATATCAATATGCTTTGTCTTGGAGTGCTTCACCGGATGTTCAGTAATGGAGATAGCACTGTTGTTGTCAATATGGATAGGAGTACTCATGAAGTTGAATCCATAGTCTAACATCTGATTCTGAATCCATAGCAGTTGAGCACAACAGCTAGCAACAGCAATGTATTCAGCTTCAGCAGTTGATGTAGAGACACAGATTGTTTTTGCATTGCCATGAGATGATCCTTCCACCAAGAAATTGACATCCTCCTGATATTGATTTCTTGTCAATGTTGCAGCTGCCATAGTCACTGTCAGAGTATCCATAGAGATTGAAATCCTTGTTTCTGGATACCAGAGACCTAGTTTAGGTGCTCCTTTGAGGTATTTGAGGATTCTCTTAACAGCAGCTAGATGAGACACCTTTGGAGCAACCTGATATCTTGCACTAATGCAGGTAGCAAACATGATATCAGGTCTACTGGCTGTAAGGTACATCAGAGAACCAATAATCGCCTTATACTGATGTTGATCAGTATCCTCCCCCTCAAAGTCAGGACAGAGATTGTGCTTTCTGGGTATGGGTGTCTTGGCAGGCTTACAATCTTTCATCTCGAATCTTTCTAAGATGTCAGAGACATACTTAGATTGATTAATGAAAAACCCTCCTTCGTTTGCTTTACCTGAATTCCAAGAAAAAAGTCCATTTTTTCTATGGACCTCATCTCAAATTTTTTCTTCATAATGCTCTCAAAGTCCTTACACATTTGGTCATTTGAAGAACCAAATATGATGTCATCAACATAGACTTGAACAAGAAAAATGTCCTTTCCAGACTTTCTGATAAAGAGAGTCTTATCAATGGTACCTCTAGTGTAGCCATTCTTCAAAAGAAACTAAGAAGAGTCTTATACCACAGCCTAGGTGCTTGGTGCAGCTCATATAGAGCCTTATCCAGTTTGCACATATAGTTGGGGTGCTATGGGTCTTCAAATCCTGGAGGTTGGCATACATAGACTTCCCTATATATATCCCCATATAGAAAGGCACACTTGACATCAAGTTGATAGACAGTGAAGTCCTTGGATGCAGCATAGGCAAGGAAGATCCTAACTGCCTCAAGTCTTGGAATAGGTGCAAAGGCATCAGTATAATCATTCCTTCCTCTTGTGTGTATCCTTGAACTACAAGTCTTGCTTTGTTCTTGATGATCAAGCCTCTATCATCTCTCTTGTTTCTGAAAACCCATTTAGTGCCTATTGGTACTTGACCAGATGGTAGCTGACATAGGTTCCATACCTTCTGTCTCTTGAATTGAATCAGCTCCTCTTGCATCGATTCAAGACAGCTACTATCTTTCAAGGCATCTTCTACCTTCTTGGGTTCCATCTGGTATAAAAAGCATGAGTACAGGCAGACATTCCCATGATGAGTCTGTCCTCTTGTTCTCACGCCTTTAGAGACATACCCTATGATGTTCTCAGTTGGATGAGTGTTATGAATCCTAAGACGAGGAATCACTTCCAGTTGTAGAGATAGATCCAGGTTGGACATATTCTGCTCAGGAACTGGAACACTATGTTCAGCTGCTGTTTTAAAATCATTCAATGAGGACTGATTGAATAAGTGAGAAACATCATCAATGGTTGGTTGTGAAGTAGTATTAACAGTTGTCTGTTCCTTCAAAACACTACTTCCTTCTGTCTGGTGTTGTGGTGGATCACCTGATGAGTTTTGAGGCTCTGCAAGTGATTCACTTGTTGAAGCTTCACTATTCCTTGATATGGTTAAGCTGTCAGATCTGTGAATAGTGGAAGCTTGGTGTATTGCAGCACTTGGAGAATTTGGACTAGGTCTGGGTAGCTCAAACAATTGATCATCATCAGCAGCATCAGCATCATTTTGAGCACCTGTTCCAACTGAAACATTCTCACAAGATGGTTTAGAATAGTTTGGAAATAATTTTAAATCAAAGATATGATCAGGACCATTCCCCCTAACACAAGAGTGTGCTCATTAACAAATATATTGGATGACTCCTCAAATTGTTGATTCTTAATGTTTATACTCTATAAGCTTTGGAGTTAGAAGAGTATCCAACAAAGATAACATCATCCGACTTTTCAGCAAATTTTGCTAAATTATCCTTGTGTTAAGTATGGTACACCTGCTGCCAAAGGACCTCAGAAAGCCAATGAACAGTGGCCTCTTGTTCCATAGCTCATAAGGGGTTTTTCCATGTGGCTTAACTACAAGAACTCTGTTCTGCACATAGCATGCAGTGCTGACTGCCTCTGCCCAGAATGTTAGAGGTAGTTTTGAATCAGCTAACATAGTTCGACAGCCTCAATAAGTGTCTTGTTCCTCCTCTCAGCAACACCATTTTGTTGAGGAGTTCTGGGAGCACTATATTGTCTGGCAATCCCTTTTGAGTTACAGAATGAGTCAAGAACAGTTCTTAAACTCAGTCCCTTGATCACTTCTAATTATTTAACCTTGTGATCAATTTGATTTTGTATTTTAATATAAAAGATTGTAATGTTTCAGCAATTTCATCTTTAGTTCTTAAAAGAATACCCATGTAAATCTTGTAAAATCATCAACTATCACAAGACGTATAATTCCTTCCAATGCTCATTATACTTGTGGGACCGAAAATATCCATGTGCAATAAGTGTAACGAGTAGTGATAGAGTTAACACTTTGGATTTGTGAGATGTCATGTGTTGTTTCCCTTTCAGGCATGCACACAGTTATCTTTGCAGAAAAACTCCTTTTTAGGTAAACCATGTACCAAGTTATTTAGCCAATTTATTCATTGTCTTAAAATTTATATGACACATACGTTTATGCCATAGTGTTGACTCATCATTATCTTTTGGAAAGAAGCATGATACTTCACCCATTGGGAAAGCATTGTTCATATCCAGCTTGTACATATCCCCTTTCCTGAGAGATCTAAGAAGCACCAATTCCAGAGGAATTGTCATCCCTGGTTTAAGGATAATGCACTCATGTTCTGTGAAAAGAATTTGGTGCTTTTGATCACAGAATTGATAAACACTAAAGATTGTGTTCAAGCTGTTTGACAAAATGAAATTTGTCAACCTTTAACTTACCATTGGATATACTCCCTCTGCCAGAATATATCCTCCGGCCTCACCTCCAAATTGGACAGAACCTCCATCATAGTTCTAAAACTATTGAAGGAGAGATTTGTTCCCTATCATGTGCCTGGAGCATCCATTGTCTACAATCCAGACATTGTTGTTCTTGTCATATGGATGTCCCTGCACATAAGATGAGATTGTTAGTTTTGGTTGGAAGCCCAAGCCTTGCTGATCTTAGGTTCTTCCAAAGATAATGACATAATTGAACCAAAAGATATGCATGGGGGTTTAATAGAGGTCTTTGAAGAAGAGGTTTGAGCTGCAATCTTCTTGATCTTCCAGTCCATCCTTGGTTGATCTTGGAGGATGAGCTTGTTGAAACTTTTGCAGCATGGACTCTTCCGAAGCTTCTTTCTTTTCGGAAGAAGCCTTCACCACCTTTTTTTCTGAAGCAGTCTTCTTCTGGGATGGTTTCAAGGGAGCTTTCTTGTTCTTCAAAACCTTAGTAGCTTTTGCTTCCGAAGCCATTTTCCCTTCGGAAGAAAGAGTTTCTTCCGAAAGCAACCTTGCTTCGGAAACCAGCTTTCCCTTCTTCATCACTTGAACCGTTTGAAATGGTCCAAATGTGAAACCTTCCCTGACTCCTTCTTTTCTAACTCTATTTGCATAATGTGTGCTTGCAGGATTGTAGTAACAATCTTTAGCCATGCGGTTTTGCAGACCACACACTATGCATGCATGTTAGTCTTTTGGGAATGTGAGGGTTGCTGTTTCTTGGGCTTCTTCTCTTCATCAGCAACCTTTCCCTTCAACTTCTGATCCTTTGGTAGGAAAAGTGTGCTGGTATTACACTCCTTTCCTGAATCAGAAGTACCTAACACTTGGAATCCAGCTGAGATAAAGACACCTTTCTGCTTTGGGTCAATCTTCAACTTGGACTCAGCCACTTTCTTGGCAGTTCTTCTAGCAGCTTTAGCTCTGCTTCTTCTGGTCTTAGTGGTTAGGATTTGATCTTCACAGGAGGATGGGTACATCTACCTGTTCCTTCCCTGTGGTGGCTACTATTGTTGCTTCATCCTTCAACTTTGGGAAGAAGGATCAGCAGTTGGAACTCTTACTCCTTAGTACCATATCTAGGTTGTTCTGCTTAGAAATAGCATGCTTCTGGTCTGAACCTTAGCGGTGACGAGCTGGGCTTGAGCCTCAGACAATTTGGATATCAGATCCTTGATTTGAGTCTTGTAGTTGGTGTGTTCATGTTTTAAAAGAGACATAGTTTTCTCTAACTCCTCAGTTTCTTTTGGTAGTCAGATTCAACTCTCTTAAAATCAGATTTTAAAATATTTAAAGACTCAATATCAGATCTGATTTCCATATTGTAATCCTGATAAAGTTTAACTTTAACTATACAGGCTAGAGTACAAAGATGTTCATATACCTGGGCATCGTCTGTTCCGGCGATGAGAGCTTGAGCAGGAGTCACATCCTGTACCATGAAGCTCCAGTCAACTTCTTGAGCCATTGTAGCTGTTTCAGTTGACTTTTCAGTGGGATTTGAGGTTGAGGGATGCGTGGAGGCCTGTGGGGTTCCCGGATTGGTCTTGGGAGCCTTGCATTCCTTTGCAAAGTGACCGAGTTGGTTACAGTTGTAACACTTTTCCTTGGTCTTGTCAAACCCAAACTTGCTGGTAGTTGGGTTTTGAGGGAATTGCCTTCCAGTTCTCTTAAAGAACTTTTTCGCTCTATAAGTTAAAAGAGCCGTCTGTTGGACAATGTCCACATACTCTACATCATCTGGATTAAAACACTCAAGATCATCAAAGCAATATTGAAAATCACCAGAGTGTCCACTTCTTGAGACAAAGGCATAACTTTCCTGAAAGGAATTGTGTTGAGCCTGTTGAGACCTTGGAGTCTCAGGAAAAGTGATGTATGGTCCAGAGGAGCAGGATGGCTGCTGGTAGGTTAGGTAATGCTGAGGTTGTGGGGGTATTGAGCCTTCAGCAACCATTAAAGCGTTGCTAGCAGGAAGACTCAAGGGTCTGCTTGTTTGGTGGCCATTCTTACTCTCCATCTCTAGGCGATATCCATTAAGGATGCCATAGAGTTCAGTCATAGTAAGAGTGTTCAAGTTTTCTGTTCTCTTGATAGAGACACAGTAGAATGTCCACTCGTTTGGAAGAGCACCCATGAACTTTCTAGTAAGATCTCTAAGTTCAGGAGTGATCTTCACAGACTGAAGAGAAGAGATAAGATCCATGTACCTGAAATACTGCTGGCTAAGGGTCTCTCCAACAATATGAGTGAAGTTCTCGAACTGCTGCTTCAGTGAGTCATTCTTAGAGTCGTGGAGTTTGCATACATCTGAGCAAGTGCATCGAACAATTCTTTGGCAGTTTTGCAATGCTCGAACCCTACCATGATGGAGTTCGGTATTGCAGTCATAAGAATGGTCATAGCATTGCTGTCAATGTCCATCTTCTTTCGGTCTTCGTCAGAATAATCTTCAACAGCCTTTTCTATCATGGCACCGTTTCCACCAGGTGATGCCACCTTTGGCTTGTACGGGCCGTTGACAATGGAGTTCCACATTTTGTTGTCTTGGTATCTGATGAAGCCTTCTATTCTTTTGCTCCAAGACCTGAAATTTTCAGGAGTAATGATGGGAGCCTTTGTCATAGTTCCCATCTCTACTTCGGATTGTTAAGGGCCATTTTGAGTGAGTGATTTGTAGGGAGGAATGAAAAACAGGTTGATTTGGATGGTTAGATCACGCAATCAAGAGCCTAAGAGCTCTGATACCAATTGCAAGATCGGTTAAAGTCACTTAACACTTTGTTTTTCTCTCAAACTCTCTTGAAACAACACTTGGATAAAGATAGAGTCAATAAGAGTTGATCACAATATAGCAAGTAATAAGGAACACAAAGTAATTTTCAAGGTACTTTTATATATTGCTTCTCAACTCAAGTATTACAAGACTCTTACAAGCAGTATGGAATGAGTTACAAGAGAACCTATATATAATACTACCTATAGCCGGATATACTTTGATACCAGCTGGGATCCTATAACTAAAGCCTATACTACAAGATTATAGTTTAAGGTATCTCGGATAAAAACTTATCTGAGATATGGTAGTCAGGACATGTCCCTGACTTACCTTTTGTCACCAACTAAAGTTGGTAACTTGTACTATCATAAAAGGAACAGTGGAATAAAGTATGGTCAACTATATGGCTCTTTAAGAAAAAGTCATGCAGTATCAGAGGTCTGTAGCGGAGTGTCAGAGACCATACTTGTGTCCACTGGTTCATAGCAGTGTCTTCCGAAGGTTAAATGGCTTCGGAAGAACAAGTACTTCCGAAGCTACTTATACTTCGGAAGAGACTGCTTCTTCTAAGACTTGAGAACTTCTTCTTTTCATCATACTTCGGAAGTAGTCTTCTGATTGTTCTCTTAAGACTTGATCTTCGGAAGCATGCTCTTGACTTCGGAAGTAGAATTCTGTCTTCGGAAGTTGATCTTTCACTTTGTCTTCGGAAGAACTCTATAACCTTCGGAAGTTCAATGCTAAGCTTCGGAAGCCTTTGTATGTAGCACCAAAATTTGTCTAAGTGATTTGGTTTTGGTTGCACCAGCCTTCTTCTTGATCCAACAAAAGTCATGATTCAAGTTATTTTATCTAACATAATTCAAACAATGATAAAAGAGCTTGAAATAAGTTTTTTTGCATATCTCTAGACTCTAGACTTCAATATGAGAAGCCTTTATTTCATAATACAAGAAGAGAATTTAACAAGAAGATATGTGTAGTATTACATTGTGCATTTTTAGAATGAAAAACTCTCGGTGTTAGAAGTACACACCAGCCTTTAATAATGGTGGTTGTAAAAATACATCATTTTAATGTAACATGATATTGTAAGACATGTTGGAGATTTTATCCAAAGTTTTTCTTTTCTTTTACTATTTGCTTAGAGTGATTCTAATTCTAGTTGTTATGAAAATTTCTTCCGACTCTTTAAACACTTCATTTATATCAAATATCAAATTATACAAACTCTTCATATGCAGGTTCAGCTTATTTTGTTAAACATGATAATTGATATCTACTAGTAATATATTTTATACCATAAGAGTAGTATTTTTCCAAAACACATGTGAATAAGTTTTTTTTTTTTTTTTAATTTTCATTTGTGTCCAAAGTATAAACCTTGTATGTATCTACTTAAGTTTGTCGTTATTTTATGACGTACGCTTGTAAAGAATGCATCCATGAAAGTTAAAAAATTAGTTATAGAGCGTGAAACTGAATAGTTGATAGTTTCCTTTTAGGGCACGTTTATGTCACTAGCATCTAGTGTTTTGATATGTAATTAATGGCTTTAAATATCAATCTTATTTTAATCTAAATCATTTACAATATTCCGATAACTTGTTTATAGAATTTTGATCATTTTAGGAAACTTTAAAATAAATGGGGCATTAATGTTTTAAAATTTAAAACAAATGTTCTACTAATATTAAATAAGTTTGTAAAATACTGAGCGTTACATCCAATCATGACTTGCTTGTCATACAATATTATTGCAACACACTTCATGCATTCACTAATGTTTTTTGGCAACTCAATCTCGCAGGGCCTTCGTTAATGCTGGAACGACTGTCCGTCCACGAGGGGTTCACATTCTGTCTGGGTTCAAATATGATCTCATGGACCACTCACAATAACGTACAATCTCCAAGTCCTCAACTAAATCCAAGTACAAAGCTGTCGCTAACACATTCTTTGTGCTAGCTCGATTTCAAGCTCCACTTCATGAACTTGGTGTTGGCACAACTTTGGCTCCTATTTTATGGTGTGATAGTTTAGGTGCAACTTCTCTATCTGCCAATCTTGTTTTCATGATCAGACAACACTTTGCAGAGCAATATTAGACTAGAATTGTAATTTTATAATTGCTAGTGCTAGTCAGTAATATTGTAGTCTATATATAGACACTCATTGGAAGCTTTATTCAAATAACACAAACCACATTGCACATGATAATGGTTAAACCTCAATGCTAACATGAAGATACATGTACTTTGTTTCTTTCTAATTTCTTCTCCAAACAACCATACATTTAACTTGCAATCAAAATGCATACAAAAAGGATTAAATGCAAACAGTGAGACTTATGTCCCCACATAATTTCAAAAGTCAGACATGGGGAAGCATCCGCATAAACAATTCAAATCCTACAAGACTTCTACTCTGGTGTACATCATATACATGTATGAACTCAAACAAGTAACTTTACCTTTGTATCATAACTACAAACAAATTTAGGACACAAAACAACAAAATAATAAACTCTACTGTGACTAAATGCATGAACATAACTCAATGAACAGTTTGCATGTGCAAAAAATAACACAATCACCATCATTAGTAGTTCAATAAGGAGTATTTCACGCGTAGAACGATCTTCCCTTTATCTACACCAAGTTTAGCGCCGGTGACTAACCATGCCCTGGAACGTCTTGTGGGCCCTTTGACATTTCCGTCATATCCACAATTTTCGCTAGTTTACCAGATTGGCTTGAACTATCTCCCCCCTTATCATCTCCGGGCCTTTGAAGATTGCTTGGGCTATGATCCCATACAGAACGGCGTATGGTACACCTGGTACTTTGGAGAAGAGAAGCTTGAGGTGCAGGACACTTCTGGCACCGAAGTCCCATACGCCAAACTGGGCCCCTGTGACAATGTGGACCCCAGAGAGATCTCCAATGTAGGTCTCGGTGTGTTCTATGGGAGCTGTACTTACATGTGAGAAGTTTTTCCACTTGATGGGTTCGAACCAACGACTGTCTTGCTCTTCTGGACCTTGCCATTTGGGTGCACCGATGGCCATGTGTGCATCCCAATGGGGTTGGAGGATTTTGGGAAGTGACACCAAGTGCTGTAAATGGATTGCTAGTCTGTTTTGCTTGCTTCCTTCTAAGTTGAGTTTAAGTCCTGTTACTGGCTTACGCCCAACTGTCACCTGTAAAATTAGATGTATTAACAACTCTAATTGTGTATCACCTCCTAAATTGTTGCATGCAACAAAATTATATAATAATTTTTATAAACGGTTCTATTAATCATCTTATTACACCAAATATTTGTAACAATTTTAATAAATGAGCAAACAGAAGTGTTGGCAGGTTGATCCAACCCGTTTAGACCCTTCCTACAAGTTTACCATTTTGGTCGTAATTCGTAAACATGTTTTCATATGTTACTCAACCTGCCTGGCCCGTCCAATTCGCCACCTAATACTAGTAGTAACAACCACCTTTGCAATTTTTAATGACAGCAAGAACTTCTACTCACTTTTTTTGGACACAAGGAATGTGGCAACTATATTTAACATCCCTATATCCAAATATGCACGTGAATTGCACAAGACATAAAGAGGGATGATTTATTTCTTGATTTGTGTTTTCACTGGTTTATGAATATTTATAGGAAGCTTAGATACTGTCATATCGATTTATATAATAGGACATGTCTTCTTTCAACAAGGCATGTTCAAGGTAAGAGCTTGATGCTCTGCTGTCAAGTATCACGTCTTACTTTTCAATTCAATCCGTTGCACATTATGTCCTTGGTCTTTTAACTAGGAAGATTCAACTGTCACCATTCAAAATCACCAATGGCACAAGGACATGTGGGTTCGGCCGTTGGGATACTATTTTGTTGTATAGTCAACAGAGGTAGGGTTGAGTTGACCCGAAACACCTTTTCTCCAAAAATATTTAGTTTTAATACATAATTATGTAGGACGTTTATGATTAGTAAAGCAATTTAAAAGGCATCTAACTTCTGAGTATATGATGTAGGATGTTTAATGAATAAAAACATTTGCAAGATTTTCATGTTTCTCCAAGTATGGGTGTGGAACCAATCCTAAACTAATGGGTCAATACTCCCACCTTAAGAAATTACTGACTCATGCAAAGAAAGGCCAAAATATATATACTTGGAGAGGTGCTCTAAAATTTTAAGTATACCTGCTCCAGACTTATGTGAAGCTTAGGGCCCATCAAACTAAACTGAAGAGTTGGACAAACCGGTTCCTTTCTTTGAATGCTACTTTGTTCGGGAGCCCAGACTCGAGAGATTTGGAACTCCAAAAAATATTGTAAATCCTCTATAGGAGGCTTGTCTGGAATAAAGGGGAATAGAAGCAAACATATTAGAGTGCCAATAGTAACTGTTCAAGTCTCTTAGTAGAATACTATAGCTTGTATGTTTGACACACTATTACTTTTAATACAAATTAATAAAGTCGAGGTAAGGCCTTACATTCCAAGTATAACTCAATGGCGCGGGCCAAGTGCTTTATTCCAGGTACCTCTTGGTCAAGCAAAGATACAATGGGAGTAAAACTCATATTGATTACATCGGGTGCTGTTTCTACAGTTTCTGCCCATTTTGCATGACTTTGCTCAAGGTCGTCCCCACCTCTTCGTCTAAAAATAACAGTTACATCCTGCAACAAAGAAAAAATCAGTTAAATTAAATTGCCTGGTTTTAAAAGGAGTGAGGAGCTTAGGTCTTGGAAGCGTTTTTCTCATCAACTAAGTTACCTCACGCGTGCTTTTTAAGACCAAAATTATTATAATTTCAAACAGTTAAATCCAACAAGCTGTTCTATTAGAGCTGATTATTCAATGTCGCATAATCACTTTGAGATTGCAAATTCAAACACCACATGTATTTTCTTAGTTTATGAGACAGTCTGCTTGAGTTGGAGAGCTACACAACCTTGTCTTTGTACTTCAAGGGCCCCGAACTTGATTGGCCTTTTGTATCAACAAATCTGTGTTCTCCGATGTCTTTCACATAATTATCAATATCCGCTAACGACAAAGGAGATGATTGGTGCTGCTTTATATAAACTACATCTCTCCCTCCAACTGTCGTAGAGGTGACAATATGGGTGCCATAATTTTCAATGAAGCTGAAAAAAGAAGATTTATAATTATTATAATCATAGGATATCATCATCTGATTGAAAAAATATGGCATAATCTTGTGTAAAAATGGTTTTTTTGCTTCTATAACCTTCAGAAAATAGACAATTTAAAGCTGTGGTGCTTTTCATGAACTAAACAAACTATTTGGATGGTTAAATTATGTGTATACATCCATACAGTTAACTAAAAAGAGGAACTAAGAACACTAGGTTTTTTTTTCAAATAATGTTATCTGTTTGATTCAAACCCTTTAGACTTGTTGACCAACCCTCCTGTCTCGTATTGTGACCTACAACTCTCGGGTATCCTTTTATGCCCCATTTGCTCTTTGATGCTAATGAAAATCCAGAAAAAGACTTTCTTCATCTAAAGCAAAACAAAGGTGTATCTTCTCTTGAAATCAAACTTACATTTTCCACTAGTTAGTGTTTGAAATAAAATATAAGACCGCTGTCAATTTTTGTAAAACTGTTAGCTCTACATCAGATCTGTTGTTGAACAATAGCATATTTGACTTGCACCCTTTTTCTAGCGGTGATATTTAGTTTCGATTTATTCACTTATGAATGGATTGTTGAAAGATAGTATATTTGACTTGCACCCTTTTTGTAGAGGTGATAACTAGTTTTGATCTATGTACTTATGAATGGATCGATTCGGGTTATGGTTTATCTCTAATGAGTTATACAAATAAAAACAAAAACAGTTACTAGAATTGGTAACACATTTAACGGGTCAAAAGCCGCCAAAAGTGTTTTTAATGCATAAAAACTCCTAAAGCACTTAGTTAGAAAAATAGCAGGTATGTATTTAAATAAAATAGTCTTATTAGTCATATTTGACACACTACTAACTTAAAATTAAAAGTTCGAATACGAAGTGTTCCAAGTCAACTCACCACACTTTGACCTGTACCAATAATTACCCATTTCAACCTGTACCTTTTTTCTTGTTACCCAACCCACATAACGTCAACCTTTTGTGTTTGTGTGCATGGAGGTGGAATAAACAAGTATCTATGTCTTAAAGAAAAAGCAAAGAAAGAGTGTAAACACTTACCTTGCTAAGGCTGCTGGATCCCAGGAATATGGAACAGCACGTTTGACTTCTTCAAGCAAAACCAAATCTGAAATGTCTAAATGAACCTCGAATAATGGAACAATGTATCCGATCATTGCAAGGAATTTTGTTGATGCTGCGTCAACATGCCTCGATCCAGTAAAATTGAACATGGCATTAAAGCTTCCAAGGGGAACATCTCCATTGAGATTAGATTTCCTATTGAAGTATGTTGACATCTACATTTACATAAAGCACTCATCAGCATTTAGTGAAAACTCTCTCTAAAAGGATAATTTGTACGAGCATGCATATATTGGATGTGCAAATAAAAACATCCCATAGTATAAACAATTAATATGCCCGTAAAATGAACCATGGTATATGGCATATCGCCAAAAGATTTTCAAATATGATCTGTGTCTAAAAAACTTATTTATTATTTTTCCAGATTAAAAATAGCGTATAAACATACTTATTGCTCATAATTTGAAAGATTCTAAAACATAATCATGATTTATTCTACTATATTTGCATATATAATCAATTTTTTATGAGATTATTGAGCTTTCGGTTTTAATAAATGTGAGAATCAGACAAATCAATCACGCATATATGCAGTCCTGTATCAGAACTATTGCCACGATACCAACAATTATGATTCAGAGAGACAAGATCAAGGTCATAATATCCTATGCATAACTACTACAACAACAACCATACCCAATAAGTCCCATCAATAGCACAACTATTGGTAAGGTCTAGGGAGGGTGGGATGTAGGCAAACCATACCTCCATCCCAAGGGATAGAGAGGTTGTTTCTAATGAGACCCTCGTCCCTCGGATCCTATACATAACTGCCAAAAAAACATTTTAATCCTTAGTTCTACTACATTCTATTCACGATTCACTTTGCATTGCACTAGAGTTTCTTATATTTCCTATATTACCATTGAATTATGTTTCCTTCGGATATTGTCCAAAAAAGCAAGAAAACATCAGGCTCTTATTAAATGTTTCCAGAGCATCTATTTGTGTTTTTAGTAATAATAATACCGCCCACCCCCACCCACCACGGAAAAGAAACATATTAAATAAATAATTTAGTGGTGATTTGTCAAAAAACATTCACATAAAACTTGATTTATCTAAGTATCTCTGCTTAGGGTTGTTTGGACTATATTATGTACTTCTCCACTTTACCATCATAATCTTATAAGCTAATCAAAACACTATACCACCTTAACATAGGAACCTTGCAAAAAAAAAAAAGTCTGAACTTCACAACAATACGCTTTTAATAACCTTTTAACATATTCAACTCTTATTGTGCATCTTATTCCTCTTTAATTTTCCATAAGGTGATCTAACCTATACATATTAAGAAAGTCGGTTGTGCGAATAAAAGGGGTGAACTTTGAAGTTTGAAGCAATGGTAAAGTTGATGCTATGTGAACTGGAGGTCACGAGTTCAAGTGATGGAAACAGCCTGTAGGGTAAGGCTGTGTAAATCAGGCCCAAGTTGGTCCGATACTCTCCCCGTCTCCCGGACATGTGCACGTAGGACCTAGGTGTGTAAATATAATTTAAGTTAAGCTCATTTTACTCATTCTCTTTGACTCCCAATAAACTAATTTAGTCCATACTAATAGCTAATATATATGTATAGGATGTATATTTGAATTCGATTGTAACTATAAGAATACGGAGGATCAATGAGAACGACACGATTTGACCTGCTCTATTACATACATCTTAAAATTATCATGTTTGTAGATAAAACTTCAAGTAAGTTCAGTTCATATATTTAAGCTCACTACTATTATCCTATAACTTCATATAAAGCTGTATACAGATGCGGAGCCAAAATAATTCACGTGGAAGCATATACATATTATACCACCATTTTCGTCTTCACGAATATGGAGGAATACGTTGTACTCCTTGTCTTTTCCTTATATAGTTTAATAGCCAACATAAACTAGATTTTGGCTCCGCTTTTTGGTTGAACCACAATTAATTCTAAAAAATTTTAACGACCAAAATGGAAAAGAAAAAAAAAACTTGTAAGAAAAAGCGCAATTTTTGCCCAAAATAGATAATCAAAGAAAAAAGTTGTCATTTAAAAGTTTCCAATTAAACTAGCCAATCAGGAAAAAGTGTCGTTTTGTGCCCGTGACTATATGGGAAACTTGCGTTGTTTCAAGAACATATTAATACTCGCTTATGACGTGATCATATATCAACTGAAGCTACTAATAGAACAATGCATAGATGATTATCTCCTTACCATTTCTTTTTGGTTTCTCAGCTTGCATGCAGCCATGCAGGATCATTGTCTTGGTCAATATGAGAATCGTATATTCGTATGCAGTTTGTGAAGTCAAAATTTGGATGAAAATTATGATCATGATCATATATAACTAAGAATAGTAGTTATGTGTTGGTCATTTTAAAATTTTGGTTAAAACTGCTTTATTCTCCGATCCTTGAAAATGTAATGAGGTCGCTCTTTATCTATAACACGCCTTTTCTAACTATGGCGTGTTTGATTCTTTTGTGCTATAATGGACGTATGTGGACACACATTCGCTTTCAAAGTGGTACAACACTTACTCCACATTCTTTAGAAGCACATAACCTAAATTTATGTCAAATAACTAATAAAGACAAATGTCAATGCAGTAATACCCTATGTGTGGACGTAAACTATAGTCAATTAATAGCCATGAATCACCCTAATCAATAAAAAGAGAATGAAATGGCATAAAGATACTTGGCACAAAAACAATGTCATACCAATATAGTACAAGAACAATGTACTTATAGTTGCTAATAACTCAAAGGGGTTAAAATCTAGACTGCCTAGACGATTCATGAAGATGAAGAACATGAGTATTCTAGCGATAGAAACTCACAGAAAATGTAAGTAGTTTACCCGCTGATCACTTCAGTCCAATTATGATTATGCAAACTTGATGCTCATGTAGTGACAACAAGAGTTCCTCAACTACGATAACGGCTGAAATCTTTATTATGAAAAGGCTACATACTTAAATAAACATGAAAGAAGACGATTTGCATATAAAATTACTAAACGCATATAAGACTCAACGATCTTTCAATAACAACAATCTAAATCCTAATAAAAGGAGACAATGATCATCCTCCATTGTCCAAAACAGTGGATTCTAGTCAATCTTGTACCAAAAGCCAACAGTAACTAGATTCCCTACACATCAACATTTCTTACACCCAAACTCAAAACTTATCAAAAACATCCCCAAATCTCAAGAACTTCTAACACACCCATGAATTACTTGATTGAAATTTAAAAAATCAAACCAAAAAAATCAACCAATAGCGCACAAATCACATCTCAATTACCAAAGCTCACCTTCCGCAACTCAAAACCAAAAGCATATCTCAACAAAAAACAGTAAGCACCACCGATTACCATTCAAAAACAGAACAAACAAAATCCCAATTCAAAGAATCAATACAGAAACAGACCTCATGGAAGCTGAAAATCGGTGTAGCTTCAGTGATCCTTTCCCCTCTAGAACAATCAATATCAACAGAAACATCAGGAATCGACACACACCCATCTTCAGAAACCACAAGCTCTCTCGTATGCTCATCATCCAAGTGAATCAAACGAGACCCAGGTGCCCCTTTGCAGTACAAAAGCCTGATATCCGACGTAACATCAAACCCTCTACCCAACGCCTGAATCGAGTTCTTCAAAGTCGTAATCAACGCACTAGTTTTCGATGAGGGGTCTTCCATTAAAGAATAACAACAATCTTTCATCACAAATCGATGAAATTGATGCTCAATTAGGCGAAAACAGGCTGTAAAGATCAGGTTTCAGAGGCGATTTTGCATTGTATAGTGGGTAACGATGGGTTGTTTCGATTAGATTTCAAGAAATCGAATCAAAGCGAAAGGAGATTCGAATTGGGAGCAGTGTTTGTTTGAATTTATTGGGTGTTTGTTTGTGGGGTTGGACTTTGACTGTATGCGGTTGAATTATGTGGTGGTTCCGGTGAAGGGGTAGCCTTTGACTACAATAAATGTGTCTTGTAAACGCGTTTTTTTGGGGCTGTGTCTTTTTATATAGTCGTCTTCATCAACCGACCTACCACCATAGGCTTTGATTTTGAGCAGATTCAATGGATTCAAACAATGGGTTTTGAAGCACAATTGCAATGGTCAAAGTGAGAGTGATAAAAATTGGTTCTTGAAGGTTTATTTGGTGTCAACTATGGAGGTTTGGACTTTGGAGGACAAATCAAGATCTCTTTTTTTTCTTTTTTTTTACTGTTAATTGAATTTTCAGCATGTAACTCGAGATCATCACAAGTGAGAAAAAAATTCATTGGTCAAACCCGAAACTTTATTTTTTCCCACATGTGAGACTTAAATCAAAATTTCAGAGTATTAAAATATATAGCCTCAACCACTTGATCTCTAAGTATTTTATAATTAAACTTTTAGGTGAATGAAATATTAAAAGAATTATAATTTTATATTTGTTAAATAAATAAATGTTACCATGTTTAATCAAAATAAACTTTTGATCTATATTATAACTACACTACCTTGTCATTATCAATGCATGAACTCCTTTTCTCAAAAATATTACTTTACTATAACTATAACTCCGGACGGTTTTATCATCTTACACAAACCGTCACCCAATTAAAATTTTATATGATGATAGTTTCAGTAGATTATCATATTTTCTATATGTTTCTATATGTGATGAATAATTAGTAAAGAGATTAAATTAAATGTGAAAAGAGGATTACTTATAGAAAATAAGAAAATATTTGTAATTAAAGGATATTTTGTTAATGAAATTAGTAGGTTATATTATAATAAAAATTAAAAATAAATGATAAAAGAAGAGAGTATAAAAGAAAATAAAGTCAAAAGAAAAAAGGTATAAGATAGTATAAGTAGTTTGTTTGACACCAATATTTCATACTCTTTTTCTTGCACGAAGTTCGGTATGATAGGTTTTTCAAATAGAATGACTTTTGAAGAATAGATTACCCACGTATGATTATTTGAAATTAACACTTTCATGTTTTTGTTTTTATCAACATAAAAATGATTATATAAAATTAACATATTCATGTTTTTGTTTTTATCATCATCAAAGAGGAAGCATAATCTTGTTTTTATAATCATCGAAAGTCATTTATGATTATGATCCTTATATATACTTGCACTCTTTATTTGCTATCATATTATAAATACTCGTACTCTTTATATAACCGATTATTTTATGATTCAACCAAAAGATTGTGATGTTGACTTGTTATCATGGATACACCGAATATTTATACATTTACACTTATTTTTTATTTCTCTTCATAAACGTACATGTAGATACATAAAAAGAGAAAAAAATACGGGTATCCTAATAACAAATTTAGGTGTCCGTATAACCTAGGTCTTTTACAAATAAATGGTTGCTAATAATTTAAACCTAGATATACTTAAAAACAATAAACAAGAAATAAAAAGTATATTTTTAATTAAAAATGTTATAGTATATCATGATTAAAAGACTTGGTAAACATTTAGGTATGTCCAACTCATTATTGAAAAACTTCACTGATATATTTTTGTTTTTATTTTAAATTTTTAATCAATGATATATTTTTGTTTTTATTTTAAATTTTTAATCAAGTCGTACGTTTGACGACATATCATATTACAACTAAAGTGGGACCAAGAACTAGTAACATACGGTATGAAATTACACATTTGTTACGAAAATGACATATTTAGTTCTTCCCATATTAACAAGTTTTCTTAAAATAATTATTTAATTACTTCCTTACAAAGTATTCAAATTGATGTATAAATTTCACCAATGTCACAACTCTTTCACCCATTAACTTCGATTCAGTATAGCTACTTATTCAAATAAAATGTTCTAATTAACATCACGAAATAATCAACAACATGTAACCAATAATTTGCCTCTACTTATGTTATGTACTAAACATCCAATTTAGATAATTTAATACACTAAAAAAAGTGTTTTCCAAACACGTACTCATTCTTATTTTCTATTACAAGATATCTACAATCATACAACATTTGCAAATTAAACCATTTGCACTTCACGAGTAATTAGTATGTACCTTAATCTCAGTGCTTTCAACATCTACTTCAAAACACTTATTATGCTGTCTCCAATAATCCGCAGTCGGGTTTATCCACTCAGGCTCCGGATCTCGACTCTCGACTTCATTAGACTATCCTTCGATACGTTGTAGTTGTCGTTTCTCTTCTTCACCAGCTCGTGTTTCACCACCCCGGCTCCCTCTGACTGAGGGGACATCATCAAGGATGGTAGCCCCAATGGGAGCTTGTCGCCTCTATCGGTTTGCCATGTGCACCAAAACTTGCCGTAGGTTTTGGCTAGGTTTTTCAGCTCGGGTGTCACGATCATCTCGGGCATTCGTGGGTGTACCCAAAGGCCAGACTTTATCTGAAAATAACCCAAAAGTTAGAAAATTTTGTTGGCACCGTGTTTGCGACTAGTTTGTCACCACTATACATAACTTTTTGTCGCGACTACCTTGCCACCATTATACATAATTTTTTCTACTACTCTATGACCACTATACATAATTTTTTGCGACTATATTACAAGTGCTATACATTAATCTTTTATTTTTTCTATATTTGCGACTAGTTCATGAACATGAATTGTATACTAAGTTTAATTTATTACTTTTTTTATTTTAAAAACCGATTAAAACGAATATTAATATTTGTAGTTCTAGTTTAAATTTTTGCCCATAAATTAACTTTTTATATTCTTGAGACACTACGTGAGACGAGATTCCATTATTACCATCTCATACCCTATAAATTACAAATACCCCATAAATAACATTGTAATGAATGAGATTTACATACCATTTATCATTCCTTTTCATACCCTATAAGTAATTTTAAGTAATTTTGTAATGAATGAAATTTATTGAGGATGATGATGGAAATCAGTTCTTCTTTTAACTTAATATAAAGAATAGATTTCAAATAAGAAGAAAAAATCTTTGATTAAAATGAAAGGTATGCAAGTTCTAAACGACACTCCTATGCATATAGAAAATAAATAATTAAATACCAATACTAACCAAACTCAAACACTATCTGAATAAAAAAATCAAACAAACTAAAATAAACTTATTTAGAAAAACTAATCTATAATATATATAAACTATAATAAAAAAGTATTCTTAAAACACGTGTCATCATTTTAACATATCAAATAACACGTATTATAATTCTAACATATCAAAAAAATTATTTTCTCGTCTATCTCTCATAATAAACACGAAAATTGTAAAAACAATATTTTACTTTCTTTTTAACTAAAATAAGTTAAAACAAATATATGTATACTAGTTTTAATAAATCCGTGTATTACACGAGTTAAATAAATATATATTAAATACAATAAAATTTTACTTAATTATAAAACGATATTTTAATATAAGATATGATTTATATTATAAGTAATAAATAACGATATCAACTTTTTAATTTTTTTTCAAAAAAATCAAACAATTGTTTTAAAAAATTATCATTATTATAAATATCCTTATTGTAAACGGGATTTTTTTGAGAATGAACGTGATGTTATCACATGTCCTCCATAATTACCATTTTATTAGAGTAGAAGGATTTGTGTTTCTTGTCTCTCTCATATTAAATGATATCTCGTATTAAGTGATAATTATAGTAAATTAGTAAACTAAACTATTAGACATATAAAACATAAATGTAGTTATTTTAATGATTTATTAATACATATTAAATATATAATAATTCTTAATTTATTATGTGATAACTTTTAAATATACATCATCCTTTCATTTCACAATAGATAATAAAATTTTAAAAATAAAATATTCATAAAACTAATAATTTTGATATGTTTCATTTATTTTACCCATGTAATACACGAACTCTATCCTACTAATAACATAATAAAAATACTAAAAATTATCTACTCCTAACAAAATAATAATCACTAATTAATTAAATAACGTAATTCTACATATGATTGTTTATTTGTTTAATTTAGATTCAAATATATTGGTGAAATAAAAAAAATTAATATTTAAAACTCATAACACATAATGAACTAGAAATTATTTTATTATATTTACATTAATTATCATTTAATATGAAAGATGCAAGAAACAAAAATATACATATACGTGTTTTAACATATTTAGTTAAAAAGAAAAATCAAATTAATTATTTACATAATTTTTGTATTTATTAAGACAGAGAGACGGGAAATAAATTTTTTTATATGCTAAAATTATGACACGTGTTTTTTGATATGCTAAAATGATGACACGTGTCTTGTGAAAAAAAATTTTATTATAGTTTATAAAAGAAGTTTCTTTTTGAAAGAGGGAATTTTTAAACAAAATACTTTAAGTTTTATTGACGAAAAATATCTTTTTTATATTATTGATTCAGTAAGAGAGAAAAAAAGTTAAAAATTAGTTATTTGTTTTTTAGTTTAATTTTTAACTAGTTTGAGTGAGGTAGGAATGACGTGTGTCGAAAACGTAAAGAAGTATTAAGATAGATTTGAGACCGTATTTTTAATTTGATTTTTCACTAGATTTATTCTACGACTGAATTTAATTAGAAGTTGAGAGGGATTTAAGACGACTAAAAATCAGTGGCAACTGTCTTTTTTAGTCAGTTGTAAATTTTGGTCGCAAGATTTGCAACTGCTTTTTCCCTGTTTAAAATTTCGTCGCAAACGCCTCATTTTCTTGTGAAAAAACGTAAATACCTCGTATGCATGAGAGTGCCATAGTTTTTGTTCCTCTGGTGGCAGTGTTTCAAAGATGTCATCAGAAACAATATATTCAATCCCTACAAAACACAACACCAAAACTTCAAAACCAATACATATTAAGTTTATCCTACTTGTTATGAAACCGAAACCGAAGCCGAAACCGAAACTGAAACCGAAGAATAGATATCGATACCGATGAGTCGCCCGGTGGAGTCATCGGTGTCGTAAACCGCAGCCTGGAGGAAGTCCTGGTTAATCCGTGTAATAAAATGGTGAGTCTCGATATGTCGAGTCATGTCGTGGCTGTACAAAGCGAAAGTACACGCGTGTTGGCTCATCTGATTGATCGGTTTGAAAGACTGCAGTGTTTGTGCACCTTTGTCCAGCATTTGTTGTCCCATCGACAACGGTTTGTCTGTCGCTGTTTCGTTGTTTTTGACGCCGGTGCCGAAGAGATTTGAAGACATCGGAGGTGAGATGACATGCAAGAAAGAAGATGAAGATGAACGTATAAGCAAAAAGAGGTGAGGTGTGATGGTGAGACAAAGGGTTGCCACGTGTTGAAGATTGTCAGACACGTGTCACTGTGAGGTTTTCTTAACTATGAAACAAGTCAATTTAGAAGCATTCATTGCACTCGAAGATCTTTGTATTTTGTGATAGTTTAGCTTTAAATGTATTTTTAGTTAGTCTTAAATTCAAGTGAATATTTTACAGCAGTTATGCTGTAAAATATCTATCAATACTTTTAATGATAAAACTTTTATCTCGAGTCAGGTTTAAATTTATTTAGGCGGCGGACATTAGCCGTTGGTTAAAGATTAACCGGAATCAATAAGAATTAATCGGAATTAATAAAATTCGAAGTTTATATTTTAAGTTTCAAATTTATAAACATTTATACAATAATTTTCAAAATTACATATATAATGTTCAATTTTGTCTCCTTTTGACCAAATTTATCCGATTTTGACCAAATTTTGCCTGCTTTTGACCAATTTGAACTGATTTTTCTCTGATTTTTGTTGATGTTGACTTTTGACCAATTGATTGAGTGACTAGCTAAAATCAAATCGGTAGGTGATCAATTACAGATTAATTGATGCTAGACGCCGACTTTTGCAACAGTATTTAAACTTAAGACCTTGAAGATTAATTTCTGCGGTGATTGTTGATGGTTCCAAATATTATCAAACAAAATGCACAAGAAAATTCCCATTTAACAAAGGAAACATACATACATACAGTCATACAGTAAACTCAATTTACACCAAAGTCAGTATACTATCTCATAACTCTGTCTTGCTGTTGCTGTTGCTACGACTGGTATATTGTAAAGTAACATCTTTTAGTATCTGAATCACACCTTCAAATCACTGCTACCCAATTCAAGGCAGTCCTGCAGCAACCCACCGTCCACAATTTCTGTCCTTACCATCTCAACTGCATCCTTCAAAGGACCCTGCATTCATATATTAACACTTGTAAGAATACCAACCCTACATCAAAACAAGCAAATGATGGTGGTTCTTAACTAGTTGAAGTTGTTGAAAGATTAACATGTGAGACTGGGTTCATTTCATACCCTAAGCAGATGAAGTACAACCAACAAACCAGTGAAGTTACAACCCAATTGTTGCAGGTTAGATGAAATACATAAAAACAGTCAGGGACTACAAGACAACATAATGAAAAGTAGGCATTGGTTATTTTAAGAGGCGCACTGGCGAGGCGAGGAGGAGGGAGACTATAAGTTCAAATTAATAGAACTAGCAATTACAGTCATCCAAGTGATACCATAAGTTCAAAACTAATAAACATTTTCAAAAAATATAAGAAAGATTCATTTTTGTTCATCAGCACAAGAAATCAACACCTACATTTCACTGTTATTGTTTTCTATCTCTTGCGAGTGCACGTTCTTAGCCTTGCACCTAGACGACAGGCAAACCTTTGTGCCATGAAACTTCGACTGCCTACTACCTAGAAGCATATATACATATGCGCATTGTGAGAACTAGCACAAACCTTTCTGCAAAAACACACTTCTATTTCTTGCACTTGATATCAATTAATACAAAAGCTTAGAAATCGTTTCTACTATGTAAAACACAACATGGAGTGCGTACAATCGCACACAAAGGCCTGAAGAATGATCATGAGTTAAGGTAGTGCAGCCTAGAAAATCCTACAGGCAGATAAACTGTTGTTTCCTGTGATGAACACTAGTTTTCAAGATTTGATAATTAGACCTAAAAGCAAGTTAGACTATGTTCACCTTGTTTCAAACATCAATCAAAAGCTATGAAGCTGAAAACAAGATCATCATGTAACCTATAAACGTATGGAAACCGCGACACATTCAAGCTCAATAATCCTCATCACAAACAACTAAGCACAAATTAAGTTGTCCACTAATCATATAATGTGACAAATTGATTCTAATAATGATATTTCCACCATGAAACAAAAGGGTGTGAATAATCTTACCGATTGACTGAACACTTTAAGCAACCGATTCAACACCGATTTAGAAACCCTAACCACACCACCATAATTCCGACGAACCCACTCCACCCGATCCGCCTCCGATTCCAACCGAGTCAACTCACCCAACCTCCTCATCAACTCATTCATATCAGCAACCGCACCCATCATTTCCACCGTCGCCGATCGGACATCTCGCCACGCGTAGTTCTTCACGTAGTCCCACCCAACGGACCACATGAGTCCATAGAAGCCGAACCCACGGCTGTGTTTGTCGATGTTGTGGGCCATGGTTCGGGCTCTGGTTGCGCCGGCGACGTCGCCGCGGGCGGCGCGTAGGTTTGCGACGCGCGTGAGGAGCGAGTGGGAGAGGGAGAAGAGGGAGTGGACGGAGGCGGTGGTGGGGATGGAGAAGGAGGCGGAGGACGGTGGTGCGGTGAGGAGGAGGAGAGTGAAGAGGTGGAGGAACGCCGGCGAGAGTTTTAGGGTTCCGGTGGCCATGGGGTTTGCGGTGGTGGTTACCTAAGGCGGTTGAAGTTTAAATGTTGACAATCTTATAACAACCTCGTGTCTCGTAACTCGTTCGAACCGTTTTTAAAAACGGCTTGTAACCGCCGATGCTAGGGTTTTTGGGTTCGTCGGTTTTAACTGAAAATGTCTGACATGAAAGTTTGCAGGATGTTAGTTTGTTGTCGATTATCGTATTAGATAAATTTATCGGGTCCGGTCTCAATCTCGTGTTCTTTAAATATTAAAGTAAGTAGTGTTTTAGCCGATTTATCACTGGAATGAATGTGTTGAACATCTATTTTGCAAATTATGTGTGAAAGAGGAGATTTTGTTGGATATGTTTGGTTTTGCATATATGATGTAATGTCTAGTGCATATTATAGTATTTTTATGTAAGTTGATGTTTTTTTAAGTTACACTGCAAGACATATGAATATATTTTATTACATTCATTAATCAAATATATCCTTAATTGATTTAATGGGTCATACTTGTGGTTGGCACCTAATAATAGTAGCAATACCTATGTTGATCCCATGTTAAGGGATAATAACATGACATAAACAAGTTAATGTATGAGAACCGCGGTTGAAAATGTTAGAATTAAAATTAAAAACAACAATTTTAGAGTTTGATATTTAAAGATGGAATACCTAGCAAATTCTTCAAACAATTTTAAGAGGATATTATTTTGATTAGTGCGGTTTCATTTATCATAGTTATTTAGTTAGGGGCTATTTGGCAGCCTTTTAATCAACCTCTTAATGGTTCAGATGTCTGAATGGTTTAGCACTTAATGATTCATGTTTCACCGGCACATGTCTAAATGGTTAAGACATTTACCTCTGAATGGTTAAGCATTATACTCATGCTGAATGATTAAGAGATCTAATGTTAAATGGTTAAAAGGTCTAATGCTGAATGGTTAAGACATATTATCTGAATTGGTCAGATATTTCTCTTTAAATAATTAAATGATATACTAACTCTTAATGGTTCAGATCTCTTAATGGTTCAACACTTAATGGTTTAGACCTCTTAATGGTTCAACACTTAATCATTCAAAAGTTGTCAAACAGCCTCTTATAGAGTTAAGTTAGTTTTGTTCTTTAAGATTTGACGAAAATAATAATTTTCCTTCAAAAGATTATATACATCAACTTACATCCAAAAGTTTCGTAACTTGTTTAAACTTTAGTCCAAATTTTTATTAGTTGTTCAACTTAAATCCAAAATAATAAAGCTTTTGAATCGAAATAAAACATTTTGCAACTTTTGAAGAAAAACTGATGTTTATAATCTTTTGAAGGAAAATAGTTATTTTTGTCACTTTTTAAGTAGCAACATTGAAATTAACTCTAGCTTGTATTAAGAGGCATGATTATGTCAAAACACAGATTATAAGTGGAAAGTTTGAGTTTGATAGTAAAGTAAATTAGTTGGAAACAAGAAAAATGATTATGTAACAATTATTATGTCTTTGATTTTATTTAAAAATTATGATGGTATTTCAGCAATAACAAACATGAAATGCAAAAAGAATATGTTAATTATACATAGAAGCAATATATCATTGTAAAAATACAATCACATTTCCTGTTAACTACAACTAAGAGATGTTGTCCTGAGCAATATGTGTTTCATAATGTTCCTATTTCCAACTACCTGTAAAACAATCAATCATCTATCAAGAAGATGGGCCAAAACACTCATTCTACAAATACCTCAACCGATCACCGGTGATACAGCGGTCCTTCAAGCTGCAGTTACTGCATTCGCCTTCTCTGGAGCAGTAGCATCGGTGAGCTCACGACCGCTTGTTTCAAATGGAAAAAGCAGTACACATACACCAGAAGCAAAAATAACAAACTCAAAGAGAAGTATGGCTGAAGTTTGATGACATCCATGTATCAAACCAACCGCCACTAGAGGACATACCATTCCACCAATCCGTCCCACCGAGCTGCCCACACCAACACCCGTTGTTCTGACTGATGTCGGGTATATCTGCAATAACAGATCAAGAAAATGCAGCTGTCAGTTGAAAGTTCAGTATTACCTAACATCAACATGGGGAGAATGTCAAGTTGAAAGACTCGCCTCTGGGGCGTATATGTAAACCACTGTGAAGGTTGTGGTTATGCATATCCGAGCCATGAACAGAAGAGCGGTTGTGACAGCTTGAGGTTGATGGGATACCAATGGGAGCAAGAAAAGACAGCAGAGGAAGAACATTATTGACATCGAGAGCTTACGACCAAGCTTGTCAATTGTAAATGCCGATATGATAAGCCCCGGGAACTCTTGAAGCGAAGTAAAAGTCAGCATTATACCAAGCAAGATATTATCAACATGGTATTTAGTAGTAAAAAATTAACAAAATCTATACAATCTATAGACATAATCTGTATAATGCATGAAGAAATACGACGTGGCGTGTTACCTGCAAAACTCGTGATGAAAATGTCTTTATAGCTAAGCTCCTGATGTTCAGGTTGCAGTTGATTGGGTACACAATTGTTACGACCATTGTGCAACTCTGTGGTTAGGAGAACTAGACCGTAATACGAGAAGGCGTTCCCAAAGAAGACCGCCCATAGAAGCAGGGTTGGCTTGATTAGTTCAGGGGAAAAGAGCAGAGACATTGTTGAGACATCTTGTTTTATAGTATGGTCAACGGTTTCATCGGTGTGGGAGAGTAAGTGTGCACCTTCTGCTTCAGCTGACTTTTCCTTTAACTGGATTTCATGATCAGAAACAAGAACGCCGGGAGGAAGTGCCTGCCCGTTAATTTTTGCAACTTTCTCCAAGATTCTAAGTGCTTCGGCTGTTCTCCCTTTTAAGCATAAATATCTTGGAGATTCGGGGACTACACGGTAGAAAATAAGCAGCAGTGATGAAGGGAGAGATGAGAATGCAAGTAACCATCTCCATCCCAATGTTGGCATCACAAACTACAAAAAGGAACATTTAAACGATGAAGGTAGGGGTGTTTGGGTGTGAGTTTTAATAATCAACCGTGAGGTAAAAGACATTGTTTTTTTAGGCTGTAAAATCAAATGTTATAACCTTTGATACTGAACATCTTAAAAAACTGATATGAAATTTCTTAAATCAGGATGAAAGAGGAGAAGCAAGCCCTTTTATGTATTTTAACCTGACACGATCAATTTTGGTGCAGCTGGTATGAACTAATGATCCAAAACAGATCAGATAATCAGAAGCGCAGCTTATTATCCAAACATAAAAAAATGGATAATAGCAAGCAATTTGAATTCAATTATAATCAGTTCCAAAACCTCACGATATATATAAAAGTTAGAAAAGAGTATAGTAGAATTGAACCATACCCATGCAATGGAGGCTTCAAAAATAGTCCCAACGGTCCAAAAAGCTGAAAACACGACCATCCAAGTGCCTCGGCTTGGAGCAGGGATGAATTCCAAAAACCAAGAAGAGAGTACAGGCCCTCCTCCGAGACCAATACCAACAAGGCAGCGAAGAACAATCAGACAAGGATAGTTAGGAGCTAAAGCACTAAGAATACCAGCGATGCAAGTAACCATTGCAGTCATAAGAAATCCTTTCCTGCAGGATAGTTAAAAAACACATATCCAGTAAAGCTGATTTTTTTGCAAGTTTTATAGCAATATATACTAATGAACATTGACGTGGCTGCAAATGAAGTTAAAAATAATCCACAGGTCATATGGACAGGACCTGAGAAGAGAAAATACACTTGAATATTAAAATCTAATACTAAATGAATTCATATACGGTGACCATAAAACCATTGTTAAAGCACTCAAGAGACATTCAGTATGCTAGAGCCTAGAGAAAGATAGACACATCGAGTGGGTTGGTAATGGGTCAAAACAAGTTTGGGAAGAAACATTCGACTTTTTTTGTACAGGTCAAAATTGACTGGTAAAGAATATTTGATCCTTTATGCTAAACAAGTTGTAAGCAATTAATGTGATAAATATAATTTATTAAAACAATGATGTTGCATTGACAATCTAAATCTTTAAACAAAATGATTTAGGAGATTTTAGGCCTTAAAATTAAAATTTGGTGACTTTCAACACGTTTGACCCATTTGACCATTCCATTTAGCTACTTTTTTATATCTGTTTGTGATAAAACACAACACGAATCATCCCTTTCACGAGTAATGAGTCGATATTGTCACCTCTAAGTAACGTAGTTATTATGGGGTTCCTTTGAAATATAAAAGTTGAAATGAAAGAGAGTTAGACAAAAGAAATATAATAAAATAAAATAAAAATACAGAAAGAAATTTACCTCCTTCCATGCTTATCTGAAACAACACCCCATGAATAAGCTCCAACCAACATGCCAGCAAAGACCACACTAGTTATCATGCTCTCCTCGTGAGAAGAAAGATTCCATGCAGACTCAAGTGCTGGTCCAACAAAAGAAAGAAGCATCATCTCCATGGCTTCTGAAATCCACCCATCCCTGCATATCCAAGCACTAGAATTTGGAATTTGCCGAACCCAACTGCTGCAAGTGCGTCATCCACACTGTATCTTTGGCTCTCATCTCCCATCTACCCCACCATTATAACATACATGAAATTGTGTACGAATGCATTCAAGGAAAACATTTAGTGGAGAAAAAAAGTTTCTATAATATAATTTGGATTAACTAAATCAATCACTCATGAAACATACATACATAAAGAAACCGGATATTGACAAAAATTGTGCCTGGCTATCAAACTGCTTCTTTTATGGTTCTATAGCCAAAAAGACATGCCAGATATATACTACTTTGTGCATATTAGTCAATTGAGGAATGCTCAATACATAACCACAGGTTAGTAGAGAACTACGAGAACCGCATAATGCACTTGTGCATATTGCTTGATAAATATAATGGGAGTTAGAAAGAGAGTGGGGTGAGCGGTTACATAATCGTCCTATGTATTCATGCTAAAGTTGTGACAAGTGTTTATGCAATTCTCGCAATTCTCTACTTTAGAAATAGTATTCTATTGAATGTCCCTCTTTAGGCAATAAGACACAAGGGAAAGGTCTAGCATGTTTGTACACTATATTGTAATTTGCTGAAATCAGACCAACTTAGTCAACTTTTTACACATAAGAACGCTTCAATATTTTCTTAGTTCCATACAAGAACCCATTTAATTTTAACCTCTAACTACTAATTGTCAATGGTAAATAGCAATGCAGATAAATATCATGCATTAAATTACCACTTTAGAACTTGGATTCCTTTTTTGGATTAAAGTGGGAGGGAAACTCATGTTCTTTTTCATAATGGAGACTGGAAGTACTTTTTCTTATTATCCAAAGACGTGGGAGCACTTGGAAAGCCCTGGCCCATCCTGGAATCAAGTTAGAGAATCACTGCATGCTTTGGATATCGGCATGCCGCAGCCTCCTATTTGACCCATTGAACCATGCAATGCCAAATTCAACATTTTAGCATTTATCTTGTAGGATGACAAAATTACGGGAAAGCAATAAATTTACAACGTTTATACTGTTTACTTCCAGCACAAAACAAGACTACATTCTTTATATCTAACTCCTATACAGATCCAAAGTTTTTTTCCAGGCATACACTAAATTACCACCATAACATATTTTTAAGGGATGCATTACAAAAACAATTTTGTTTTTGTAGCCTTTACACTGAAATTCTTTTTAGGGAATGCATATGAATACCCTGTCTTCCATGTATGTCCAAGCATAATCCTACCACATTATAAAAAATGCATTTTTTTCTCGTCTACCTTGCTCAAACTGCTTCAAAGAATTCAGATCAATTCAGTAAAGAAAATAGCATTGAAGTGAGATGCCTAGAGTCTTAGTTATCAATAGAAACAGTATACACATAGGGGCATGTTCAATACAAAACCAATTTTAAGTAGAGAACCGCATAAGCACTCGTATGTGGTGCACGCAATATTTAGGGAGAAAGAGAGGTGACTATGAGGTACATAACCACCTTATGTAGCATACTTAAAGCAACATGTATGAGTGTTTATGAGCTTCTTGTGGATCTCTACTCAAAATAATCACGTGATGTATTGAATGACCCTTTTATACGTATAATCAGATGCATATATACACCAACCTGGTATTCAAAGGCTTCTAACATTCAAATCCACAATAGGGACTTATTGGGGATGCAAGTGCAACTATGCAGTATCTTAAAGAATAAAATAATAAATCCTTTTTCAACCGCAACACTTTCTCATGCCATGTGCACCAATAACTCCAACATTTCAGATACTTTTTCATGTAGAAGCATCGTTTCACATACATTAAAAAAAGTGATGATTTGACCTTAAATCCTTAAAGCACAAGACAAGTAATTTTCTCTTTCATCATACAATTCAAGATCAATTCAAACAATTTCTTAAACTACATGATCCATGGCATAGAATAACACACCCCAAAGATCATAGTTCCTAAAATTCTTACCACATTAGCATAACCAATCATAAATCCCAAAATGTAACAGCCTCACAGATGCAGGGGAAATCATCTTAACAGATATTGGGAAACCGTAAGAACATGAAATGGGCTCGAACAATGATGGGGAGAAATGGGGAAAACAAAACCCTAGTTATGATTGTAATAATACCCATATGTAAATCAAATCAAGAAACGTGTTTGTCATTGATAATCAGACGAAAATTTAATAAAGATGGATGCTTTAAAGAAGAATCGAACCTTAAAGATCAGGGGATGAAATCAACGAAGACTAAGGAGAAAATGTCGATCGATTTTATTGAATTTGGTTTTGACGAGCCTCCATGAATTTGTGAAAACGAAAGATCTGCGATTCTGATTTATATATTTCACTTCATTGGTGGATGGAAGAACCAAGGAGACCTTGTGGTTTTTTCATCTTTGCAATTTTGCTTTTATTTTTTTAGTAAAAAATAAAATCAATGTAAAAATTGAAAAAGAATATAGTGTTTTATGTCTCCAAGATGCGTGGTAAAAAAATTTAAGTAATTGTATATCACCTTCTTTAAACTTATAAAACTATAAAATATATTGCAGGATCGGTGAAAGGTGATCACTTACAACACAACAACACAAAAAGTAGAGTAACTTAACTTAATCAAACAGTGAACTGGATTAACCACAATAGATAATACTAAGAACACAAGTAAGTAAGAAACAAAACAAGAGAACAAGATACGTAAGTAAATAGTTTTCAAGATTGCAGTATATTGTTTTCTCAAGTTCTATTACAAGTGTTATAAAGCATAAAAAAGTTACAAGAACATGAGATACTTATATTATATTTTACAGTCAGCCATACTTTGAAGGCCAGCTGGATACAATTTACTAGACACAAAACAAAATAATTGTAGGGTCAAAAAGCAGATTGTCTTTTGACTAGTGACTATGACATGTCACAGCTCACATCCTTATCTATTACAAAAAAGATAAAGTACAAGAAGTAGAAAGTTACAGACTCAATACCTCAATGTACAGTTACCAAAAACATGGATCTTTTTCATCAACTCATGTAAGTTGGTGACTTTACAGAGTTGCAGCGAAAGGGGTCCAGCTTTATGGAAAAGTACATCAGATAAAGCATGTTGCTAAAAGTCTCCGAAAGAAATCTGTCTTCAAGTGTTGGCTTCGGAAGACTTTGTCTGTTGAAGCTTCAGAAGACTTCATCTTTGAATTCGGAAGATATTGGTCTTGGCTTTAAAAGATTAGAATATTTTTGTTGCATGTGTGAAACTTCCGAAGCATTCTTCTTCAGTGTACTTATGCAACATGCATGAGAGACTTTGAGTGTTTTTGTTGCTTCAGCCTCTTCATACAATCTCTACATATATGTATATGTATCAATAGAAGTAGATTAAGAGTTGTTGTAAAAAGTAGTGTTTAGTCGTTTTTGTTTAAGATTCTAACATATATCACAAATACATTCTATAAAACCCACAATGGAGCAAGGACCTTAATCTAAACAGTCGAAAACACATCATTTGCTATTAAGATCTGGGTTAACCTGAACAGATGGTGGTTGCCGGCGGTTCAACGATGATGATTGGTGGTTCAACGAGGGTTATGGGGTAAGTGACGGTGATAGTGCTCAAGCGATGGTGATGATGGTCATGCGATATGATGGCGGTGGTATGGTGATGATAGTCAATGGTGGTTTAGGTGGTTGTTCTAGGGATGGCAACCAACATGATGGTCTTGGGTTACAATAACAACCACGAGGACAATAACATTTATGTGTATTTGAAAATGTACACGTGTGTAGATCTGTTATAAACATATGCATATGTGTAGATTTTATATAATTTTTTAACCTACATATGCGTATTAACTTGATACGAGGATGAAGGAGGGGGCAATGAAGTTAATTAGTCAAAGATAAATTATTTTTATGATTGTATTTGTTTTATTTTAATTTATAAATTAAACAAATAGTTATGAAGGAGGGGGCAATGAAGTAATTAGTCAAAGAAAATTATTTTTATGATTGTATTGGTTTTATTTTAATTTATAAATTAAACAAATAGTTTATATCATTTCTCACACAGGCTTAGTTAGAGATTCAAAGAGTTGGGTTATTTATGCAACTATATTAAACTCTTTCAAAATTTATATTTATTAGTTTTCACTTTGGAAGCTTCGTGTGCTCTCAACCTTGTGAGTTATGCATCAAAATCATGTGTCCCGGTTACTCTCATTCACAACATTATCATTTTGATCCAACAAGATTGGTATTTTTTTTTATCTATGTTAGCTGGAAAAGACGAAAATTTTAAGTAAACTATAACTGACATTTAAATGTTGTATGTTATTGAACTATAATAGAAAAAAGAAAGAAAGAAAAGATTCTAGAAAACCTTATAGGTATCTATGAACAAACAATGTGAAACAACTCTAGCAAGGCTCTTTCTATGAAACATGTATTGTGATACTCAACTATGTCAAGATGCCCTTAAAACATTAACTTAAATTCTAATTGACAAGACTTTCTGGTGTCCTATCGAACGAGTTATTTTCTTTTATAATTTTCTAAGGGAAATCTCATAGTTAGATATATTAATAAGGGGGTGCCTGATTAAATTAACACTCATCCTCTAAAGCAAAGTCGTATATTTGAATTTAAAACATAATAGTATATTTGTCATTATAAAAAATAGTGGTTATTTGGGCCACTGTGCCAATGAGTTCTAGATCAACTGGTTTAGAAGGAGTCACCTTATGACTTTCCAAGTGAATATGTTCCTAGTGGGTCAAGGGTTTTATCACAGTGGGCGTTTAGGTGGTGGGTTTCCCTTGAAATGGTGGGCGAGCCGGGTCACCAGCGTTGTATGTGTTCGCGGGCGTGGGTGCCTTTCGCCATTGGGTTTACCCGGGTGACCGGGCTTAAAAATTATTCGTTAGCCGTTAAAAAAAAATTTGGGCCACTATGTAGTGCCATTGTGCCAATGTGCCATGACTCTTAAAAGGAATTAACATGTTTTTTATTATTCTTTTCGATTCACGATTGAAATAGCAACCAATTTCATTCTTGACTTTAACTGTTTTAATTAACAATCAGTGGATTTTAACTGCGCTCCGTGGTGAGCTAAAGCGTAAATAAAATTATAAAACATAAGAGTTAGAAAAATATTCTAGTGTAAATTGGTTAAAATGAGAAAAAAACCGATCATACTAACAAGTTTGGGACCGTATGGTAATGTTATTAAAGTTTAGAAGTAGAAAGTAAATAATTACAATTTAACTTATGCATGTTAACTAATAAAGTAAAAGAGGCAGAAAAAAATGTTAAAGTCACAAAACTATAACACGTGTTGTAACCATTTACTTGTTTACGAGACCGTTAAAGTTTAGAGAACTAAGTTGAAATTTTGGAATTGATAGTGGTATAACACCATCCATGAAGCTTTAGAAATCATATAGATTAAACTAGAGTTTAATTTGTGTTCAATTTTAATTAATATTGGATTAACGGTTAAAGAGTTTTGATAGAGAGAGTTAACAGTTAACACCAAAGGGGGATCAACCAACTCCTACTCCCTCTCTACGTTTTTTCTTTTCCTTTTTTTATTTTTTTTATTCTTTTAGATTTTTTTACTTTTCTATTTTCAAGTTATTGTTTTTTTTAGTTGTACATTACAAATTTACCGTCATCATAGCATCCACATTTCAAAACATGCATATAAAAGGAAAAAAAATTTGGTTGTTTGTCACTGGATTTATTACTCTCGATTTGGTCACACTCATCTATTTGTAGTTTTGTATTTGTGATTATTTAGTTCTGGAACTTGTAAAAAAATTGGTATTTCTTTAACAGTACATAGTTCTAAACTTGTTAAAATTTCATTTTACATTAGTTTTTAAGAACCGTCGATTAAACCACTATATATTGTAATCATATTTAAATATGGACTTATTGGTCTTAGAAAATGGATATAGGTAACAAACCATAAATGATCCGTTTATGGGTGGTCCTCAGGGTGGACGATCGCCTAGGGCCCGATCTACTCGAAGGCCCATTTTTTTATTTTTCATTTATTATGTATTATATATATGCATTTTTTAACAAATACTATAAACTATTAATAATATCATAACAAACCCAGTAATATTTTAATTATTTTAACCTATTAAACCTTAACTTAGAACACAATAACATTTCAACTAGTTTACCCGGATACTATTTACCCATTACAACATTCACAATCAAGACTCCATCTTCATCTCTATTGTTTAAAGATTTCTAGTAATTGACATCTCCATCGGCATCTTCATCTTTTTTTTTATTTTCAAACTTTAGAGTTTTATGAATAGTAATTCTTTAAACATAGAGATTTAGGTGCTGTTTGTTTTTTTCTGCAGGAAAACGTCTGCAGTCTGCGGATCACATCTGCAGACATCTGCAGCAGAAGAGGATGACCAAATGTCTGCAGTCTGCAAAAAAAAAACTGTTTGTTTTTAACATCTGCAGAATGGTAAAAAATATTATGTAATTAGACTAAACCTATTTTTTAACACTTGTTTTCTTGGACTTGTACCACACACACACATCCGTACGTACATATAACATATATACACATCCATGGTCCGGCCGATGGAGGAGGTGGGGCGTAGGTAGGGGAGGTGGAGGCGGTCGGCGGACGAGGTTGGAGGGGGGGGAGCAGGTGGGGGGGAGGCGAGGGAGGGGGGCATCGATGGTCCGGCCGGTGAGGGAGGTGGGGCGGCGATGGTCCGACGGTGGGGGTGGTGGGGCGGCGGTGGTCCGGCCGGTGGGGGTTGTGGGGCGGCGGTGGTCCGGCCGGTGAAGGAGGTGGGGCGGCGATGGTCCGACCGGTGGGGGTGGTGGGGCGGCGGTGGTCCGGCCGGTGGGGGTGGTGGGGCGGCGGTGGTCCGGCCGGTGGGGGGAGGTGGGGCGGCCGATAGGGGGAGGTGAGGGAGGTGAGAAGAGGTTAGAAGATCTCAGAAGGCATAGGTCCACATCTTCTTCATGCAGACCTCTTGCAGACGTTTTTTAATGAAACGTCTTCCAAAAAACAAACAGTCTGCGCAATCAAAACCTCTTCCCGCGTCTGCGTGCGCGCAAATGAAAAGGTGGGGAAGATGTTTTGGTAAAAAACAAACAGCACCTTACTATTTATCAATCTTTATATTTTTCCTGAGTGTATAATATTTTAAATAATTAGATGTATAAAAGAGAGAAACAATAATAAAATAAGTATTTATGAGTGAGATACAGATAAAAATAACGAATGGGTTATGAGATGTTAAACAAAATTAAAAAAAATTATAAAAATTATGAATTTAGTTAAAATTAAAATATAAAAACAAAGAAAAAGATTCTGATGTGAATACTATAACAATGTTTTTGCAGTTTTGTGTAGTTTAAGGCATGATAAAGTCAGTTTTGCACGTCATATGTTAGTCAAAACTGCCACCGACCAACGGTTGACATTTGTGGCACCGACCACCGTCTGACCCGTCGGAAAGAATGGTCGCCGGTGACTCACCACCTTTATCCGTTTATGTGGGAGATAATTTTAAAAGTTATTTAGCCAAAATCTATGAATTAAAATATTAAGCATCAACTAGATTTTTTACCCATCGAGCGTTTGCCCCGACATTATACGCCATGTGATAAAGTATTTACTACAATCGATCCACGTTGTTTTCGAAATAATTACGTCAATACACGGAGTGACTTGAATTTATACTGTTGAATGAAAGCGCATTATATTTAATCTTATTTTTTTCAAATAAAAATTATGTCAAAACATAGCCTTACAATCGTTCCGTTTGTTTTCCAACTAAATTTATGTCCAAACGTAGAATAAATGAAAACATCAAAACGTATATATAGTTAAGGATGGAAATATTTCATACTAGGTTAGAGCTCGTGTGACACACAGGTGATTTAAACAATCAGACTTCCATTAAACATTGATTACATAATAAACAATATGAAAAATTCAAAGTTTGAAAATAAAATTAAAAAACGTTTTGTGTCTCATTTGTAACGTTACCATTTTGATCTATTGTTATCATTTCAAAAGAGTAAACATTTCTTGGATCCTTGAATAGTTGTCTAGTTCAAATCTTAATGATTCGAACCTTTATGATATATTCAACCTGTAAAACAATTAGGTAATTGAACAATGTGATTCTCTTTGATGTCATCATACTGCAATATTTCAAGAGTGGGAAATAATTATAAAGTTAACAATTATGAAATAAACATAGTCTTGTATTGATTGAATTTAAAAACATCATACCTTGTTTGGTAGTTGGGAATGTAAGTGTCTTTGTGAAATACACAATTATAGCATGTGCATCTCATATGATACGTAATTGTACACTTATTGGCAAAAAATAAAAGGAAACAATTTGAATTGATTGAATCTAATAATTGATAAATATATTATAATTAGATCAATTAATAATTTATCAGAATATTACATATTACATACTATATAGTCCTTAAATATTTGATACTTTGATAATTTTATAAATATATTATAATTGAATCAATTAATCATCTAGTACAAAATAAAAATTGATGAATAAAAAATTTCACAAAATAAAAATTTACTAAATTAAAGGAGTTTATTTTAGAAAGTAATATGGACACCGAGGAAAATTTATATGTTTTAAGATATACTATAAAATGTTAAATGGAATTTGAGAAATAATACCACAGAAGTTGAATTAATATATGGTTAAATAAAATATCTATTAGTATGGTAAGCATTTATTTAATATATGAAAATACTAAAAATAAAGATGATCTAAGAATGTGCCATGTGTTAAATTGACGGTTTAAAAAAATGACATGTGGTTTCAAAAACCTTGTTTTATTAGAGTTTATAGATTTGACATGAGTTGCTTTGTGTTAAAGGCTAAGTTATGTTTTAAATTTAAAAGAAATTGTGTTTGAAAAAAAAGAATGAAAAAAGGAAAAAAAGAAAAAACACTCCCAAGATTCGAAACCAAGTCTTTTTATTTATAAGATGAAAGAACAAACCACTCAACCAAAAAGGAATGAAAACAACGTAAGAATACAAGAGCCAAAAAAAGCCAAAAAATAAAATAAACAAGAGCAGTTAGGTTTTGAATTCGTGACCTGCTCCGGTTTTAACCTTTAAACACGCAGTTTTGCCACTGAACGAACGCAACAACTATGTTATTTCGGACAACAGATATATGACATTAACTCGCTTTGGAAAAATTTTAAAAATTAAAAAAACTGCGGCTCAATCAGGTGATGACACATGGCAAGGCCGGTGGAAACCCCACCGACCTTGCTTTTTAAGATATAGTAATATATTTGATGAAGTTAACGATGATACATCTTTTTTAATAAAGTGTTTCCCTATCAAAAGGTTTAAGTTTTTTATATTCTAGAAGTTGTATGCATAAGTGATTAATAGGGGTAGATATTTTTTAAGCATGTGTTGATAATAGAAGGAGAACAAACTATAAGCATCCAAACTTTTAACGAGTTTTTTACCTCGTGTGTTGAGGCAGGGTCATCGTACGATGTAATTCAAATGGTTGAGGACTTGAGGGCATGTTTGCGTACTTCGTCATGTCTGTTGTAATGATGATATTAACGTGTTTAAATATATAAAAACACATAAAATTATTGTGAATCAGATTTGAATATTGTTACAAACATGAAACAAATTATGTTTTGTCTGTTGCGTCCTAGTAATATAAAAAAGGTAATTTAAACTTTAATAATATAAGAAAAGTAAAAGAAAAAGAGAAAAAACAAAATACTTAACTAACACAAAACTTTAGCTCCTCTAGACCACCACGTACTTGTGTGTTAGATTTGAATGAAACTATTTTTAAAAGCTATAATTTATACATAAAATGTAAATGCGAGGCTAATCCATTTTGTAAACTTTGTCTCATAAAAAAGGTTATGGGTTCAAACCGAGTCATGATGTAACTTGATATAAATTAAGAGTAATAGTTGAATAAATTTGTTTTTTGAACAAAAAAAACTTATACAAAAAGAAAAAAAGTAAAAAGGCAAAACAACTGACAAATAAGACATGACACATGACATATACTAATGGGAAAACCTCTGATACTTGTAAATAATTTTATGTAAATAAGACGTATATTTTACTTATTTGATATTAAATATTGGATATCATCAATAAAATAAAATACCCCTAGTTATCTTGTTGTACATTTGTACCTAGAATGGTAAACCTATGCTTATAAATTGTTGAAAATCATATAGATTAAATTTAATTGATACACATTTGACAATTCTATAAATGCTATCTTGTTTATCTCACAACCTCTTTTTTGTATGATAAAGATGTAATTATAAAATAATATTGGTCTTTTACTTACAAATTATATATGTTACGTATAAGTCACCTAACTTCCTTTTTGCCTATGTGTTTATCATTTGTATCATTTCAAAACATTGATTGATATGCTGTTTAATCTTAAAATCCATATGTACATGATACTGATGTAATGAATATATTTTATGTTTTGATGGCCGTGACATCATAAATTTTGGCTTATCCACTTTTTATATTTTATTTTTTTGAAATAAAGATAACTTTTTTTATTTATTATGTTTTGACATATGTGTTCCATTTAATTGTTTAAAATACTAGACTGAAACATCATAAATATTAAACTACTTATAAATATTAAATTTTTGAGTCTAAAGTCCAATAAATAGACTCAAGGGAACATTTTTCCCCCTTGACTATGTTTGACCCTAAAATATACTAAGTCAGATTCCTGATTTAAACAGATTATTGTTTCTATTAAAACCGATACCCGATCCCGTATCTTATTATAGGGTAGGTATTCGGTCATCATGTAATTGAGATTTCGGTCTTGGGATTATAGATAAGGGACCCGAGAGACTTTGGAACCGACCTAGATTAAAAAGAAATACAGTTTTAAAACCTAAAAAAGACGCATATATGCTGCAGCCCAACATGCATTAGCGGGACCATACATTCGGGCCCCTGTGATCTTCGACCATTTACATCCATTCGACATCTTCTACCATTTCAATCCATTCCCTCAATCAAACGTAGGCTGCATCCATTCATCGGGTTGTTATTTGGTTGGTTATTGATAGGTTGTTAGTTTTGTATCTTGTCTTAGATTGTTGCTTTGAATTTCTCTTTATTTTTAAAATATAACCTAACATTTTCTTCGTGACATTTCATCAAACAGTTTGTGTGCATCGACAAAAAAAAGATTATTATTAGTATTCTCGGTCATCGGTATCACCATAATAACCCGATACCCGATCTTGTAAATTCCCGATTACCAATAAATGTTATATAGGTACGGTCTCAGTATGCATTTTTTTCATTTTCTCGGTACTCGGGTCAGGTCGGGTTGGGAATACCCGAATTATGGTCGTTACCCGAGGTTGCTCACCCCTACTTCTTGAGGTTGGTTTTAGCATATGGAGACACAAAGTGTGCTTCTAGTATGTTTGAAGAAATCCAAGAAAACTAATACACATGATTTTCATGAATTAACTATCTTGATGTTGTCTGATATTTAAAAGATTATATTTATTGATTGTTTAGTTAAAATATTATCATAGATAAAAATCATTTTATTAACAACCTCTTTAAACCCAAGTGTAGTGGTTAACTAATTTTTGAAACTCCTATTGATGCGAAATTTAGAAAAAATTGTGTACGTTTGGTGTCCGTTAAGTGCTTGGAGCCCTTTTAGTTAGTTTGTAATGGTGTTTAGAGCCTCACTTGTGTTCATTTTATCATGTTTTGAGCCCCAAAACTACCACTACATATAGTCTTTGTAACATCACATAGGATGATTAAAACATGTTGGTTAGGTTTTGTTTTAAATATATAACCTAAAGAAAAAGGTTATGTGGATTATTAGGGATATATTACTGAAGTTAGTTGAGTAGATCCTTACGTATTTTATTATGCCCAAGATTTTAGATGTTTAAGCGATGTTGAAAGCGTGTTTTAAAAGATATTAAGGTAATTTTGGGGACGATGAGGTTAACATGAATTAATATCTATATATTACAACATACTAATCCTAGACAAATTGTATCAACATGAACAAAAACTAGAACATATAACGACATTTTACTCTTTTAATTGAAGTTACGTGACACATGAAATTAATCATAAAAATGTAAAACCTTGTGATGATTGTTTTTTTCTTTTTTCTAACGGCAAAATATACTAAACAAAAGCGGCCAAAGGCTGAAAGAACAATCTTCATCACAAAGAAAAAACCTACCAGAATAAGAGGAACACAAATGACTAGATTAAACGCACAAAATAAAACCGATGCGAATTATAAGGTAAGCAGACAATCATACGAAGTGATGCACCAAAGATTCCAACATTATTTATTTTCTTCGTTCTATCGAACACCCAAAGATATGATGTAGATATGATGTCTTTCACCGGCCTAGGTGTTACGAGAATCGTTCCATTGAAAAGAAAAATTCTCTTATCTTCTAATCACTCCAAAAAGATACATATAATATTATAATGGTAGGTCCAATTTTTATTCTGAACAAAATGTCCGATGATTTTTTCAGCATTGAGTTTCCTTCTGATGAAGTTAAGAGTGCGGTTCCGACCGAGAAACGAATATTTAAGCCTATTAAAATAATACCAATTAATATAACACACACACACACACACATATATATATACATATATATATATATATATATGAACGGAAAATGTACGACCCTGTTTCAGATGATAGGTATTATCTTAATCGGGCCCACCTATCCGTATTCCAGCCGGGACCGCGCCCCCAACCCCCACAGAAGAAAACTTATTGCTAAGAAAACCCCCTGACTCAACTTTGAACATTTTGCTCAGAGTGAGATTGAACCCATAACCTTCCTTTTATTCATATATCATGAGTATCTTATCTTAACCAGTTAAGTTAATGATCATTAGTAGATAACATATATTATAACGTTAAGAAAAAACATTGTAATGATTGTTTAATACAAAAGTCAAACATAGTTACCGAATTTAGGTGATCAACCAACTATGGACAATCATTGGGAACCTAGCTTTATCGAGGTGAGTACATAGGACTTCCAAAACAATGTAAGCACCCAAAATATTATATTTTGTACTTGTTTGAAACCATTCCCTAAATTCTTTCAATTTGTATGCAAGTTTTTAAAGTGGTAGTACGCTTATATAAATAAGCTTGTATGCTTAAAAAAGTAAATTTTACATAAGAAAGTATTTTATTAAATTTAATTTATTATAAGAAATTTTATATCGAAACGTCTTGAAAAAACTAAACGAAACAATGTATAAAGATTTCTTATATGAAAAAATCAAATCATATGTAAAATAATTCTTAAAAGTAAAAAAAAAACCCTATGTCGGCTCCCTTAATAAGCTTATTTGGATAGTTAAAAAGAAAATTGAATGCATGCTAGAGCCATAGGTCAGACTTTGTATGAACACCTTTAAAGAATTAGTAAAAGATGTCAAATTATAGTATTGATTTGTGTAGATATTAGAAAATCAATCATAAGTCGAATTTAAATTTAATATTTAAGCTTAAGCCCGGCTTGTTTAGGATTTTATTGTTAAAGTTTAAGGTTGTTGTATGAGCAGTGTTGTAAAAGTCACTAGGCTATAGTCGGGCGGTGGAGTACCGACTATCAATTAATCTGGAGTAATTGGAATTAATTTAATTGGAAATTTCATATGTAATTTTCAATTTTATATATAAGTACACACATTTTCATATGTAAGTTTAATAAAAAAAAGTTCAGTTTTATATATAAATACGCATATTTTGTCAGAATTTCTAATTTTTGGCTGGACTTTTTGAACTCCGCCGGAACATCGCCAGAACACTACCAGAATTTCACTGGAATAACAGATTGTTTAGCCAATTAAGACCACCTAGGTCCGATTTTGACATTCGTTGATCGTCTAGCTATTATATGCCCGATTAGCAAAAAAAATACAAGGTGAGAGGCTGATTTCCGATTAATCGTTGATTAATCCCGATCTTTGACACTATTTATGAGTCATGAGAAGCTTGTTATGTTCGGACTCGGCTTATTATTATTTTATTTTTATAGTATATATATACATGCAATTACACTTTTTATATATACCACCATACTTTATTCTGCTTTCAGAATCTAAAACTTGAATGTAAGAAACCGGCAGTGACCTTAAATAATAACGCAAATCAAAATTCCTCAAATGAAAAAAACCAAGTACTAAATGATAAAACCACCAAATTAACAAATCAGTAAAAACCCAAAAAATCACAACTTAATTAACTTTCAAAAATCAAAATCAAACCCAACAAATAAAATAAAATATAAAATAATATTAATAGACGGTGCAGAGATCACCTACGCGTGACATTGACACTCTGTTCCAATTCTTGATCATACACATACACCACCACCATCCTCAATATCATCAATTCATCTTCAAGAATCCAACACCCAAATCAATCAAACCCACAATAACCCCCAAATGTTCATCGAAACCCCAATTCACAGCCTCAATTTCTCCCCCAAAAACCCCTAAAAATCCAATCTTTAATGGCATCAAAGTCTCCAATCGCCACCACCACAAGAAAAGAGGGCAACGGTCTTCTATTGGGTCGATTCGAGATCGGAAAACTCCTCGGCCATGGGAGTTTTGCTAAGGTTTACCTCGCTCGTAACGTCAAAACGAATGAATCTGTCGCCATTAAAGTCATCGACAAAGAAAAGATCATGAAAGGGGGCTTAATTGCTCACATCAAACGCGAGATCTCAATCCTCCGTCGTGTTCGACATCCCAACATCGTGCAGCTGTTTGAGGTAATGGCGACCAAGAGTAAGATCTTCTTCGTTATGGAGTATGTTAAAGGCGGTGAATTGTTTAACAAAGTTGCTAAAGGTAGGTTGAAAGAGGAAGTTGCAAGAAAGTACTTTCAGCAGTTGATTTCTGCAGTAGGGTTTTGTCATGCTCGTGGTGTGTTTCATCGTGATTTGAAGCCTGAGAACATATTGTTGGATGAAGATGGTGACTTAAAGGTTTCTGATTTTGGGTTGAGTGCGATTTCTGAGCAGATTAGGGGTGATGGTTTGTTTCATACTTTTTGTGGTACTCCTGCTTATGTTGCTCCTGAGGTTTTGGGGCGAAAAGGGTACGAAGCGGCGAAGGTAGATATATGGTCCTGTGGTGTGATCTTGTTTGTGTTGATGGCTGGTTACTTACCATTTCATGATCAGAATATAATGGTGATGTATAAGAAGATTTACAGAGGTGAATTCAGGTGTCCTAGGTGGTTTTCGCCTGAGTTAACGAGGTTGTTGAGACGACTGCTGGATACGACTCCTGATACGCGAATCACCATTCCTGAGATCATGGAGAACAAGTGGTTCAAGAAGGGGTTTAGGCATGTTAAGTTCTACTTTGAGGATGATAAGTTGTGTAGTGTGAAGGATGATGAGGTTGAAGATGATGGGATTGATTATTCGTCTGATCAGTCTTCGTACTCTGAATCCGAGAGTGAGATGGAGTCCAGAAGGAGGTTAACGAGCTTGCCTAGGCCTGCGAGTTTGAATGCATTTGATCTGATTTCGTTCTCTCGTGGGTTTAGTTTATCTGGTTTGTTTGAGGATGGAGTTGAGGAGTCAAGATTTGTGTCGAGAGCGCCTGTTTCTAACATAATTTCAAAACTTGAGGAGATTGCGAAAGTGGTTAAGTTTTCAGTGAGGAAGAAGGACTGCAGGGTTAGTTTGGAAGGGTCAAGAGAGGGGGTGAAAGGTCCGTTAACGATTGCAGCTGAAATATTCGAGTTAACGCCTTCTTTAAGAGTGGTAGAAGTTAAAAAGAAAGCAGGGGATAAAGGAGAATATGATGATTTTTGTGAACTTGAACTTAGACCAAGGTTACGCGAGCTTATGCATACTGATCAATCTGGTGAACCCTCACATGTAGCTTCTGATACCGAATGAACAATGAAAAGGGGTAAGATTTACTTTCTTTTTCTTATACTTTGTAATGATTTTGATTGTATGATATTGAGAGTGTTTATCTTTAGTAATCTTTATATGCCTTGCAAGTGCTAATTGAGTATTTGGCTTGATGAATATATAAAATACGCGGTTGTACTCCAGTGTTCGTGGTGGTTGATGATGGTGTATTTGGTGATTGTATACTGTAAATGATCTAAAAATTTCACAACAATGACTTTGATTCCATTGGTGTCCAACCTCTTTTTTGTTAGCAGACACCTAAGATTTTGAGGTGGCTTTGTAGAATGATTTAAAGTGATTAATAATAATTTTGTGTTCACTTTGTTTGTTGAAGTCAAAGAAAGGAAAGAAGAGGTAGGTTTCCATAACCTAATTTAATATGTTGGTGGGTGGTGACTTGCCAATGAATCTTGGTGTTATATGCCTATATGGTTATGTGACAACTAATCTTTCCAACATTTTGAAGTTTCTCTTTTGTAAAAACATGACTTTTTGTTGTTCATCCACTCGTTTGTGGTCCTGTTGACCCGAACCAATGGTTCTTGGTGATATAGGAATGATTCTTGTTGGCTAATAAGCTAATGTTGGTATTATATGAAAGTATGAAACCACCTGCAGTGTCTCCTTCAGTGGGATAGTACCAAATCGGGTCGGTTTGGGGTTTAAAGTTGACCTTTGTTTGGCTGATCTCGTTTTCGAAAAGCTTAAAGTGTATTTGGTATGCAAAATAGATGTTTTGCATCTAATACTTTGGGACATATGTACCAAATAAAGAGAAACACAGAGAAAAAAAAAGTAAAGTGGCATGAGACAGGTTTAGTTGGCAAGTATCAAACTATCAATGTTGAGGCTTTTACCTTAAATATCACTTTGACAACAATGTCCATATGGAAAGTGATCCATATGTCCTATATATGGCGTGTTCTTATAGAGGGCGGTCATGTTAAGAATCGTTGATACCAATTACCAAATAAGTACTCGTATGTAGTGTTTTAAAAGCATAGTTGCAGAGAGAAGAAAGACGGTTATGTGATTAGATAACTACATTGTGTATTACCATTAAAATGATAGCTATAACTCTTACATGTGGTTCGTGTAGAGTTCTATTTAAAATTGGTTTCATGTTGATCTTATATGTTGTTCACGGATATTTCTATCTAAAGTCAGTTTTATGTTAAATGAACTTGTATATGTGTGTGTAACATACTGATTTGTGTATGGTTTTGAAGGTCTTTTTGAAAGTTCAAAAGTAGGAAGAAGTGGGTCTTGTTGGTATAGCTTGAAGAGAGCAATTGTAGTGGTGTGGTATCATTATCATTAAAGGCAAAAATGGACCTAAATGACATATACCTTGCCCTAGTGGCCTACTTGCATTTAGTGTTGATGTTGATGTTTTTCATTATGTTTCCTTTCATCTTTTTTACTAAACAAAAATATCTCAAAAAGATGCCCACTATGCTATTAGTTATGCATTTTCAAGAGAGTTTTGTCTAGCTTTATGAATAAAACCTTGTTTATACTATTATAGCGTTATGTTATATCGGTTTTAGCTATCAATAATAAACTCATCTACTTGTTTGTTACTTTGTATGATTATAATACGTTTTATTAAAGTTATATCTAATCAAAACATTACGAATGAGAGTAGTGGGTAGGTCCACATATATACATGAGAGCATCGGTGGAGGACTGACAAACCAAGTCCTAGCGTCGATGATAAACCATGATAATGTTGTATCCTTATCACAAACGGGCATCTACCCTGATTATTATGGGTGGTATGACATTTTTGCAATTACAAATGTATATTGTTGAGTTGATTTACATGCATCATGGACATATTTGTTAGAACATTTATAATTTTAATTCATGGTGAATTTTTTTAGAAGTTTTATAAATGTCTGAAATTAATATGTTTCTCAAACTCATAATTACTATGTTAGTTAGATGTGTGCTACCATGGTTACCATGATTCAGAATATATTCAACCGAATATAAAGTATCTAACAAAAACTGATTTATATAAAAGAAAATAACTTATAATTATACTTCTGTGTTTTAAGGGACTTTCAAATGATATTCACTATAAAACTTTAATGACGATGAAGATTAATATAAACCTGTATATATTAATAAATTGTTGAGATATTTATTATGTCTTTTTTTCTTATTTTTTATTAATCTAATCTGAATCATCTAACAAAATGTAATATGTATAAAAGAAAATAATTTATAATTATACTTTTATGTTTTAAGGGGCTTTGAAATGTTATCCATTATAAAATTATAAGCATAATGAAGATTAATATTAACATGTATATTTTAATGAATTGTGTACATATTTACTATTTGTCTTTTTTTTCTTCTTTTTCTTGAAATGGATCGTGACAACATTCTAGTTTATTTTGTCTATTTAATAAATAAAAACAAAAAAGTATTCCATTTCCTTTGTAATTGGTTGACATTTGAATTTATTCTTTGTTTCTTTTTCTCCTATGTGATGATACAGTTATTGAATCGAACTATAGAAGATACTTATTATATACAAACAAATTTGAGCCGTTAAATTTCACTTTTTAAAGTGGGAATATGATTGATAACATAAATCATTAGATATCATCTGATGTCATCTAATGAGAAAAATCACTTGAAATGACCATAAAGATATTTGTCACACATTGATTTGTTGTTCATGACGTTACAATACATAAATAAAGTTATTATTATCTTAATGTAAAAGGTTAATGTAATATACTGATATTAAATATTTTAAGCTCTAATATTTTACATTTAATTCACTTTATTAGTATTGTTTTTGTTTTGATTAGAAATAAACTAGGTGCTTTCCCGATCAAGCTTTGCGCGATTGGTTATCTTTATTAATAATGCTATAGCGTACCAAAGCTTTGAGATTTTGTAAAACTAATAAAATTTTGGAATTGAAATAACATAAGCAAGTGGTAAACAAAGCGTATTGGTAATTAGTAATCTATCAACCTGAACAATTTTAATTTTTTCCTAATATAACCCATCAAATAGCCGTATTTTTTTATTTCAAATCATTAATCCATCTACAATGGTGGACGTCTTTTTTACGTGTCCAAATAAAAGATAGCATAGGATGTTGTAGACAAAAGGTGGCTAATTTGTATAGGTAGAACGAAAGGGGTTTGTTGTGGACATCTACGTCGAAAACAAAAGATGGGTCAAAAACCAAACGAATACCCCGAACTTATATATTCCTCTTCAAGAAATGCCAATCGACAATGGCTTAATGCTTCCTACAACAAAAAACAGAAAAGATACATACATATATATGTATATATATACATGTATATATATATGTATATATATGTATATATATACACATATATATATGTATATATATATATACACACACACATATATATATATATGTATATTCGCATATATAAATACAAACATACATAAAATCAACACATTATATTCCTACAAACTCACATTATCCATTGATAGCCTCCCCAATCAAAATGAAGAATTTGTGTCGTTCTTAAATGCCCTTTCTTCAAAAACTATCTTTTGATAATAATGCCCAAGTGAAAATTAAATCAAACTTAGCATACCAAAGTTTGTATTAATACATAAGGTATTGACCTGTAAAACCTACACATATTAAGTCACGTTTAAACATCCCCAACTTCTTCACAAACATTCAAAAGGAAATTTTATCAAATTTGCTCACCTCAACCTAATTAGTATTGATTTGCGCACAGGTAAAATATTACAAAATAGAGCTAATTATAAACAGGCGTATGTTGAAACAAAAAAGTTGCCCAACAAGATAACATAGGCTATTAGTAGCAATAGAACACTACGCCTATAAAGTTTTTTCAGCAACAACAATATATTTCTTCACTCAATTCAACCCATATCACATTTTTTTAAATGTTATTTAGTTTCCCATTCTTCGGGAGCAAATAACTTGAAGGTTTTTTCAAACAAATATGACATGAGTCATTTACAGAAAATGGGTTTGTGTTGGTTAACATACTGAAGCTCAATGTAAACCAAAAGAACAAAGAGGAGGTAGATTATACATTCGGTTTGATTGATATACGCTTTAAACAAGCTCTCAGTGAATCATAAATCATAACAACAAATTTCATTTGCTTTGCACAATTTCAAAACACATGAGTTTTCTTGGAAACTACTAATTTTTAAAATTAGCAGCAAGTTAGCAAATACCTACAAACCTTTTTTCTTTAAAAACCATAATGTTTTAATTATAGATAAAATGATCACATTCTGTAGTTCTAAGACAAAACCATTAGGACAAATTATATTTTTCTTAAACATTTAATATATAGTATCTGCATAGGAGTTTCTTCTACAGTGCTTTTTTGTGTGGGTTTTTATCATCTAGCAAAGTGTAACATGTCTTGTTTTAACTTTGATGAACTTTAATCATGTGTAATATATTCAGTATTATGCAAACAATTTATAAAACTATTTATGCAATCAATCTACAGAACTATTGATATGAGTACTTTAAGACTTACCGAATCAGTAACGGTGTCAAATAGGCTAGATCCATGCCGACAACAATGGAGGTTGTTTCGGTGGAGGAAGTATTTCTGAGCATGCTTTATTTTGTTAGGGTTTGGGTCTTGAGGAGATTTTTTTGATATTCTTTTCTAGTTGCCTTTACCTACTTTCTGTAATTAAAGAAAGAAAGTTCATGGATTTCCTACATATCATCAATGTTGACATGATTATTAGTTTAATCTATCAAATTAATTTCATACTTATTAAGCATGATTTATAATCAAAACTGAAACAAATTGTTAGCTAAGAAATGGGCAAACAACAATACCCAGGCCGCGATAGAAAAAGCTTCATTTAAATACACCAATATTACCAACATTAGAAAATAAATATAAATTTATCATGATTTTTTTGATAAAAAATACCAAAATGTGAACCTTCAAATGTCACGATGATGTAAATGGTTTTCTTGGTTATCGACCGGGAAGGAGTCGATCAGCGATAATGGAAAGATCTCCACCTCTTTCGCCAAAGCCCTGAAGCAGAACCTGAGGAAGAAGGCTCACTAGAGACGCAACCGATCTCTACTCATCTGCACAAAAGCATACAAAGCGGAAATTACTTGATGCATGTATTCTAACTTTCTAATTGAATATGTAACTAAACAACCAAGAAATCATTCATAGAAGCAAGCAGCATGAAGATCGAGCAACAGAGGATGATGATTCAAGCTTGCAACGAACTGAAGATGAAAGAGGTGATTGAACACCGCAACCCTATCTGACTGACCGCCACCAAAGGCCACCGCCATCCATGACCTCCCACTCTGATATGCTTAATGCAAGATGCCATGAAATGTATTCCATGACACGTGTTAACCAAAGAAACCAACAATCAGAAACAATTTTCCAACCGTAGATTTAAAGATCAACGGCCTTGATATCTCTACCTACTGTTCATTCTGTTTCTCTTTTCATAGAGAGTAATAATAATAATGATTAATAATCATTTAAAACAAATATTTATAAAAGTTAAGTTCAATTTTACTTCTTGGGTTTGTAAAAAATAACGAATTTTCTCTACAAAATAAAGAAACATTAATTTATCTCCAAAAGTTTCATAAATTGTTTCAATTTCAGTCTAAAAGTTTATTATTATTTGGTTCAACTTTATCTATAATAATAAAACTTTTGGAGTCAAACTGAAACAAAGTACGAAACTTTTAGACATAAATTAATGTTTTTAATTTTTGAATTAAAATTGTTAATTTAGTCAAATTTTAAGAAGTAAAACTAAACTTAATGATTTGATATGATTAGTTATTCCACTTCTCTTACAACACTAGTAGATATTATACTATAACTCAATTAGTAATATCGATTGTTTATCACTTGTTAGCATTCTGTTGTTTACAAAAAAACCTTTTTTTCACACTTCAGTTACTATGTATATTATTTTTCATGAACAAAGGTCTTAAGCTTATTGTGTGCTTCAGTTGGAACACCCCACCCAGGTTCGAATCTAGATGATAAAACTTTATCTCTATATTTTTTTATTTTTTGTTAAGGAGAAAAAAAGCTCCTCCCAGTGCTTAAAAACTAGTTTTTGTTAATTTGAACTTGTTTTTAAAGGTCTTGTTGCTTAAGAAACATTGTTACTTGTAAGCTCAAAATTGATTTATTTTATTTGTTATTTAAAAACTATGTAAATTAATAAATATATAATAAGAGCATAAAATTAAAGTATAAATATAAAATGGGGCATTTACATATTTCCCCTTACTAAAATCATTAATTACATATTTACCTAAATCAAAAAATTAATTACATATTTCCCATTTCTAAAACATATATATTACATATTTACCCATATTAGTGAAATAATTTATTGAATGATTATTTTACTTGTGTTTCACCAAAGTACTTTTACAAATTTCACTTTCTAGTATTATCAATTACGTAGTTCCTCAAGTTCGAGTCTTCTATATAAATAGAAATAAAAAAATCATATCTCGTTTAAAATTTTATTTCAAAACTACAATAACCGATAACCAAAGTTTTATCTCCAAATACAAAACACAGTTGTGAAAAGTTTTAAACAATTTTAATAATAAAACATCCATATGTAAAATTCTTCTACTAAAAACAAGGTAAAATAGTTATTTAATAATTTAAGTTGAATGAAATAGATATATGTGTGATATATAGTTTTAGGAAGGGGAAATATGTAATTGATTTTTTTGTTGGGGATATGTAATTTATATTCTTAGGAAGAAGATATATGTAAAAATCCCATATAAAATATACAGAGGATGTGGTTTTAATAGCGTTGTAAAATTAATTGGCTGCAAGTTCACATTCTACATTGTATAAAATTTAAAATTTTGAACAAGTGTAGAGTAAAAACTATGTTTACTTGTCAAGTAAATTAGCACTGTAATAAATTTGATGTATATATACTCGTAATTTGTAAACCTTTGAATATTATGTTCATCTTACTTATATTAGTTTTTATATCATTCCTGATAAAATGCTTAATAGTATTGATGTTAAGAGTAACGTATGTCTGTTGACTTTCAGTGAAAAAAAGAAGCAAAAAATATAAAAGATTTGAGTTCTACAAACAAAACTTTTAAAAAAGAGGTATCTAAAGCAGCTGTTAAAAACATTTGAGGAACTAAATTAAAAGCCGAATAAACCTAGTTCACTTGCTTTCTCCTTCTCAAAAGTCTCGAAGTACTGATAAATGATAGTAACCGCGAGCAGTATTCCAGTGCCAGAACCAATCGCGCCCATGAAATCTGCTAAAACCGTCAAGGCACCAATGCACATTCCTCCAAACGCAGCTGCAGTCGGGATGTATCGGTTCAGTTCCTTCTGAAGGTTTGAGTCTCGATGTCCAGGCATCACCATTTGTTGCTCCTGCACGAGTTAAGATCCAAAATTGATTAATAACTTTATAAACAAAAAGAAAAAAACACCTATGCTGCAAAAACCAAACTGACTGTTTTTCTTTTCTATAATGACCTGCTTTGACCCAAACCCAGATTTGACCCATTAGCTGATCCAATCCGACCATTTTTGCCAGGCTTGTTTATTTTCGTATGTTATTGACCACATTCTCCAACAACATAATTTATAACGTAAATGCAAATGTAATCAGTAGAAAGCAGAAATCAAGACAGAAGAAAACAATCACATGAAGGTCTCAATTGAGTGGTACCTTAAGCTGCTTGGCAACATCTCGGGCAGATGATCCAGAAACTTCAATCCAGGTTTTTGAAAATAGTGCACAGGCGGTTAGCATGAACACCAAGTAGAATAGAGCATGGAATGGATTAGCCGCCATATCCGCCAAGCTGATGCAGCAGTAATGAAAGAAAAGAAGAGCATTAACTTAACCAGCCAAAACTACTAAGCTAGAGTGTGTGATAATATGAAAGCGCGTCTCATACATACCTTGATGGTGCGGTCACATAGTAAGCAATGCCACCAACTGGGACAGATTGGCCGGAGTATTCTGACTCCTTCCACTTTCCCAATAGATCAACCAAGAAATTCCCACTGTATTTTCTGTGGAGCAACTGCACAAGTCGAATTACAATATAAGCAATCTTCATCTAAAACAAATATTACAGATGCTTGGATTCTATTGATTTGGAAGTAATGTGGATACCTGAGAAATGAAATAAAGGTTGGATACAAGTGCTGACTGAAGAATGATTGGCATGTTGGAAGTGTAGAATAGCTTAATGGGATACGAGCCTTGTTGTCCACGAGCATTCTTTGATCTCACAGGTAAAACAACACGGAAGCCTTGGAAGTAGATAACAATAAGGAATATCAAGACAGTAGCAAGCAGATTGGTCACATTTGGAAGATTTTGCCGGTAGAAAGCTTCACGCAGTGCCCGAACTTTGTCTGATCTCGTAATCAAGAGATGGAACAAGGCGATAACTGCACCCTCAAACTCAGCACCTCGCCCACTGTTAATGGTTGTAGGGCTAAATGCTTTCCAGATGATGCTTTCACTGCACATTAATCAAAATATTTGTTAGAAGATCGCAAATGCCAAATGGAAGAAAAAATTGAGAAGTATATATATATATATACATACTGCAGACTTAGCTTACCAGATATTAGTGGCTATGAACAATGAAATTCCAGATCCAAGTCCATATCCCTTCTGAAGAAGTTCATCTAAACATATGACAATGATCCCAGCAAAACATAGCTGAACAATGATCAGAATAGCATTCCCCACACCCAATTGGCCGACACTGCCATACATTCCTGATAGGACATAAGCCACAGCCTCACCAACAGCAATCAAGATTCCCAGCAACTTCTGAGCACCATTCCTAGAAAAATCAAAAGCAGAAGATGAATACTTTGTAAAAAAGGTTTTAGATTTCAAGATAAAATATATACCAAGACTGACATGTAACTAATACTAGATACTTGCTTATATTATATCAATTGTAATGTTGTTTCAACAATTCAAAAGCCCTTAAAAACATAAACTTTGTTTGTAACTGGATGTTATTAAACTCACAATAGTGCACGGTCCTCACGAACATTGTTGTCTACTTCAATAATTTTTGACCCAGCCAACAACTGCATAACCAGTCCAGAAGTCACAATGGGAGTGATACCAAGCTCCATGACAGTCCCACGGTTTGAAGCAAGAATAACACGCATCCAGTAAAAAGGGTCTGCACCAGTCGTTGAATGTATGCCATACAAAGGAAGCTGACTGCACACCAGAAAGATGAAAAGAGAAATCACAGTGTATATGACTTTCTCTCTAAACGGAACCTTCCTGTCCGCGCTTTGCACTTCGGGAAGAAATGCAAGAAACGGTCTGACAAGATGCAATACTCTGAAACCACCTCCCATAGCAACAAGTCAGAATCACCCAACCAAACCTGCGATTCAAGCCAACATCAATATCACATAGGCCATGACAATAAGCAAACAAAACATTAAATACATCCGTTATTTTGTAGAATTAAGAACCACGCCTTTGTTATCAAGCTGGTACACTACACATACATGATATAATCAACATTGGAAACAATTAACTAAACGAATGCCTATTTCCACAAGATATATACAGACCAATTTTCTAAAATACAATTTAAGCAAGTAATCAAGGTTCCACAGCTAGAGATTTCCAATATACAATCCATTCACTTTCAAGTTATGCATCCTCCAAACCGTATCACATAACCAACATGATAATCATTACAACTCGCAATTCCAATAAGATCAAGCAATTATACAGAAATCACGTCACGTATCGTTGAGCATCTGATCCAAATCACACACAAACACTAACAGATCTAAATCCAATCAAAACATTAACACAATCCTAAATCTCAGCATGAAGCCTCTAAAATCAGTACCATTTAAGAAATCAGTTCAGATCGAGCCATATATCAGCTGATTTGAGACTTTTTACACCGATTTTCATGAAATTAAACGATCGAAGATGAAAATTAAGCGTTAATGTAGACATACAACAGATTGATAACATAGATCGAAGACTTACAACGAATTATTTACTGAAGATTTGATGAAATCGGTGGAAACAGAGGCTTAGGGTTTTAGATCGGAGGATATGTTATCGGAGAACAAAAAGTCTCCGGTTAGAAGATATCTTTTCTGCAACGTTTCTAAACATATATAAACTAAAAATGTTACACATATAGCCCGTTATCTTCTACATAAACTCCAAACTAGTACCTTACACTTTTGTTTAGAGGGTTAGAATACAATCCGAGAAATAACTAATTTTAAAATTTTCAAAACCAAAAGTAATTTATTAAGGCTCTATATTAGTAGCCTAGTAGGTAACTTGGTATGTAACGTAAGTGAAATATTTTTTTATTTTAATAAAATATTAAACTTTTTTAAAAATAAGTCATATTTAAAATTAATGTATTCTAAAAATTAATTTTTTTATAAACAAAAAATAATTAAATTAAGGAGTTATATAAATTTTTTAAAAATTATATATATTTCTTAAATGTTCTTTTCGAAACAAAAATTTTTATTCTACTTATATTAAAGAAGATTTCAATAATGTCTTATATTAAACTATCGTGTTATTATTATCAAATTTAATTTTATTTATTCAACTCGTGTAATACACAAGTTTATTAAAGTTAGTAATACAATATATTACTATAATACATTAGACAAACACAAGATACTAAAATATGAGATCTGTATAATAATATCATTTTTTACTAAGATTACTTATATGTGCAACTATCAAGATTGTTTTTGGGTTAAAATAAGGTTTGCGTCTACGTGTGGAATCAAGTTATTAAATAAAGCATGATCGTCTAGCCATTGGTTAATAAATCATATACTTTTTTAATAATACATGTTTTAGATAGCATGCATAACCGTATAGAACATGAAAAGAAAATATATGCACTACTTATACCATGCATTATTTGTGCATTTTTAAAGTTTTTGTATGATTTTAAGTACGAGTGTTAGTGGTTTGTTTAATGATTTGTCATAATATTTTCTTACGTCTCATTACATTTTCAAATGACGCAAACCAAACTACATGGTTGTTCGGTTGATTTAACTTGACAAATTGATTAATAGATGGTGTACTGGTATTACAATCTTTTAACAACATAAAAATGATTTATGAACAACATCACACTTTTATAATGTATGCTCGATAATAGAAAATAATTAGATAATAACGACGACATATAATGGTTCCTTTACACGGCTTCTTACAACGATTTATATAACTTATAAGCACTTGTAATAATATTTAGATTAAAAACCTTTTCTAATACGTGGGAATGTCTGGCATTTACCTTAACAAGAAGGGTGGTTTTCGTAAATTCTAAAACCGCAAAAGTGATGGAGTTTGTTTGGATTGACACGAGTTTCCTCCAATGATAATGTGCCACGTTGGAAAAATTTCCACTTGGGTTCTTACTGGAGTCGGCTTTAAGGCTCAACTAATCCCCACTTTTCAAATATTGATTACGATAATAATTGTACTCGAGAAAAACGGTATTATAAAATTATGTTCAATTATTACATAATAATTATTTCAGTTATATAAGAGCTCGGTTATTTGGACGCCTAATATTTCAAATCAACTTTTTAAAATTTCTATATGGATTGTATAGATTCATACGCGTCGTATAGACGGGTCGTACAGTCCTACACGGGGCATATAACCCCTCTGAACCCCCTGAATTTTTCCTCGTAGTCAGTGTCGAAATTCGCTATACGCGTCGTATAACCATATATGTGTCGTATAGGAGGGTCGTATAGGGCTATATGGTATGTATAGCTCTCTGAGTGTCCCCCTTAATTGTAACACCCGGTCAAATCAGGTCAACGCTCGAAACCATTTTAATAATGAACTTACGATAATTTATTTTATTATATATGGTTAATTTATGAACCCTCGTATTAACAACTCCATCGAACCTTGAGATCGGTTAATCGTAACGTTTGAGAATAATAATAATACTATACATAATAATAATAATAACAATAATAATAATAATTGTAATAATAACAATAATTGTAATAATAATAATAATTGTAATAATAATAACTAAGAAAAATTGATAATAATAATAATTTTGTGTATAGAGTGTATGGATGACACTTAACTCATCTAATCTCTAAAAATCCTCCATACATTAACACTTCACACACACACCCACCTTTTCACATTCTCCACCCTCTCCACTTCCACACACCCCCACCCCACTCGACCGCCCCACTCCACTCGGCCACCCCACCACCGCCTGCACCATTCGCCACAGCCACCACCACCACCATCAACAACCATCGCCACCACCATCATCAACAACCATCACCACCACCACCATCAACCACCGTCACCACCTCGAGCACCACCACCACCCGTGACCAACAACCCCCTCTCTCTCTCGGCAACCACAATCTCACCATCATTTTTAGAAACTTTCACTCCACTCACAAAACAATCTAGTTAAACCTTAGGTTAGAACCCGAAGTGTTTAATCAAAAGACAAGGATCGTGCTAACATTGTGTGTAAAGTCCCACCTATTGTTACTAATGGTATTTTTATTAGATTGTTTGCATTTGTTCATGCATGGGTGATCAATATGAAAATCTTGATGAACCTTAGTTCACTCATTTAAATACTGTATGAAAATAGTTGTTTGGATGATTTTGGATATAAAATGGTTCTTTAAATGATTAAGTAATTTGAAAAATGTATTGATAATGATTTTAGTTGATAAAATCATGTTACTTGGGAGATTTAGGGGGTAAGAATGTATATATGTATGTATATATCATGCATGAATGTGAGTATGAACATATAAGTTGGAATATTGATAGATTATGGCCTTGTTAGAAACATTAGGTTATATTAATGGATGAAGGATTGTTGTTAGTATGATAACTTAGGATAATAACTAAGTTGAAGACTTTGGGTGACAATCCTAATACGAAGAAATGATGATAAAGAATGACTACATTAAAATAATAAAATAAAAGGATAATACTTAGACATGTTAAAAGACTTCATTAAATAAAAGTTGATTAATAATTTTAGGATTAGAAATCATGATTAAGATCAAGTATAAGACTAAAAGGACATTACAACCAAGGAACTCGATCAAGACATCAATTGAGACTCCAAAGACCTTATGGAAATATATCCAAGAATAATATATATTTGGGACAATTTATGACTAATGAAAAATTTATAATATATATACACACACACACACACATTTTAGACAATAACTTCAAATTAACGGATAGATTTGTAAAAAAATAATATATGTTTTAGTAATTAAATAATCTAAAAAACTATAAAAGAATTATTTTAAGAGATTTTGCATAAAAATTCATTATCTTACGAAATTATTAATTAATCTTCGAATAAAGACTAAAACATATATATGAGCTTGGAAAATTATAATCTTATAACATAAGAGACCTAGATAAGAAAATCACTAGTTAATATTATAAACGCAAGATTCACGAGTAGAATAGTAATAATATAAGGTACTTAGAATATGACAAGGACTAGATATTAGTAACAAGTCAAAAGTGTATATATCTTCTAAGAAAAAAATGATAAACTTTACTAGAAAAATTTACAAAAATATACATTTTAAAAAATGATAAAAACGTTTTTAAAACAACTAAATAAATAGGTGAAAAACATTCTCATAAACATGAATCATCATATATTGACCATGATGCATGTAATTAGGGCTTTATTAATCGGAATTTAGCACGTTGGCTTATTCGTTAATCACATTCAAGGTGAGTACTTCGGCCCCATTTTAAAATATTGTTTCATTTAAACTGTTTTGAGGGAAAAATATAAAAAACTATATATATATATATATATGTGATGGGTATAACAGATTAATATATGTTATGAAGGTATAAGTTGGGTCAATAGTATAGATGTATACTATTGAGCCCCTAAATCCCCCCATAATCATTAACCTCGGGGAGACCGCAGACTATATTGGTAAATCTATCGGGTTAGAATGACCCGCTTCACGACTCGCGCTGCTAAAATTGTAGCGAGGGAATTTATATGTTTGGACTCTTGATGGGCAACGACGTGTTTCTTGATTTGATTACGGGCTTATGACCTAAATTAATCATAGTATCTAGTTAGTCTATGTTGAGTATATTATATCTCGTCACATCATATTGTTTTGAAATCAAATGTTACAAGACTTAAAACCCCGATTGCTCACCAACTTTATGTTAACCTTATTACCTTTCATGCTTTTCAGGGTTATAAGTATGCTTAATATGAGAATGATGGAATTGCGTCCTTGGAAAGACCAAACGTTTTTATGTTGACTATTTCAATTCCTTAACGATGAACCTGTTGTTTCGAAAATAAATACATAATAATGTAATATGTTTAAATATTTTATCATGAGAAGATAGACAACTCACTAAAAACTAACGCTTGACTAAGACCGTTGGAATAACTCCAACTTCCGTTACCACCACGTCACGTGACCTTCCGCTGCGATTTTCGGGGTGTGACATGAATTTTTCTTGGTTTCAGTATATTCGATTCTATACGCCGCGTATGGACCCATATGCGTCGTATAAAGGGGTGTTGATTTATCTGGGTAGGTGTCTCTATATTATGACCCTTATATATAGATATTCTAGAAAGCAACTTTTTTACTCTAAGGTTTGACAAAAATAAACATTTTACTTCAAAATATTATAAACATCAATTTGTCTTCAAAAGTTTCATAAATTATTTTAATTTCAATCCAAAAGTTTCATTAGTTGTTTCAGCTTAATCCAAATTAATAAGTTTTTTGATTAAAATTGGAACAACTTATGAAAATTTTAGAGGTAAAATGTTATTTCTAATCTTTTGAAAGAAAATTATTATTTTTATCAAAGAGAGTAAAATTAAAATCAACTCTAACTTTTATTTCATAACTTGCCATTGTAAAAATCTAAACTCACATGATACCGTTGGGAACATTTAACTATAAGCAAGTTGACTAGCATATGATCGAATTATGTGTTTCTTTCTTACGTTAAAAGCTTTAATTTGTCACATGCCCCTAGATCGGATTCGCAGAGTATTTCCATGAGCAGATGGTAAAGATAAACTGAGTATCGTAAGATAGGATTACGTCATCTAAAGATCAGAGTGGTTTTGATATCTCCTCTTTAAAAGCTTCTAATACATGATTGTTAGTGGTGGTGAAGATTTAATATCGAAAAACACGATATATGGTGGAATATAGCATGGTCAATTCATCACAGTTTTAAGTCCTAATGTTCCATTCTAGTTAAACTCTACATCTTAGGTATGTGGAAGCTTATTTAAAAAAAGTTTTAAGAGAAATTACAATAATGAAGGCATTAATAGCTTATTTAAAAAAGAGTTAGTGGGTGAACCAAGAAGCTGAGGGTTGAGACGATTGATATGTAAAAGTTGGTGTTATCAATAGAGTCAAAAAAGTAAGGGATAATTAGTAGTCCCGATTAATCGATTACTTGTTAGCAAGAGTTTGAATTAGTCTAGAATTGTTTTATTTAGTATGATTATCTCCTAGCTTTTAGAAGTTAGAGTTTGAGTCTAATTATATGTCTTTTAACATATTATGGTATACTCTGTTTTTTTGGCAACTATGTGGCTCAAATGTAGGGCTCGGTGAAATTAACTTTAACTCTAAACACTCGTCTACTAGCAAGCTGGATGAGTGGACGATAAAGTCATATACGTATCATTCTTGCACGAGGATATTAAATACGCTTAAAGTGAAACCATTCTAAGAGATTGACACACACTAGGATAGTGAGCTAAAGGAAAATGACATTTGAAGTGTGAGTTAAAAAAATAAAGATAATTTGGATAACTAGGACACACGTAGTGATTTAGGCTGATGAACATACTAGAAAATTGTTTAAAAACCGGTCAATGTAAGAATTGTTTGTGAATTCGGATACACATCAAAATGCCATTTAACTTTTAGAAAGGTTTGCTAATTTTTTGACACACTCATTGTTTGTTGGTCTTTATTCGGACGAGTAAAATGTTTAAAACACATATGTTGATAACTACCCAAAAATATCATTAAAAACATGTGGTGGTTGCAATTTAGTCACAAAGTTGATGAAAATTGTGCAAAATTTAAAATACCAGTTAACGCACAATCTCTTTAACATAATTTAAATAATTAAAAGCATGTGTTGGTCGCAAAATTGTTACAAATGGCGACAAAAAAAATTGTAGCTAGTTTGTCGAGAATTTGTTAGAATACGTTTTTTGTTTGAGACGAATTGAATTGGCGACAAAATTTTATTTTGTAGCTAGTTTGTCAAAAATTAGTGTCTATTTTACATGATTTATTTTTTTGTTACTGTTTGTCGGCAAGTCGTCATATCCTGTGACAAATATAGGTTTGTGGAAAATTTGTCTCTAAATGTTTGTCGTAAGAAAACCCATTTTCTAGTATTGTTGGTACTATAGTTGTTTCTATTCCTTGCAGGGATGTTTTTGGACTTTTATGTTTATTAAAATGATTAAATGATGTTTTTAGATTTCTATATTTAAATGAAATTATCAGATAACTTGGACATGTGAAACACGTGCATTTTAGGAGCCAAAATATTGAAAATAGATGAACAAATTACACGCGTCATGTTTGGGTTATATGGTTTAAAGTGTACGTGTCCATTGACATAAACAAATACATTGTGTTATCTTCAATCTAATTTCATTGTTTACATTGATTAACTTGAATAAATTCAAAGTTACAACTCAATTAAAGCATTTTTAAATTATAAACCATAGATTTTAAACAATATATTCAATTTTGTAGTTAAAAAAACTAAAATGTCACATCCACTATTCTTCTATTATGCCAAATAATCCCACTTTAGATGATCCATCTACACCTAAGGCTAGAGACTCCCATTACATGATTTCCTAACAACCAACACCAATTTATACGAGTTTTGGTCACACCCTCCATAAAGAAATTACATCACCATACATAACTTGCAACACACGCAAATTATGAAGCTCGGTACATCATTATATATACTTCATACTTACATGATTAGTGTACATTTTTATCTTCATCATAGATTTATTCATTGCATCTTCATTTTTATATTAAGTTGCTATTCATATGGCTGTTGAAAAAGTAGTGGATAACGGTAGTATCAAAAGGTCGCGAGTGATGATAGCCGGGATATTGTTGAGGGTTTGTGCGTTATTTGCAACCGCTGTTGCTACGATTGTTATGGGTCTTAACAAAGAGACACACACATTCGCGGTGGCTACAATAGGAAATACTCCTGTTAAGATCGCTATCACGGCTAAGTTCCAACACATTCCTGCAAATATGTAAGCTTTTATTTTTGTATGACGTATGTGTGTTTTTTGTTATCTTACATATCAGTAAAACTCGGTTAAGTATATGTATTTTTAATAATAATAATAATAATAATAATAATAATAATAATAATAATAATATAATAATAATAATAATAATAATAATATATAATAATAATAATAATATAATAATAATAATAATAATAATAATAATAATAATAATAATAATATAATTTGCCTTATGAAATAAAGTCTTGTCTTTTCATCGTCGACAATCGATACTGTCGTCAACAACCAACAACGATACGTATAATACACTTGTGAAAACTAGAGAAAGCTAATGAAACATGTCACATAATTTTTTTGTCACTATTCTTTATATTTGTGTGTGTATATATAATAAGAGTAGCAGGATTTTACATATACTTCATATATATGTTACGTATACGAACCATTTTTCATTTGATATAGTGTTATGTATACATAAGACTTTTCATTCTCGTATTTATATTAACATATATGTTACAAATATTTAAATAACCTTTTAACAATTAAAATAAAATAAAATTTATGAATTATGTAATTGGTTTTCGTGATTTTCTTTGTTTTTCACATAACTATTGGTTTTCTCTGCAACCATCCCAATATAATGTTTCCACACGTGTGTGTTGACGCAGAATGTTTGTAGTAGCTAACGGGGTCGCGACTCTCCATAGCATGTTAATGTTATCAATGTGTTTTGTTAGCAATAAGTATGACTTCAAGGGCCTACGATTTATAGCAGTTACAACATTAGATATGGTAAGTGTATGTTACTATTCAATACTCGTTCCTAAGCTATAACATCCAAGTTTTATTTATTTTTCACATATCTATCAAAATCAATTAAGTATTATAATTCTTCTAAACCATATAATTATTTCAGGTGACAATAGCTGTAGTGTCCGGTGCAGCAACTGCAGTGGCTTTTATAGGGGAGGTAGCTCGGCATGGCAACTCGCATGCGCGTTGGAACAAAGTGTGTGACAATTTTCAGAGGTATTGCGACCAAGGGTCTGGCGCCATGCTCGTGTCGTACATCGGGGTCTTGTTTTTGATGCTCGTGAACACGGTCAATATCTTTGAACATGGAAGATTAAAGGCCTCTGAAAAGCCTTTAGGTGCATGATCAATGTCATTGTGTGTTATATTGTACCGGTGTAATACATTAAGTGTGTGAAAACGACGAACTTTCTAATTTATTTAGTTTTCTAGTTGGAGTCCTACATGGTTATCGAAGTTGTCACGTTAAATAGTGTGGTCGAAATATTATGGAAACGAAATTTCCGTCTCAAAATTAACGTGTCACTTATATGTGCGACTAATATTGACATTCAGTACCATCATTGCCCAAAACATAACATAACTTTCTATGTTTAATTATCCTCAACTAGATTGACCACCAATGAGATCAATATTGATAACTTAATGGAACATATAAGGTGATGCGTGTTTTAATGACAAGTAATAGGTAGTGATAAATGATAATGCATGAGCTGCAAAATTTTACTTGCGTTGTCATATTTATATGTGACCAATACATGATTAGTATATATTCATGAGCTGTATATATATTTATCGTCATAAATGATCATTGATAAAAAATGACTACCACATGACTCGCTGCATTCAACCATCATTGATTAAGGTTGAAATCATTGTTGTTAGACTCGGATTGGAGGTTGAGCCACCGGTCCGATCCACCCCAACTCGTTTTCTTCTCCAAGAACCAGTCGATTCGGTGGTTGGACCGGGAACCGGATCGGACCGGTTTTTTAAATTTTATCCAAAATATACTGATACATACAAGTCAAACTTCATTTAGTCTACCAAACTAATGTGTTAGTGTTAGATGCAATGTTTTCAGAACCGGATCAGACGTCGAACCGGACGCCTTACTGGTTTGGTGGTCGGACCGGTTGGACCGGATTTAACTATATTTTAATTATATTTATATATGTAATTAAATATAAGTAATTTATATATATATTTTATAGTTATATATAAAACTTAACTATATTTGTATATCCGACATACTAATTTATGGTTTAACACCCTGTTTTTATCTATTTAAAAAACTCGATCCGAACCGGTCCGGTTTCCCGGTCCGACCAGCGGTTCATGACGAACCGGCCAGTTCGACCACTAAAAAACGATTCACATCAGACCGGACCGGACGCGACACCGATTCCCGGTCGGACCGGCCGGTCCGATCAGGTCTAAAAAACACCGGTTAGATGATCCTCCTCCTTTAAAAGTTGGTACTTAAGATCCCACGATAAACCGTATAGTAAAATTGATGGGATATTATATATTTATATGAACATGTGAATTGACGTGATTACTTCAGTTTCTAAAAAAAATATAAAAAGAAATAATATCCAACTGAGAGAATCGAGCATCCACAGGACCTGATTGGTCCACGTCACCCGGTGCAGGATAACGTCCACCACAAATCGGTACACCTCACCTGGTGCAGGATAACACATCCTCTGCTAATCCTTCACTCACCACCACCATTGTCACTCCAACAGTTTTCTCTCACACACCACACAATGGAGTCTCGAGTCCTCTCCTCCGGCGCCACCACCATCTCCGGCATCCCTAGGCTCACCAGACTCGCCGGAAGAACCACCACCACCACCACCGTCGCCTTCGCATCTCCGGCGAAGCTCAATACCAACAAAGGCAATCTGGTGTGGGAACGACAGCTTCGCCCTAGCTTACTCAACCTCGATCACTCATCTCCGGTGTCGTTGGTTACAAATCCGGTGAAGCGCGATGTTCTGAAACCGTGTACGGCCACCGCTAGCGATTCCGCCGGGTCAGATCCGTTGATCCGATTTGAATTTGATTTTGATTTGACGAGCGCTTGACTGAGTTTTTGTTGATTGATTATTGACTGAGTTTTTGTTGATTGATTTGGTAGTGATGCTGCTCCGGTTGGCTTCTTCGCCAAGTATCCGTTTCTCGTTACCGGATCTTCTTCTTCATGTGGTAAGTTACGGTGACAAACTGACAATAACCTCTTAATCATTTCGCATGCTATTGGTGTTGATTATGTTTTATATGCAGTTTGTGTGAATATTTTATACAAGTTGTAGCGAGAGTTGGAGTATTATATATAATATCATAAAAGGTTTTGGACGTTTGGTGATTAATTTATGACGAAAAGTCAACGGTTGCAGGGGATGTTAGTCAAAGAGAGGAGGAATAGTTTAACTAACTCTAGGATGTCACTACTGCGTTAGTTAAATGTTCATAATTGTATGTTTATCATCAATAGGAATGAATTATAGTTCATATTGTTTCTTTTTCAGGTTTCATATTAGGATAGAGTGTCTTACTATTAAGTATTTAATATGGTTTGGATCTTGATCAATGCACTTTGCAAAATAAGTATTTTGGGCCTATAAACGCCTTAGGATTCTTGAAATCCAAGGAAAAAGTGGTGTGTTAACGCAAAAAAACTTGAGAAAATGCATAGAGAACTGGTACTAACTAGTGTGTATGTGAGTTTGTTTGCCTATCTATTCTATATTGAGACCAATATCGGCTACCTTTCATAAATGTTGCACGGTGTACGAAAAGTTAGTTAACGGTTATAGTTTTGCCCTTCAACGGAAGTTAACAGGTTTTAATTTTGGTGGGAAAGGAAGTTAGTTCATGCGTAACGATCATAATCCATAATGAACATTTAAGTGGTACAAGTGTGCACCCTAGACTAATGATTAATTTCTCTAATTAAATCAAATCAAACGATGCCGAGGAAGATATATTATTTGCTTTTGGTTTTGTATTTAGCTTATGAACACAAGCGGTACAAAAAGAAAACAACTATTATTACAATTAGCACCAAAAATAAGGTTGGTAGCTATGTTGTGAACCATATCTAGGCTTGTTTGTTTATTCTTAAAGGTGTTAACTGAGATGTGGTGCTTTGAACTTGATTACTATTAATGCATATAGAATTATAGATATGAAAGAATGAATGGTACTCGAATATAATTGTTTTTTTTTTGTTTTGAAGGTACTTTCTGAATGTCATCTTCAACATACTCAACAAGAAAATCTACAATTACTTCCCTTATCCCTAGTGAGTTGTTGTTTATTCTAACTTCATGTATAGAGTTATTTGGTTATCTGATAAACAATTTGTTAAGTCCATGGTTCTGTGTATATGCAGTTTTGTGTCAGCCATACATTTGGCTGTTGGAGTGGTTTATTGTCTCGGTGGTTGGGCTGTAGGTATACCGAAACGCGCTGTAAGTCTGACAATTTCTAAAAACCATGCTACCTAATCTTTACTGCACCTGGGAGGATCACTTGGTGGTTTTTAAGAAGAATTAATGGTGATGAAGATCACTTGGGAACTTAGAGATGAATTAATGGGCAGGTCATTTGTTGAAGAGCTAGTTGGGTTGGGTTGAGCCAACCCACAAACACTTTTTTGTCGTTTCTTTCATCAGTTTTATAGAAATTTAACGTGTATACGGTGGAGTATGAAAGTTATGATGATAATCTATGTTCTAAAATTTAAAATAGTGTGTTTATGCATTTAAATATGCTTTGGGGTGACCTTAAGGGCTTAGATCTGGTTTCATTCTATCTAATTTTCTTAATTTACCCATTAGAGACATAATATAACCCAGACCCATTTACCAAAGTGGGTCGAATAGGCACCTCTACAGTTAAATTTAGGTAACAAAAGAGTAAAAGAAGTTGTATGTTTCTTTTGTTGTGCTGACTTATTGTGGTTTTTCTTGTGTAGCCCATGGACTCAAACCTTCTGAAGCTTCTTATTCCTGTGGCCTTTTGTCATGCTCTAGGCCATGTGACCAGTAATGTATCATTTGCAGCTGTTGCTGTCTCATTCACCCACACAATCAAATGTAAACTAACTACATGTACATTTTTAAAAGAATATGTTACCAAGTTTCTCAACCTGTGACTCCTTGTTTCTTGTGAATAGCCCTTGAGCCGTTCTTCAATGCCGCTGCTTCTCAGTTTATTCTTGGACAGTCAATCCCCATAACTTTATGGCTGTCTTTGGCTCCGGTTGTTATTGGTATGCTCTTTTCCCTTTGAAAAGGTGTTATGCTTAATTTTCAGTTGTCATGTAATTTTGAAACTCACTTAGCTAATTTAATTGATAATGACCCTTTAAAACCATGAGTGCCTTAAATGACTTTTCATGGGATGAAGGGAATACATATTCTTGAGTTTAAACTCTTTGAGAAAATAATTTGTACTATCAAAAGCTGAAATCTGTTCTGAATGTGCAGGTGTGTCAATGGCCTCCTTGACCGAGTTGTCATTCAACTGGCTAGGCTTTATCAGTGCCATGATTTCCAATATCTCCTTCACTTACAGGAGTATATACTCGAAGAAAGCAATGGTTGTCCTCTATGCTTGATCATTTTCATTATTCATCATTTTAATTTACAACTTTGGCATGTTTTATAACAATTCTGTTTTCGTTTGCAGACTGATATGGATAGTACTAACTTGTATGCTTACATTTCCATCATATCGCTCTTGTTCTGTATCCCACCTGCAATAATTGTGAGTAAAATACTATTATTTCTTTTATTACATGACTATTAATAATATTTTATAACTAGAAATCTACTCATCTTCCTCTCTTCATCTTTCAACAGTTGGAGGGACCTCAACTACTAAAGCATGGATTCAGTGATGCAATTGCTAAAGTTGGCATGACTAAGTTCATATCTGATCTGTTTTGGGTGGGCATGTTCTATCACCTCTACAATCAGGTATTACACATTACAAACTAGTTTATTCTTCTGTTTGTATTACATAGTATGGTTAAAATTCAATTTTACGCTTGAGTTATACTGTAATTCTCTACTTGTGATGGTAATATTCAAAATAATAATAAAAAACTAAAAAATGAACCATTTATTTTCTTTCTTGGCTTGTTAGCTTGCAATCAACACACTTGAAAGGGTGGCGCCTCTTACACATGCAGTGGGCAATGTGTTAAAACGAGTGTTTGTTATTGGTTTCTCAATCATCGTCTTTGGTAAACTTTCTTTTGTGGTTTACATTGAATTTATGTGTTGAAGCAAGTGTTTTGCGTGCTTTAACGACACACCAAATTATATGATTTGTGCAGGTAACAAGATCTCAACACAAACAGCCATTGGTACGTCCATCGCGATTGCTGGAGTTGCAATCTACTCCCTCATCAAGGCCAAGATAGAAGAAGAGAAACGGGTTAGTTGAAATCGAACGTGCGTTTCTTGGATGTATGTATGTATCGTATGTATGTTTTCCTGATTCTTAACAGTTGTTTATGGGCAGAGTTTGAAATCGGCATGAGGACATGCAGAAGGGAAGAAATGCACTTATATTACTTAGTACTATTGTTTCAACACATAGCGGATTTGCTACCATTGTGAAGATGTTCTTCTCTGGTTCTTTCATGTCTATAAGAGTAAACATATCGGACTCTTGTTTAGACTTCAATAATGTATCATTCTCTCTCTTTACTACCAATATATCATTTCTAACTCTTGTGGATTTTTACATTCTTCTTTGTTGTAAACTATATACATCCCTTCAAGTCTGTTTAGGCTTGTTAGGATACCACATAAAAGCTATTCACGTATAGTCGCTATCAACCATATTATGCATGCTCGCACCGCTTATATTACTATCTTTTTATGTGATTTACCTTATGATGTTACTGACTTTTGATCACTTTTAAAATTTACCAATTATTGTGGCCTCTAAAACCATTTACATGACAACATATCCGTCTGTATATAACTATCTTGTGTGTAACAGATAGCTAACAGACACCATAGCTATATGTGTTAGGTTGAATAAATTTTCATGACTCCAACCCGAAGTAAGTAATCTGTTTTACATAATTATGATATGCGATATTAGATGAATACATGAATTATCCTTCATTATGTTTATGTTGGAAGCAGTTGGATCAAAAATGTAGAACGAATGAAATTTTGTGGAAACATTTACTGCACTTTTCTTGTATTATACTTGAACAAACGAAACAAAAGATTACTTTCTTACATCCAAAGCTAACATACGAAAACAAATAAAGTACTAAAATAACAAAAACTGACTTAACATAAAACCTATCAACTTGTTTCCCAAGTTTACATCCTTGATCATATCAAGATTAATCTCCCCTTAATCTCAATATAGATGTGTCTCTTCTAAACAATGTCGGCACGTCATCTTAAGCCAAGTGTTACACCCTGACCGACGGCGGAATCATCGGGGCGGACGAATGGGATGGGGTTTGGGTTTTAATTAATTACACATTTGGTCCCTCAAATTTTAATTTTTTTTTATTTTATGCTGAAACTTTAATTTAAAGTTTATAAATTGACATTAAGACCCCCTAAACTTTAACTACTTAAAGTTTTAAATATTGTTAGGTTTAGTGACTCTTACAAATTATTTTTATTATTGTTAACAATATTATATTATTGTTACTATTATTTTAGTTATTATATTCTCATTATTATTATTAGTATTATTATTATCAATATTATTATTATATTATTATTATTGTTATCATTGTTATTATTTAATTAACTTAGAAATTTTAAATTAAACAATAAATCATACATAAATAGCCCACCAAGTTTCATAAATAGCTCACCAAGTTTCATAAATAGCATAAATAGATCTTATAATAATTAACAAAATTAACTTTTAATTAGCAAAAATACGAGATGTTACACCAAGTTAGCAGCTTTCTCTTTCAACTCCTGCTTAGGACACTCGAGCTACTGGACAAGGATGGAGAAGCAACTCCCGCGAAACTTAAAAGATTATATTGTTTTAAGTTTTAACACTTGAATAATGACCGCATTCCTTATATTTGTAGCAAATGACAAATCTTCTGTCCCTTTGGAAATGTCCTCCTTGACCCGTCCACGTGCACGGTTATTTTGGCTAGACCACCCTCGTCCACACCACTTACAACCGGTCTCTTTAGACTTGTACATTTGTTTTGGAAAGTAGCAACTTACTTTGATCAGTACATCTGTCATGTCTTGCAATGTGATGTTTTTCATAGGCTTTCAACTTGCCTATCGCCTCCTCAAATGACATGCCTTCAATGTCCAAGTACTACTCAATAGATGCAAGTATACAACAATTTGAAGATGCTTACTTGGCATCGAATATAACAACTTGTGAAGTATTACCGCACAATCAAGCTTCGATCAAAATTGTTATACTTTGAAATTAATCCACTTAATTTTACAACAAAGTCTTCACCTTGTTTATCTCCTTCATTTAAAGTCGTTTGAATTCCCTTCTAAATGTAGCAAGTTATGCCTTTTAAAACCATGTCAGCATCAAGAAATCTCATTGCTAGGTTCGAGAGAGCCACCATAAAATGTAAGAACCACATGCCTTGATTGCAAGTGGTCAAATGACAATGAAAATCGATAGTGTCGTAAATGCAATGTCACTAATCATAGTCCAAGAAATGGTGGCAATTGTGACTGTAGGAACGACCGACTCCTTGTCAATTGACGTGTTATCATTCATGACCATTCATGATCGAAACTTTTATAATGACAATGTGGATGGGAGAGTATGGTCAAAGAGACTTGATCACATGGGACAAGATCTTCCGGTCTAAATGTTCCATCAATAAGAATGTATGCTTATTGGTCATCGATGGTGATATGATTGAATCTTCTAACAAAACGTCACCTGATATTAATTATATCAGATGGATAAAGAAAGCGTCAACATTTGTAGTCTTCATATCATTATTTGAAAGACTTATAATCAAGAAGTTATGTGTGATGTGGTGAATATAGATGCTTCCCTATGTTTTATTAGGCGGATGCTAGCAACATGGCATAGACGTAACACATCAAGATATAGAGGTTGAAACCATGAATATGTTAAACGCGCATTGATCTAACACTTTAGTTCATTCCTAAGGATTCCTTGATGTTTCTAAGTATTAGTAATGCCTTAATAGGTATTTTAGTGCTCATGAACACACATCTTATCACTTAGACGTTGGTGTAGTACATGGGCGGCATTATTGAGAAAGCAAACTCCACAAGAATTAGAAATGATATATTGATGGACGTAAAGAGAGATAGAATGATATATTATTGAATTAAACAAGAGTCAAATATGTTTATTCTCATATACGCAAGAAACGAAGAACATCTTCACAATTAGCAAATCCGTTGTGTTGACAATAGTATCCACTTTATCCCTTCGGCATACCCTCATGCTGATTTCATCCTCTGCCCATAGACAACGATTAAGAAACAAGAACATACATACATACATACATACATCCAAGAAATGCACATTAGATTTCAACTAACCCGTTTCTCTTCTTCTATCCTGGCCTTGATGAGGGAGTAGATTGCAACTCCAGCAATCGCGATGGATGTACCAATGGCTGTTTGTGTTGAGATCTTGTTACCTGCAAAAATCATATAATTTGTTGTGTTGGTAAAACAGGCCAACTACTTGTTTTAACACATAATCATTGAAAACCACTAAAGAAAGATTACCAAACACGATGATTGAGAAACCAATCACAAACACTCGTTTTAACACATTGCCCACTGCATGCGTAAGAGGCGCCACCCTTTCAAGTGTGTTGGTTGCAATCTAACAAGCCAAAAACAACAAAAAGGTTCATTATTTAGTTTTTCATTTTGAATATTACTATCAAATGTAGAGAATTACATTAACTCAAGCATAAGTTTGAATATTTGACCAAACTATGTAGCACAAAATAAAAAATATACTAGTTTGTGATATGCATTACCTGATTGTAAAGGTGATAGAACATACCCACCCAAAACAGGTCAGATATGAACTTAATCATACCAACTTTAGCAATTGCATCATTGAATCCATGCTTCAAAAGTTGAGGTCCCTCGAACTGTTAAAAGATGAAAAGAGGAAGATGAGTAGATTTCACGTTATAAAATAATATTTATCATGTAATTAAAAAATAATAGTATTCTACTCACAAGTACGGCAGGCGGGATACAGAACAAGAGAGCAATGATGGAAATGTAAGCATACAAGTTAGTACTATCCATATCAGTCTGCAAAAAAAACACAATTGTTATATAACATGTCAAAGTTGTAAATAAATGATGAAAAATGAAAATAGTCATAGCATAGAGGACAACCATTGCTTTCTTTGAGTAAATACTCCTGTAAGTGAAGGAGATATTGGAAATCATGGCGCTGATAAAGCCTAGCCAGTTGAATGACAGCTCAGTCAAGGAGGCCATTGATACACCTGTAAATTCATACTGGATATCAGCGTTTAATAGTACACATTATTTTCTCAATGAAACTTAACTCAAGAATATATATTCCCTTCATCTCATGGTAACTCAAAATAACACCATTTGAAAGAAAGGCGCATACCAATAACAACTGGAGCCAAAGACAGCCACAAGGATAGGGTATCGACTGTCCAAGAACAAATTGGGAAGCAGCAGCATTGAAGAATGGCTCAAGGGCTATTCACAAGATATACAGTAATTATCATTTAAAAATAGCCAAGTAATTCAATATGACGTGATTTTAAACATTAAACATTACACCTTTGATTGTGTGGGTGAATGAGACAGCAACAGCTGCAAATGATACATTACTGGTCACATGGCCTAGAGCATGACAAAAGCCCACAGGAATAAGAAGCTTCAGAATGTTCGAGTCAACGGGCTACACAATAAAAACAACAAGAAGTCAGCACCGCAAAAACATAGCGCTGCCCTCTTTGTGTTAGAGGGACACCATCACATGCATCCTCTTTATACTAATGTGTACTTACCTATATTTTTGACTCAATTTTATCCTCTTTATACTGTTGTGCACTTACCTATTTTTCGACTCAATTTTAGTAAAATGGGTCGATTTGGGTTATATTCTTCTCTAATGGGTCAAATGAGTAACTTCAAAAAAGTTAGATAGAATGAAAAGGGCTAAGGTCTCCCAAAGCATGTTGAAAATGCATAAAATCTTCTACCCCATTTTATGTTTTAGGAAATAGATTATTATTGTAACATTTATATCTTTTATAATCAACAATATTGACATTAAATATTAATAAAAGTCATGAAAGAGAGGACAAAAAGTGCTTGTGGTTGGCCTAACTAGTTCTGCAATGAATGAAGTGCCAATTTTCCATCTCTAAGTCCCCAATGATCACCATCAAAAATTCTTCTTAAAAACCCACCCACATAATATAGTGCATTAAAGACTCTGTAGCATGGGCTTTACAAAATTCCAGACTTACAGCACGTTTAGGTAGACCAACAGTCCAGCTACCAAGACAATAAACCACTCCAACAGCCAAATGTATGACCGACACGAAACTGCATATATACAGAACAATGCAGTTGACGAATTGTTCATCAAATGACCAAATAACATTGTATATAAAGTGAGACTGAATAACTTACTAGGGATAAGGGAAGTAATTGTAGATTTTCTTGTTGAGGATGTTGAAGATGACATTCAGAAAGTACCTTCAAAACAAACAACAAATTGTATTTTTTTAAAGGGTTAAACATAAACTTTTGATTTATACATGGTAAGAATAAGAAGTGTTTTTAAAATCCAAATATTGATTGTATGAAAAGCTTATGGTCATTATGAATCCCAACTTCATTTCGCGCCAAAACAAAACATCGTCAACTTCAGCTAAAATGTGTAACTACAACAGTTAACTACCTTTTCGTGAACTATCAACATTTTATAAACAGATAGCTGAATATTGGCCTCAATATAGAATAGATTGTCAATCGAATTCACAGACATTCACAATTACAAATTCTCCGTGCTCTTTCTCTAAATTTTTTCCTTAAAACTCAGAGTGTTAATATGTTATCTTGATTTCATGAATTTAAATGCTAGATATAGGACCGAAATACTTCATATGGAAAGTGCAATGGTCACGAAGCAAACTGCATTAACTATAACACATCCTATCCTAGTGCAAATCCTGAAAATCAAACATTATGAACTAAAATCACTCCTATCAATGCTAAACATACAATTTTAAACAAAAAAAAAACTAATAATGATGTGAGATCCGAGAGTTAATTAAACTGTTCATCCTCTCTTTGACTAACATTCCAGCAACCCTTGACTTATCATCATAATTCATCATCATCACCAAAACCTTTTATGATATAATAATATTAATACTTTACAAGGAGGTCCCATTTCCTCTCAATTTTATAAAATATTCACATAAAACTGACATAAAAAATAATCACCACCACGACATACGAATTGATTAATCAACAGATTTTCGTCGCTGTAACGTACCACATGAAGAAGAAGAATCCGGTAACGAGAAACGGATACTTGGCTAAGAAGCCAACCGGAGCAGCATCACTATCAAATCAATCAACAAACACTCAATCAACAATCAATCAACAAGCCTCAGTCAACACTCGTCAAATCAAAATCAAATTCAAATTCAAATTCAAATCGGATCAACGTATCTCACCCTGCGGAATCGCTAGCGGTGGCAGAACACGGTTTCAGAACATCGCGCTTCACCGGCTTTGTAACCAACGACACCGGAGACGAGTGATCGAGGTTCAGTAAGCTAGGGCGAAGCTGTCGCCCCCAAACCACATTACCTCCGGTAGCATTGAGCCTTGCGGAAATGCGACGGCGACGGTGGTGGTGGTGATCCTTCCGGCGGGTTTGGTGAGCCTAGGGACGCCGGAGATGGCGGTGGCGCCGGAGGAGAGCACTCGAGACTCCATGAGAGAGAAAACTATTGGAGTAACATGTGGTGGTGAGTGAACGATAAACAGTGGATGATGTATCCTGCACCGGGTGGTGTACGTATAGCAGGTGGATGTTATCATGCGCTGGCGGGAGTTATGTTATCCTGCACTTGCGGATGTGTGCCAACAAGTTGTTATGGACACTCAATTTCTCACATTTTTGGATATATTTTTTGAATTTTTTAAAAATAATAATAAAGTAGTCGTAAATTCGTTTGTCTAAAAAATCACAACGGTATTTCTAAATATTATTATTAAAACCATCGTAATCATATTTTTAACAGGGGCTAATATTGAGATACCCACTCAGATAAATAGACATTACTTTATATGTCACGTATGGGTTCATACGTGATGTATAAGGTTTAATACACTAAAAACAAGTAAAATTCAGAGGGGTTGTAAGTAAGCTATACGTTCCATATAGTTCCATACGACGCGTATAGCAAATTTTGACATTAATTACAAGGAAAAATTCAAGGGGTTGTCAGAGGGGTTATACGCCCCGTATAATACTATACGACCCGTATAAAAATTTCGAATGTTAATTTATAATTTTAAGTTGCCTATGTATCCATACCCTGAAATTTAATATAAAAATCAATGCTAGACAGAATACATTTAAAAAGAATGATTGATTGATTGTTGTGAATTTTAGAAAAAAATGATTGATTGATTGGTGATGAAATAAAATGTCACATACTCAAATCTAGTTCATATTTGACACCATAACTAATTACATCAATCTACATATGTGGACGTGAACTTCTATTTTTAAGGAGAGTTTCATCACAGCTTCAAATAATTTTGATATTGAATCTAACTCTTACTCATATGAATCTTGTATGATAGTTATTTTTATTATTTTGAGAAACAGTATGTGATTATTATGTTATTATCGTAAATAACTTTTTATGTTGATATGTATATATTTAGGCATACAATAAATATATCGTAAACATGTATAGATTTACATTCTCGTACACGAACTTGTTTAATTAATAAATGAAAGTGGTTCCATTAGCTAATATAGTTTGACTGGAATTGGTTCATTAGTTATTGGCTGCAAAATATATAAAAAGATAACACCAGATAATATTTCAAAGGACTTGTAAAAAGATTTCATTAATAATTATCCCTTTTTCACTATACCGGTCATGAAATTCATAAAGTTGGTATCCTGAGTATTTGATCTGATTTATCACCATAATTAATTGTCAAGGACTTCAATCAAATGATAATTCTTTCATGTTATGAGTTATGTCTATGAAAAAATCATCAATTTGTTGTCATGTGCACGTTTATCAACACAACTATGTAGAAGAGGGTGCTAGAAAAGGGTAGTGGTAAGTCCGGGTATTGTGGATGGACTCTATCTATGTGTGTTGTGAGGGGCTCTATCCACATCATGCCCCTCTCACGGCTCACACCACCCACATAGCGTCCCTTGTTGTGGTGTTCTCGCGAAACAAAGTGCCACCCACCCCCCCCCCCCCCCCTCAAACAAGCACCCGAGAACGGACAACCTAAAAATATATCCATCTTACAAACTTTATAGGCCTATCATGATTAGAATGTTAATTTCTCTCTCATAACGATACATCAAATAGAGAGGGTATGTTTAGCCACACCCTATAAAGAATGATATTTCTTGTTTCCAAGTCAATATGAACATCAAAATTCAAAAGCCTATGAAATGTAATATTTGATGATTAGAATGAATGTGGGTTCATATCCCCATGAACTTCACCGTAAACTTGTAACAATATTATTAGGGTGATCACTAACACATGGATCCTAAGTGTCCGGTCAAAATAAGAACTTTTTTTAAGGGATAAGTTGGTAAACATTTTAAAATGAAAATAAACTTTAAAATTTGCGTTTGATATTGAAACATAAACATGTGAATATCTCATGGATATGTGGTGGTAGTAGAGTGAAATTCAGGATGCACGATGAATAAAAGTGTATCTCATCCAAAACCTTAAAGATATGTTGTGTTTGTGTGTCAATGACGCGATGACCTAGTACATTTGTCTCTAAAATGTCGTGTATAACATTTTAAGACCCTCATATGTTGGCTTGAAGTGGGAGAGAAATTCACATACTCAAACAATAGTTCGAGAAACCATTGATTATAAAGAAGGAAAAGTAAAAGTGAGAGTTACGACAACAAGTAGAGATCGATTGAATTTCGAGAGGAAGAACAAATCAGGAATGTATATCCTACAACATACAATAATACATTATAAAAGTCTAAATCCAAGTCAGATTTTTTTACTCTCATAGACGAAAAAAATCCAAAAAACATCTATTTGTGGCGGATTTGCTACGTGCTGAGATAATTATACAGTTTATACCAAGTAATATACATACATTTTATTCTCTTCAGCCTGCCCTCATGCCGATTTCAGATTCTGCACATAAACAACAGTTAAGAAACAAGTATACGTCCAATAAAAAAAACATTAGATTTCAACCAACCTGTTTCTCCTCTTCTATCTTGGCCTTGATGAGGGAGTATATTGCAACTCCAGCAATCGCAATGAATGTACCAATGGCTGTTTGTGTTGAAATCTTGTTACCTGCGTAAATCGTATGTATGTCGTGTTAGTATAATAGGCCATACATGTATATGAACCTTAATCTATGAAAACAAAAAGAGAAAGATTACCGAACACGATGATTGAGAAACCAATCACAAACACTCGCTTTAATACATTGCCCACTGCATGCGTAAGAGGTGCCACCCTTTCAAGTGTGTTGGTTGCAAGCTAACAAGCCAAAATGAAAAAGAAATAAGAACAGAGTTCATTATCTAGTTTTTTATTAAAGATATTACTATTACAGGTTAGAGAATTACAATAACTGAAGCATAACTTTGAATTTTTGACCCATACTGTAACACAAAACAAAAATATATACTAGTTGTGATATGTGTACCTGATTGTAGAGATGATAGAACATACCCACCAAAACAGATCAGATATGAACTTAGTCATGCCAACTTTAGCAATTGCGTCACTGAACCCGTGCTGCAGCAGTTGAGGTCCCTCCAACTGTTGAAAGATGAAGAGAAGAAGATGAGTAATTTCACATTATAAAATAATGATTATAGTCACTAATTGAAGATAATGGTATTCCACTCACAATAATGGCAGGTGGGATACAGACGAAGAGAGCAATGATGGAATGTAAGCATATAAGTTAGTACTATCCATACCAGTCTGCAAACGCAATCACAATGCCAAACTTGTTAAGTTCTGAATAATAAAGGGAGATTCTACGTCCATTCTGTCTTTGACCAATCTTGATTCTTATATGTTCAATAGTGGCTGTCAAATAAATCAGTTTTGTAAATGAAAATATGAATCAGTAAATGATCATAGCATAGAGGGCAACCATTGCTTTCTTCGAGTAAATACTCCTGTAAGTGAAGGAGATGTTTGAAATCATAGCACTGATAAAGCCTAGCCAGTTGAATGATAGCTCAGTCAAGGAGGCCATTGATACACCTGCACATTCATATTTGATCATATATATTCCTTACGTCCCATGAAAAGTCATTTGATTGAGTTCATACCTATGAAATTTTATGGTCTTGAAGTGTAATTGTCCCTTGACATAGCGATGTAAACCCAATATGAAATAAATATTGAACATTAATCATAACTCCTTTTGAAAGATAATGTGCATACCAATAACAACAGGAGCCAAAGACAGCCATTAAAGTTATGGGAATGATTGTCCAAGAATAAATTGAGAAGCAGCAGCATTGAAGAAAGGCTCAAGGGCTATTCACAAGAAACAACAAGAACTCACGTACTGGTTGGGAAACTAGGTAACAAATTCTTAACAAGCGTACACATAGTAAGCTTACCTTTGACTGTATGGGTGAATGAGACAGCAACAGCTGCAAATGATACATTACTGGTCACATGGCCTAGAGCATGACATAAAGCCACAGGAATAAGAAGCTTCAGAAGGTTTGAGTCAATGGGCTACACAAGAAAAACCACAAGAAGTTACTTAACTACCTTTGATGGCAGATGTGCCAATTTCGACCCACTTTTGGTAAACAGGTCAAATTTGAGTTATATTCTTTCTCTAACGGGTCAAATGGGTAACATACAACAAACTAGCCAGAATGAAACCAGGTCTATGGCGACCCAATCCCTATAAGATTAACGTGCATATAATCCTCTAAACCACTTTTCTTTTTGAACAAAGATTATTATTGTAACGTTTAACTTTCTATAACCCATACTAGACACATTATTATTGTAACAAACTAGATAGTTTTGAATCACTTCTTAATTCCAGACTTACAGCTCGTTTCGGTAAACCAACAGTCCAGCTACCAAGACAATAAACCACTCCAACAGCCAAATGTATAACCGACACGAAACTGCATACACATAGAACAATCCACTTAACAGATTGTCTATCAAATAACCAAATAACACTATCAAAAACTTACAATGAAATTTCTTACTATGGATAAGGGAAGTAATTGTAGATCTTCTTATTGAGTATGTTGAAGATGACATTCAGAAAATACCTTCAAAAAGTTCAAAACAAACCACAATTACACTCAACCACCACTCATTCCATCACACCTACATCAATTAGGGCTTTACGAAATCGTAACCTGTAACATACCACATGAAGAAGAAGAATCCGGTAACGAGAAACGGATACTTGGCAAAGAAGCCAACCGGAGCAGCATCACTGTCAAATCAATCCGTAACAAATCAGTCAACATTGTCAAGTAACGAGATGTAAAATAGTTTCATTGTTCAACTCTGATACCATAATATAAAATAAAAAACTCATCCACTGGTACGATGGAGCTCATATACTCTATAAACCTCACATAACGTGTTGCGCACAGTACTTAACGTGTAACAAAAGTTACCGTAAGTAACAAGTCAAAATCAAATTCGAATAGACGGATCTCACCCTGTGGAATCGCTAGCGGTGGCGGAGCACTGTATGATAACATCACGTTTAATCGTTTTTGAAGCCGGTGACGGTGGAGATGAGTGATGGAGGTTAAGTAACCTTGGACGGAGGTGCCTTCCGGAAACGAGATTGCCGCCGTTGCCGTTGGCGATGAGTCTCGCCGGAGATGAGACGGCGACGGTGACAGTGTTGATCATCTCCGCCGGTGTGGTGTACGTACGGTTGCCGGAGATGGTGGTGGCGCCGGTGGCCAGTAGTCGGGAGTCCATTTTACTGGTGAAAAACTGAAGTGGTGGTGGTCTGTGTTTTGCAGGGGTGTTATTAACTTATTATTATCCTGCACCGGGTGACGTGTCACAATTTGTTGTCATGTCACTCACTCGATCCTTGATTGTAAACGTGGCCAATTTACGTCACGTGTTAGTTTTATACGAGACGTATGGAGTTAAAAGACATTGAAAATGAAAAGTTTTAGAGGATTGTTAAAGAGTTGTATGTCTTATATAGTCTATACGATCCCTATACAATACATATAGGTAAATACGGCGCGTCTAGTAATATTCGATAACAATTACGAGGAAAAATTAAGGGGTTGTCAGATGGGTTATACGTCTCGTATATGAATATACGACCCATTATATGCAATGTTTTCACAGTCGGATCGGACTGGTCGGTCTGACCGGGATTCGATGTTGTCTCCGATCCGATTTACCCTGGTTCGTTTTGTATCTCGATAACCGGCCGGTTGAACCGTGTTTCGGTGAACCGGTTGGCTCGGATCTAAAACTGAAATAAGAGACAAACGTTACAGATATGACGGAGTGTCGAATCTGTTGTAGCAATGTCAGAGTTGCTACACCAATGGACGTCGTAGCAATTGCATCAATGGCAGGATATTGCAATGGCGAACATGAGAGATGTTCTAAGCTTCGATGAAGACTTTTGTGGAGAACGCCAACAAAACATTTTTTTCTTGCACCGGAGGAGAAAGTGAAGATGATTTGGAGATGGCTTGAAGATTGTGAAGATGGTGAAGAATGAAAATGGTGAAGATGGTGAAGATAGTATTGGGATGGTGAAGGAGATATATTGGGAAGGAGGAAAGATATTAGGTTGGGGGAAAGTTTCTGGAATTTTAAATGTGTAATAAGTTATATCTAGTATTTATTATCATATTTAATGTTTTGATAACATAATTTAATATTTTAATGATTTACATATATATATTATTCTTTGTTTAAAACAAGAATATCAAATGGTTTTGAATATATATAGTTTAATTTGTGTATTTTATTTAAACTTTTAGATCACTATCATAATTTTTAAAATTTTATCTTAAAACATTAAAGTTAATTAAATACTTGTCCGGTTCATAAATCCGGTCCGACCGGTCCAACCAGTGAACTAGTAAGACGTCTGATTCGACGTCTGATCCGGTTCTGAAAACATTGCTTATATGATGCGTATAGAGTTATATGACCCATATATAAATTTGAGGGTGTTGATTTATAATTGGGGGTGTCCTGATAACTGGATCCTTATTTCAAAACAAAATGTTTCACTTTTCTTGTAAAGATATGTATTAATTTAATGGTGCTCATTTATATGTTTCGATCTGGACCGCATGCGGAGAAAACTTACAATTGAAAAAACCCACTACCTTAACTTTTAACAAATTTGCTAAAAGTGAAACTTGAACCCTATAGATCTTCAATTTAATTATCTTGGTCATCACCTTAACCACTCGAATTAACGTATTATTATTTTTAAGCGGCTTTTTAGAGTCATGTAATATGATCGTTTCAAGCGACCATTTATCACTTATGTTAAATCTTATGAACCTAGTTAATTTTAATGGGTTGTTGTGTCGTCGGAATGCCGTTTCATATCTTATCAAGTCAAATTGTCCCCTTTATTTCAAACGCTCGTTAAACACACGTATTAAACTATCAAATAAAATTTTTTTTGTTCTTTTATCTTTTTTTTGAACGACTAGTTAGTTGTTAGTATCACCGAGTTAGTAATATTCACTCATGCCAAAATTTAAACATTGAACCATCAAGAGAGATAAAGTCTCCCACGTCCCCCTTTGCCCGTTAGACTAGTAGGCCAAGAGATCATTAACATGTAGTATTAAATCGTCATTTTTTTACTTTATTTTCTTTTTTAAATTGTATGTATGCTAAAGGCCATTTTTTCATTTGTTAAATTAGTTTAGAGACATCTCACTAATCATTATGGTTTGCCTCAACAGTAATTTTATTTACTTTTGCTTATTCTATTTTTATTTGTTGGATTAATTTACAATGTATATATTATGTTATGTTTGTTTTTATATGCATCTCAATGTAAATTTTATTTGTAACAACTAGGTCGTTATTAACGTAAAAGTTAATGAACCAACCACTACAAATTTTAAAACTCCCGTCGTAACGCATTGCCTGTCACACTTCCGTTTCTTTTTAAAATTCAAAACTTTTTATTTTTGGGTTCATATAAATTTTTTTACATTAATATTCAAGTTCTATATAGAATGATCAATCAAAGTAAAACACAATTTAGAAGAAATCACTTTTATTATATTATGGAAACTTAACTCAAAACCACAATACAATAACTTTCATACTCAATCCTAATCTCGATTAAGGTATTTATAAACACATAAGATCATATCTTTAACTATGAATCTTATCTCTAATTCAAATTAATCTTATCTAATCAACTAATTTGAATTACCCTTATCTCTAGATGAAGCAGACTTGTTTATCCTTAGATTAAACCGACTTGTTTAGTCTTTATGGGTCGGCCCCTTACTCGGGCCTACTCGATCTATTCGGTAATTAACATTCAACATACTCCCCCTTAATTCTGAGGTAGATTTAAAGAGGTCTTCAACACCAATCAACTTGCACATATCTTTGAACTTGATTCGGGCCAGTGGCTTCGTTAGAATATCTGCTTTCTGTCTTTCTCCAAGAACATACTCCACCTCTATCTGACCGTTCTCCACACATTCTCGAATGAAATGGTATTGAGTGTGTATGTGCTTACTTCTGCCATGAAACACCAGATTTTTAGTAAGTATGATTGTTGATTTGTTGTCAACCCGAATGATTACCTTCTCGCGTTCCCAATCTGTTATCTCACTAAGTAATTCTTGGAGCCATATAGCTTGGCACACAGCTGTGGTTGCTGCCATAAATTTTGCTTCGCACGATGAGAGTGCAACGGTGGCTTGATCTGCGAACTCCATGTAATTGGAGTTGAACCGAAGTAGAATATGTTGCCTGAAGTACTTTTGCCATCATCTGGATCTACATTGTGGCTACTATCGCTATAGGCGACAATGTGCTTCGTTCCTCCTTAACAAACTTGATCCCGTAGCTTGATGTTCCGTTCAGGTACCTTAATATATGTTTTATTGCTGCCATATGTGACACCCGGGGGTTTTTGCATATATCGGCTAACTATTCCAACCGAATATGCCATGTCGGGTCTCGTGTGTAGCAAGTACTATAGTCACCCTACAATCTTCTGATATTCTGTTGGATCTACCTCTCTTCCTCACCAGCTTTTGACAACTTCAACCCTGGATCCATCGGAACTTGGGTTGGGTTGCTAGTTATCATGCCTGATTCTTCTAGGATCTTTTGAGCATAACCTTGTTGTTTAATGGATATTCCATTTTCATATTGTGTGACCTCAATTCCAAGGTAATAAGTGAGTTTGCCAAGATCAGTCATTTCAAATCGTTTCGCCATTACCTTCTTGAATTCTTTGACGATCCTTGTATTTGTGCCGGTGATAAACAAATCATCAACATAAACCGCTAGAATTAAGAGGTGTTTGCCTCCTGCCTTTCGATAAACAACCTGCTCCTTCATGCATCGTTGGAACTTCATGTCCTTCAAAATTGTGTCGAGCTTCGTGTTCCAGGCTCAAGGTGCTTGTCTCAAGCCGTATAGTGACTTCAAGAGTTTATACACTTATTCTCTTCGCCCTCTTTTCGAATCCCTCCGGTTGCGATACGAATACGGTTTCTTTTAGTTCACCGTGTAAGAAAGTCGTTTCTACATCTAAGTGGTGGAGTTCCTACCCATTCGTGCCAGCTAATGCAACAAGAAGTCGGATTGTCTCAATTTGAGTTACCGGGGCGAATACTTCATCGAAAACAATTCCCGGTTGTTGCACATATCTCTTTGCAACCAAATTGGGTTTATGCTTATTTATCGTACCATCTGTGTTTTTTTTTTAAAGACCCACTTTAATCCTATGGGTTTTACTCCCATTAGTAAAGTGGTTAGATCCCAAGTGTTGTTTTTGTTTATGGAGTCTATTTCTACACATATCGCCTTCATCCACTCTTCACTTGTCTTGGCTTCTTTGTAGCTTCGTGGTTCTTCGTTGGTGGAAAGTAGTAACATTGCATAGTCGTCTTGAAGTCTCTTCGGCAGAATAGACACCCTCGTAGTTCTTCTTGGGCTGCTTGTACTTCATCTTTGTGGTTTGGTGAATGTGACATCAGGTAATATTACGTTTCCAACTCTGTTAGTTCCGTTACGTCTTGCATACACGTGTCATGAGCACACACTAGTTGGCGTTTAACGTTAGTGACCGATAATAATTAATAATGTTAAATTAATAATAATTTAATGATTATATGATGTTGTGTTATGCTTATGTGTTTACGCGATCTAAATGTTAACGGTGAATTTATCGCGTAACGTGGAAACGTGTGTTATTAATTCGTATGTTTTGTGTTAGTAAAGAAAAACATGTAATTATATTATTAGTCTATATGTTTATTAATCTAGTTAGAAACACTTTTAAAAAGAGTTTAAAGCTTAATCTTTTAAAAATACAAATGCAAGGGTTAAAGGGTAATTATTGTAAATTAATTAAAACAAAATCCCAACCCTAATCCCCACCGCCCATTCGGCCGCGACTTCATCCCCATACCCCCTCCCTCACGAATTCGACCAAAGCAAGCAAAGAAACCTCGGATTGGATCGATTCAAGCATTAGAAGGCAATAGAAGCATCAAATCTTGTTCCTTTGCAAGAATTAAGGTTAGTTTTGATGTTATGTGGGGGTTTTCAAGTTGGCGAAGCCCTAGGTCGAAAATCTGAGATTTGATGTTGATTGTTTATTGTTTGATGATGTTATCATGTTAGTTAGTTGTATACATGTTAGTTAACGTCGATTATGCAAGAAAGTTATGTTTTTGACGTGTTGTTTATAGGTTACTAAGAATAGTAACTTTATTTTAATGATATGATGATTTGGTGATGAATTGATGTTTTGAAGGGTTATGATGATGATGTATGATAGATGATGATATGGATGCTAGAAAACTAAGAATGAATGTTGCAGTTCATAGATTTCCAAAAGTAGAAACTTTTGATCATGAAGGTTAGTGAATTATGATGTTTGGATATTGTTGATCATGCTTAGATGTTGATATGAACTTGAATTGGTGTATTATTAATGAATTAATGAATACATTGGGTGTTTGATAGATTTTGGGATGTGCTTTCCCAAAAGGGAAACTTTATTTGCACAAAGTTTGAAAGATGATAGTTTGAGCATGTTTGGGATATTAGGAGCATGTTAGTATATTTTAGGATGGATGATTCTAACGTGATAGAATATTAATTTGTTGTATGGAATTCTTGTATGATCATGTGTGATGTATGGACTTTGATGATCATGTATGATGTTGAAGGTTGATTAGTAATTAAGGCATCAGGTTTGGGACTGGAAATTGATTATTGTGGTGTATTTTGAATGCAATGAACATGGTTAATGAATATGATTGTGATCATCATAAACGTGTGCGAATCTAAGGCCCCTACTTAGTAGGATTGGCAGGGTTTAGGATGTGAAGTCGTGAGTGGCGGATTTGATCTTTGTGTGGCGTGTATTTATGTTATAACTAGTGGGCATGTTAATATTTTAGATTCGCATGACTTGTATGATATTAGTGGTATGATAATCTAAGTAATGCATTGGGTAATGTAGCACCTCATGTGATCCATTTGAATGTTAACCATGTATGTTATATGTTCATGTTTGTTTAATTGAATTATAACTCATGATGTCACCAACGGGTCATGTCACACCCAACTTTGACGGCGGAAACGTCGAGATGTGAGAGTTAAGATTGTTCACAACCACATAACGCTATATTTAAATGTAAATATTAAAATTATAAGTTCAAAAGGCATGACAAACATAAGTTTCAAACATGTAATAAGTTTTAAACAAAACAAAATGTTACATAAACATTTTATTATTAAACTAGGTCCAAGTCCTAGTTTTATTGCAAGCTTCAAAAGTCCACTTTATACTTGGGGATTTCCTGAAATATGATAAAAGTAAAAGGTCAACTATAAATAGTTGGTGAGTTTCCAAGGTTTTCATACATAATATGATAAAGTTACAAGTAGCAATTCATGTCATAGGTCATAGGTTAGTAAGGTTATAGAACACATATCGTTACAACAAAACCTCGACTTGATTACAAGTATATAAGATTGGCTAAGTGTATTTGGTTCCCATGATGAACAATCATACGTCATCAGGAGCCGGCAATACCTCGGCTTTAGCACCAACTAGGCTTGTCAGGCCCAAAGATCTAAGACGTCGCCGGGCTAGCAATAGTTAATGATTGTAAACAAACTATGTATCTCATATAATCACTTACAACACACAAATAACCATGACAAAATATGAATTGCAAGTGCTTTACAAGTCTAAACGTTTACAAGTGCATTATGTATAAGTAATCATGTTTCACCCCAAAATAGTGTAAAATAAAGTAAAAAAAAAAGGGGCAAGGAAAACTCACATGTCAAATAAGTATATAATAAAGATAAATAAGTATATAATAAAGATCAATAAGAATAATATATGCCGTTCCAAGATAAAACGTCACAAGGCACCTAAATATATAAATATTACAAGATTTAGGTTAATATAAGATTAACGAATTAACGTGAACTAGGGTATTAGAATATTGGGGATTTTTATAAAGTTAATAAATTCTTATAAAAATTCATTTATGAAATTTATAAAATTTATTTTTAAGGAAATTGATCCTTTGTAAATAACTTGTGATTTTATTTATAAAATTATATTTAAATTCTATAATTATCATGATAAATCCTTAAACATAAGGTCTAATATTAATTTAATACCTTTAAGTGTTATATAACAATCTAATTTTTATAAAAAATGTTTAATTATAACATTTGTAAATAATTTTATATTAAAATATTAAAATGTTTTACAAGAATAAATTTTAAGAAATATTTAGATGACTTTAAAAATATTTGAGGTTTATAAAATTCATTTTTATAATTATTATAAATTTTCTATAATTAATTTAAGACCAAAAAGGCTTTAAAAAAATTACATGAGGGTGCCGGGTTCGAACCCGGGACCTCATGGGTGTGGGGAACAAGACTTAACCAGTGAACCAAGGCTCTCAGCCGCGTTATAACTTGGATCTTAAATCTTAAAAACAAACTTCAAGAAATCCCCAATTTCTCATGAACCCTAGTTTCTTCTTGAATCAAATTGAACATCAATACGATGTTATCAACCCAATTAAGTTTAGGGCTTTTGTTCCCCATGTGAAATCGAGTATATGTACATATTTAATTACCCGAATATGTTTGAATTGGAGGTGAACCCAACGAAGAACAATCGCGACCGTGGATACCCAATGGATGAGCAATCCTCAATGGGAATCAAATTAAACTTGTGGGTAGCTTCGTATAACAATCTGGACTAAAAGCCCTCTACAAATTTCGACACTTGAAGCTCGGACGATGGATTGGGTTGAGTTGCAGGTCCGCGAGAAAATGGGATAAGATTTCTTTGTTTGTGTGTTATCAGATGCAATTGATAGTTGTGAACACTTAGTATTGGTTAAATGATTGTTTAGGTTTGTTTATTTAGGTTATTATTAGCGTTTAATGCTCGAACGATCATGGGGTTTACATCGCCGATTACTCGATCGATTGCAGGGTGTAACCGCCTCATAAACATGATTAAATGGTACAATCTCAATCGAAGATTGTACATGAACGAATTTGGAACGTTTTGGGATCGAAAAACGACTAAAATAAATGCTTATGCGGTGGCCGGAGTTTGGCCGGAGCTCCCGCCGGAAAATCGGGTGTCCAGGGGGAAAAGGGGTTGGGTTTTATGATTTTACAGAAATGGTCCCTAAAGTTTATTTGTTAACATTTCATGCACAAACTTTATTTTTAAAAGTTTGTAAATTGACACCAAGGCCCCTTGGGTTAATAACACCTTAAGTTTTATATAATTTAACTTTCAAACTTGCAAAACTTGTTATTATTATTATTATTATTATCATTATTATTATTATTTTAGTTTTTATTATTAGAACTATACCATAAGTTCTAAAACTGACAGCAATAAACCCTACAAGAATAAACAAAGTTAACTTTTAATTTAATGAAAATACAAGATATTACAGGTCAAAAGGGTTAACTGGGTCAAACGTGTCTGTTTTCTGAAACCTTGAGTCTTTGATTGTGGTGTGCTTAGGGCTTCACATGTTCTCTGTTTACACGTACTTATATACTTACATGATCTAGGTAACCTCTGAAAGTTGTCTGTCCACTCTTTCTTCTAATTAAACCCTAAGTATTTGTTATGCACGTCAGGTGAGTTCATGCCCCACTCTTTACTTAATCTCTTTTAGGGGAGATAGCATACTGGTAATTTACAAACGCTTTATATATTTAAGTTGTGTATAATATTAATATAGTGTTGTTTATCATGGAAAAGTCCTCACACTTTCGAATTGTTAATATTGAATAGCGGGGAAACTTGGGTAGTACTACTGGGTCTGACGAGCCACACCTGTGTGACTCGAGGTCAACCGGGTGCAAATTATCCTAATGAACATTTTCACGACCTGATAAGTCGTGACAGGAGGCAACACTTTATCACAGTCAGCTTCAATTGCGAAATCACTATGAATTAATATTTATTGTTAATAGATTAGCTATCTGTTACAATACACTACTTATATATCACAACTGTTGAATTGTTTATATTGAACGTCAACTCTTGAACTCACCAACCATTGGGTTGATATTTTTAGTATGCTATTCTCATGTCGTAACTCGGCTCGCCATTAGGAGCACAACACGGGTCCAACATGCATCCTAAGGCTTTAATTCGTAAATACATTTGTTGTCTTTTATTCATGGGTTTTTAAACATTGGGATGACGCGTGTTTTGCCATATTATGCATTTTTTTATATACTTGGATTTGTCTTATTTACAAAACGCTTCCGCATAGTTTTCAAGTTTGAACTTTGGTTGATTTTATTCTAACGTTAGCATATAGAGTCGTTCTGGGTAACTATTGATTGTGATCCTGGTTTCTTCACACACCTCGCGATAAAACTCCGCACGTGGATTCTGAGGGTGTGACAGTGAATGCATGGGGCAGTCTCGTCATCTCCTACATTACCATTTTACGGACCCTCTCCAGATTCATTCATCATAGTTTCATGAGTTGGGGTTGGTCCTTGTGAATCATCTTGCGAAGCCGGATCCGACTGGGTGTCATTTGCGTTCGAGCTCCCCCAGATAAGTGTGAAAGATTTTGGGCTGCTTCTGTCCTCAATTTTATTATTCCAGTTCCATGCTTTAGACCCGTTGAATACCATCAATCTCGGGTACCTTGAACTTGGTTCTTGATTCCACCAAGCTCTGATACCAATTCAAGTTCTATATAAAATGATCAATCAAAGTAAAGCACAATTTAAGAGAACTCACTTTTATTATATTATGAAAACTTAACTCAAAACCACAATACAATAACTCTCATACCCAACCCTAATCTCGGTTAAGATATTTATAGGCACATAAGATCCTATCTCTAATTAAGGGTAATTCAAACCCTTATCTCTAGATGAAACCGACTTGTTGGCTTGATTAATTAACACTTCTTGTTGTTGCGTAGATACACGAGATGAGTGAATGATTAGAGGTTGCATTGGTTATGATCAAAATAGTCCCCTTGGGTTGATTTTACAAAAGAGAACACCATTAGTCTCGCCACAGACCCAAGGGTGTCATTATGATTAGCCCCTCACATGAGAATAAGCATTATTCTGTAAGACCCTTCGTAATGGGCGTTAAGACCCATTCTTCATGCCAAAACACGCCTTGGCCACCACCCCCTTCGGTGTTATGAGCTACTGGCGTTACCAAAAAACATCATTTTGGAGAGAGAAGCTTCAACCAACTTTTACAATTCATAAAGAGAGAATCTTCAACCACTGCCTACGCCACCGTCCATGCTCGTTGTTCAAATCGATGTTGCACGAATCGACGGTGAAGGCTCTGATGAACGATGGATATATTGTTGTTGTTCAAATTGTCGTAGAAGGCTGACGAGTACCGGAATCGCCGATGAAATCGTCATTGTTCAATCACCGCTCGCACCACCATTGATGGTCGTTGTTCAATACATGTTCATTTTTAATCCGTACGTCTCTTTGGCACCAGCGTATGATGTCCTTCCAAATTGGTCAGTTACGTTCATCATTGTCTTTTAGGTTTTCTCCTTTTAAATTTTTATTTGAAAATAATAGGATGAAAAAATAGTAAAATAAAAATAATTATTGTATAATAATTGAAGGGACATTAATCATTACATATGTTTTTAACTAAAATAATAATGTTGAGTTGACGCTAATATGACAAAAAACACCCATTAAAAAGTATTAATCATTACACATAATGTAAGAGGCGCAAGAAAAACAATATATGTAAAGAATTGAAAGAGTTGAATGAAAATTGAACGCTTTATTTCTCAACGGAGGAGAGCTCTTTATACGTGAATTACTATGATGCATTCAATGATTCTCATGATGTTTTTCAACGAACCAAAGCTTGTTTCGTTGGACATTTAGGTGCTGTTTGTTTTTTCTGCAGGAAAACGCCTGCAGTCTGCAGATCACATCTGCAGACATCTGCAGCAGAAGAAGTGGACCAAACGTCTGCAGTCTGCAAGAAAATGACTGTTTGTTTTTAACATTTGCAGAATGACAAAAAATATTTTGTAATTAGATTAAACCTATTTTTTAAACTTATTAAATTAAACCTATTTTTTAACACTTGTTTTCTTGGACTTGTACCATACACACATCCGTACGTACATACAACATATATACATATCCATACGTACAAGTAACCTGCAGGCGAGGTGTGGGGACGGGGGTCGGGGGCGTAGGTAGGGGAGGTGGAGGTGGAGGCGGTCGGCGGGCGAGGTGGGAGGGGGGGCCGAAGTAGGTGGGGGGAGGGGGGGAGGCGAGGGCAGGTGGAGGGAGGGGGCATCGATGGTCCGACCAATGGGGGGAGGTGGGGCGGCAATGGTCCGGCCGATGGGGGTGGTGGGCGGCGGTGGTCCGACCGCTGGGGGTGGTGGGCGGCGATGGTCGGCTGGGGGGAGGTGGGGTGGGCGATGGGGGAGGTGGGGGAGATAGGGGAGGTGAGAAGAGGTTAGAAGATCTCAGAAGACATAGGTCCACATCTTCTTCATGCAGACCTCCTGCAAACGTTTTTTAATGAAACGTCTTCCAAAAAACAAACACTCTGCGCACTCAAAACCTCTTCCCGCGTTCGCGCAGATGAAGAGGTGAGGAAGAGGTTTTGTTAAAAAAACAAACACCACCTTAGTGTCAAAAGATCCTTCATCAAATGTCAAACATGTTTCATTAATTCGAGGCACACTTGAATTTATGTGTTTGGGCCTTTTTGAACAAGGATTTACGTCCTATTCGTCACCCAATGTGTCCAAGAAAGATGGGACTTTTGTTTTTTGGGTTATATCTTTGGAAGGAAATTTCTAACGTGTTAAAATCTTTAAGCAATAACGTTAAAGACCCTTTATAACCATTCGTCATTTATTACAACCCAATATACAGATATATGGAGTGTGATATGGGTTGGTTTTCAAGCCCCCCACTCAGTCGTGATAAGTATTTATGATTGGCTAGTAGCCTTCGCTCTTTTTGTTTCTAGTGATTTGTAAATGTGATATTTAAATTTTAAAATGATGCTTTTCACATTGTTCAACTTTCAAGAATAATAATTCTATGTAACTTATTTATCAAGGTTGGTGGTTAATGAAAAGTCATCAACCTTAGAGCGTTCATAGTAAGTTACTTATATTTATCCATATAATTATATTAAAAATTATTATATTTTCTCTCTACCTTTTATATCATTATCGTTACTTTTTCTCTCTCTTCCACTCACAATCACTTTAAAAATATTAAAAAATTTATAGGGTTAAACAATGAGTATTTAAATATATCAATTCAAAATAATATTTTCTCTCTCCTTCACTCACAACCACTCAAAAGCATTTCATATAATATATTAAATACACTTATATAATTTTAAACACTCTACTGTAAATGCTCTTAATGCGACATAAATATAACTCTTTTATGCTCTCACAATAAACAATCAAACATGTTCGTGGTGCATGTGGTTAGAAACTTCTTCTTTTAAGGGGAGAACCTGGGTTTGAACCTTGCATGCTAAATTTATATATATATAATATATATATATATATATAATATATATATATATATAGATTGTTTTTGATTTTTTTACCTTAAAAAATAATTAAGTTACAACATACGAGACATACATTATAGTGTTTTATGTTATGTTTCAGACTCCAAAATCATTTCAACAAAACTTCATATGTTTATTCCATGTCATAATCATGTTAATGCTACCATCGCAAGACACAGTAACAAAGTTCACAAGTCGACTATTTTTAAAAAAATTATAATTCAGAGTTTTGACATTATTTTTAATGGTTATGTATAACACGTGAGTTTACGTATGGAATTTTCTTTTTTAATATAAAGCATAAAAAATGTTTATTGTTTATCATTTAACGTGCCGCAACAAAGGAGTATACAAAATGATTTTCTTTTATAAAAATAATAAAAGAAACGTTAATTCTTTCACGGTTTATAGTGTTGAAACACACGGGTTCATAATATTATTCTATAAAAACGGTAAACTTTAATTATGATCTAATAACACAAATCAAGTAATTTTTAAGACATTTTAGTTATGTAAATTAATAACGCACCTTCAATGCGACATCTTTACGTCAACCTTTAAACATAAGTTTTTTGTAACCGCTTATAATTTCGGTGCAACACGTTAGTCATAAATATAAATATAGTAGTTATGATTTATGAATAGTTAGAATAAATGCATTATCTATACTACTATATTTAATACATATTAGAAGGATAAACTGGTAATTTCATTCAAAGTGTAAAACGTATATACAACATTTTAAAAATAAAATATAAGTGTTATATGCGATAGTTTCACTTTTGCCCATATTTGATTAACTTATTCTAATTATTATATTATTTATACACATTTTTAATTCATTATTTAATAATATGATATTATTTAATTTACTTTATTATATTTTATGTAATGATATAATTTGACATTTAAATTTATATTTACTAATTATATTTTTATAACTAGATACTATTTAAATTAAGTATTATCATATTAAATATTTAAGTATATAATTTATATATGTTTTCATATTTATAATAACTATAATACTAATACTTTTTAGGGGCATATTTAAAGTTAATAATTTTAATATTTATTTAGATCTTTTATAATAAAAATGAAAGGATGATAAAATGATAATTGTACATATGGAATAAGACACCCATATAAAAATTCGTACTTAAATTTCAAACAATTAATTATATTATTTCAGTTATGTCATTATAATAAAGTATAACATATGATGCTTATAATACAAATGCTACAGATATACACGTGGCCTAACAAAGCCGTCATTTACTTTCAATGCCCTTCATTCATTGCGACTGAGCACTAATCCCTCTTTCCGTTTCTCTTGTTAGTTGTTAACAGCTCAATAAAAATCAAGATGTACTTTGTGATGACAATTTTTCCATTAAGTTTCTATAGTCTATACAAATCGCCATCGAAAGTTGTCTGCAATGATCATAAAACTCTAACCTATATTTATAAAACGAAACATCCCCCCTTAAGATCTAGATAATAAGTGATTTTCGAATACAAATACCACCCATTTTTTCACTAAACTTGTTGGGATAATATAGTCGCCTAAAGACATTTGTAATATATGTAATTATTTTCAATAATTATATTTGATTTTTTAATTTACGTAATAACACACTGAACGATACCGACTAAAATCGAATTTTCAAAAAGTCGCGAAACAACCGTACCACTACAACGCGCGTGCTTTTCTAGTATTGTATATTAATCTAATCCATAGTGATAACTAGTTGAAATAAAAGTAAATATTGAAACCAGTTAAGATAGTATTAATGACACAACGATGTTTTCCGTTCATAATCGGTTTAGTTTGTCATGATAATATTACTTAAAAAGTAATATAAATACTAAGGGTTAAAAATTATGGGTTTATATAATTATATAAAACCAATTGTTCCATATATTATAAAAAGGGGATAAAAATGGCATTTCACATTCACAAATAAAAAGCCACAAATGTACAATATAGGGGTTATATGTAAATTCTCAAAGTGGTGGAAAAAAACATACCTTCGCACATGAGTTGATTATAGTTAGTAAAGGAGTCAAGGAGCATGGAAGTTTTTTATTTTCGATGTGACAAGTTTGATATATTCCTTTGTTATTTAAAAGTTTAATTTATATTCTTTTCACGTTATAAAACCGTTGACTACATTACATATTTCATCGTTCTCAACGTTACTATAGGAGATGTGTGATGATGAGTACTAGTAAGTAAGTTTTATCACATACAATACAATCTAAATTCAAATTTATTGGTGATGTAGAAGGATTAAATAGGATTAACGAAGATGAACAAGCAAAACACAACAAGATATTAGTGACGTGTAGGAATTCCAATGAACGTCCACATGTAACTAAGCAAATCAAAATCAACAATAACAATCCAACAACAATAATTTCATAGCAACGGCGGATATGTATGTGTACTACCATACAAAATAGAGATAATAATTTATAAAAGATAAATAGAATTAAAAAATATGAATCGGCTTTCTTGCGTGTCATCTATTAACAGTTTTCTAGTGGTGTGACAACCTATTGTCCAAGGTTTCGTACTTGAGTAACAAAGATGATCGGAACCGTTTAAAAAAATCTTACCAGTAGTAGTGATTTTCAAAATGATATCTTAGATTACTATATCAATTATTGATTATTTTAAACTTGTTTACATACGGTAATGACGTCCTACATATCTATACTAATAAAGCAAAATAACTATTAACTATATGGTTATTTTTTAGCACGTTCACATCATCTTCATCTACGTTTCATCTAGGATTGTCCATATGTCTACATCACAATAAATTTATAATTTTTAATAAAAATATTGACTTAAAAAAAGTTACCTTAGTAAATGATAATTTAGTACTATATAATCATAATCTCTTTATGAAAATAAATAATATATTATCAAAAATATTTTAATGAGATTTAGTTTTGTTAAAATAAAATTTTATTTGTACCTAATCATTGTTAAAATTAAATTTTTTTAAATTATTATATAGACTTTCATGGATATTTATGAATATTATATATTTTTTTCTTTTTAATTTATTGTTTTTAAGTTAAATATATTTGTTATATAATAACTTTATTGATATGATATGAATAGCATATATTCTATTATACATATAAAAATCTATTATATACTTTTTTTATTTTAACTTATGTAATATACGGGTATCTAACCTAGTAGTTTTGTTTTGTGTTATTAGGATTCACAATGTATAATTCTGTCACTAGGACTTAAAATCAGAAACTCGTGTAACTTATATATTTCAAAACAAGTAACTTAATATAGTTCATTGTTCACATCGGTTTATACTCTAAAATTTTAGAATGTACTCATATGTTTATTTTATATTAAAGTCTTACAATGGTACAAAATGTACATTCTATTGTCTTTGTATATTCTTTGGATATGTTGTTACTTTTATACTAAATGTCACACTCCTGTTTATTTAATTATTATTTGCAATATTATACATGTGTATTACGTTATAAACATTTCAAACTAAAAGAATACTATTTTATAAATAATCTTAAATAACACTTCTATACAATTTACAACGTGTACGTAACATTATTATCCTTAACAATATATTCAGTCACAATAGAAAATAGTAATATTTATATTTGTTTCTAAATTCATTTTATTTTAATAGTGATAACCATTCAAAATGTTTACGCGGAGAATGTTTGAACCCCGAGTCTCTTGAGACACCTTTCAAGCACGATTTTGTATGTTTATCGTGAAATGATCAAACCTTTGCGAAATCAATGGTATCTTTCCCGTTATGTGACTTCCTGTAAAAATACTTTACATAATCTGAATACAACACATGCTTATACAAGGCCTTCTCCCCTTTCTTGATCACTTGCGGCAACGGCCCGATGACATCATGGGGCCGGGGGTTCACAAATATCGGCACCGAAATCCTGTTCTCGTGCTCGTTAGCAACCACATGATGCTCGATGCTCTTGTATCGACCATTGCTCATGATTTGAAGCGCGTCACCAATGTTTATTGTCAAAGAACCCTTGATAGGAGGCACATGGACCCACTTGTCCGTGTCAAGTTTTCGAACATATAGCCCTCCGGTTTCATCTTGAAGAAGGATGGTTAGCGTTGAGACGTCTGAGTGGCTTCCCACGCCAACCGTGAGCTCGGGGTTTGGGCACACGGGGTAGTAGTTTAGGTTCATGCGTCTCGAACCCATAAGAAATGGTTCATTGGTTTCATCTAACTTTGGTATATCGAGTCTAGTGATTAGCACTTTTAATAGCCTTTTGATAAGTGGTTCGGACTCTTTCATGTATTCGAGAAGTTGATCCCTACAACAGAAACAAAAACTAGATGTTATTAAAGTTGTTGATAATAAATTGGGTATTTTATTGTTTGAATTTGACTTATAATAGGCTAGTGGTTATTAAGTTGGTGATTTACCATTGCAAGAAAAAATAAATCTCGTTATTTTAGAGACTATGGTTATGTGTATCGACGCTTGATAAATAAACAAAAACTAGATGTTATCGACACTTTTAAAAAACACTCGACTAGATTAATCGGTCATATAATGACTTACCTACACACGGGTGGCCAAAATGCAACCGCTTCATCATCAGAAACATAAAAACAACTAAGATAATCTTTCCATTCCAAAACTTTATCAACTTCAGGAATAAAGCTCGAAACAAGCCGAACATTTTTTGTACTACTGTTTTTAAACAAATACTTCTTTTTCTCGTCAGCAGGCAGTGAAAAAAACCTTCGTGCCGCAACTTTCACCTCATCAAGCACTCTAACAGGAACACCATGGTTAACAACTTGAAAGAACCCCCAATTCTCCGCGGCATCACATATTAGTTTGATCACCTCAGGATCTTCGGGGTCCGACATGTCGATAACCGGGATTGACTCGTGATGCACCACTTTGCTCTTATCGAGCCTTTTTTCGCGAGGTTGAATGAATAACTCGGTAAAGTTTGGATCTTGAGCTCTGATAGACCCTTCACACCATGGCCCTCGTCGACCACAAATGTTTTGAGGTTACGAGCATCAGTAAACGAGCTCGAAGGCGCCATTGTAACAAACCTTGTATGTATTAGTTGTGAAAGTTGATAATGACTTTAACTATGAAGAAGTATTTATACTTGGCTAAAGAGTATAGATATTCACATTCTTATTATTATCGAACGTATAATCATTAAACAACATATAAAGACATAAAGATAAGACAAGAGCGTACCCGGTGTTGACTTAAATCCCGCTTTCTTTAAGGGGGCCGAAAAAGTGTCATATCATTTTACAACGTGAAATGCGCAACTTTACCTTACACATTTGAATATGACAGTGTCTCGCGAGTTAAAACTATGATTTCAATATCATAAGACAATAATCTTACCAGTTGCTATAAAACACACGCTTGTTTTTACCAAATGATAATAGTGAAAATGGACGCAGTAAAAACATACAGAAATTACAAATGTATGTTGATGGTTTTGGATGATGACTGGCATTCCAAAGTGTGATTTCATGGCACATGTCACAGCTATGTGAGTGTTTTATGATTTCAAGAAGGGTAAATTTGTTTTTTAAATGTTAAATTGGTTTTTTATTATTAGTTTAGAATTTAGAATTATTCAACGTATTGCTTCTAGGAGCATAAAGGGTCTAAGATCTCAATATATGGATCTAGGTCGTCGGTTTATTATAATATTTTTTAAAGAATTTTACAGGGTTTAATTCTTCAATCACTTGAATAAAAGAGAACTATTATAACAATGTTTTTTAGACACGTTTAGTATAATAATAAGTAGGTTATGCTCATTTTTTTGAACTTTTTGTAAGCATATGCTAACAATGTTATCTTATAACACTAGTTTTTGTTACTATATACATTTGATAGAGGTGGCTTCATCAATCAAAAAGCGTTAAAATCTACAAATAGAAATTCTGATAGTAAAATACTTCGTTTTTATTTAGGATTATTGGATTTTAATAATCTGAGCTATTATTTATCGATCAAAATTAATCACAACTCATGAAATTTTACAGATACTTCCAAATTTGAATTTATTTTCCTCCAACGATCCCTTACTAACAAATAGTTAACACCGTAGTTTCTTTTATGACGCAGATTGCTTATATAACCAAAACACTATGCATAACGTTAAAATCAATCATCAGGCCTATCAATATGAAACTCCTGCACTATGAAATCTGTCAATCTTCACCTGTTAATCTGAACCACTTGACTCATTAAATGTAGATTTCAAATTACGATGGAGGCTAGACACCAAAAGATGGAACTAATAGAGGTTGGGTGGTAATGGAATTCAAAATGACTCAAAGTTAGCCCCAATTCATAAACGAAAGTTAACTCTTAGTAATGGATCATCGGAGGAAAATAAACTAAAAGTTGGAAGTGTGTGTAAATATTTATTGACTTGGGATTAAGGCCGTCTAATAAGTAAAAATTTGGATTATTAAAATCAAATAGCCATTTTATTTAAGAAGTAGATGGTTTAAATTACGTGAATATAACTATATGTGGCTAATATGAGTTAGAAGTTAAATAAAGGTGTAATAATTGTTAAAAGGATTATATTTTGATTTAGCATCTTTAGAGGAAAAGATATAACAAGTAAAATGATTTGAATTTAAAAGTCGTTAGAATCACTTTTGGAAAAAATATATATAAAATGCCGATTAATTTAGAAATCTTAAAGTTATTAGCAGTTTCAAAATTCTTTTCGGTGGTTTTACTATTTATGATATTAATGAAACTCATTTGTATTATTCTACGGATCGATAACATTAATTTAGCTAACAAAAATATCATGAACCACTTGGTGATTCAAAGTGTTTTTGTTTGATGAATCATATATTTATTTAAATATATATTAAATGGTTTCTAACTTTCTATAAATTCCCCCAAATAGTCGGCCTTCTTGGAGAGTAGGAGTATCATTGACGATGACTTATAGCAAATGAGGTGGTATCTTGGGTGAAAATTTTTCAAAGGAATTTCTAGTTGTGAAGTAGATTTTGTAAAAGCCTATGATTCCATAAATTGAAAGTTTGTGTAGGGTTTTTAGAATCTGCGACATAAGATAGACGCAAGATGTAAGCCAGTTTAAGGGCTCGAGTGACTAAAAGCCTTCATGAAGGAAAACGTTGGCGTAAAACATAGCCGGTGAAAAGTACAATAACGAAGACTTGGAAAAACATTCATAGTATCGTTAAGGAAATCTCATTTGCATGGGTTTCAGGAAGAACAAAAGTTCAAAGTGTAACATGGCATCACGATAGGGCGGGAGAATCAATACATGATAACCTTAAGAGTTTTTAGATTCTGCGACATAAGATAGACGCTAAAACGAGACAAATTAGACACATCAAAGGTAGTGCATATGTGATATGTCTCAACTTATAAATATGATATGATCAATTTAATGTTCCAGTATACAAAAGAAGGACGTGCATCATCGTTAGAGATATATATCAGATAGAATATATTAGTTAGGGTTTATTGATATAATCTTTCTCATAATCTAAGCATGTAATCCTGCATAAACTTTTGTACTATTTATATCATATATGTTTGAGACACTTCATAGCCGTGAGGTTCGTGACAGAGGAGTTCAAACGTCACAATAAAATATTGATCATTTACATGTAAAAACGATAATGATCATGAAACATAATTAAATCACAATAATGAGCTTCGAATACCTCGAAATTGTCCCAACATGTAAATACGAGAGCTACCGTCTAACAATACTTGCAGCAGCCAAGAGTTCAGCTTTCGTAAGCACTCCGAGGCTTTGAAAATGATCCTGCAAGATCAAGTTTGCAGTGTCAAAAGTCAAAACTGGAACTGAAAGTTGAAAAAAAAGATGGCAGAACTTTGATGCTTTTCTTCATTTGCATACAACACACTAAACTTACATCCTCACAGTTATGTACTTATGTTGATCACATCATCTCCATCCACTTGTCATACAATATCAAAATAAAGTCAACCATGAGAGTTGACTGTTGGTACCGTAGCTGAATGTGAACTAAATCATACACCGCGTCAACTATTAGGCACTCAGATTTGATACAGTATGACAGAGATATGGTTGTAAGAATCCGTTTTGTAAACATTGAGTTAAAAACAATGAAATTTCGTTCAATAGGGTCTAACTACTTTGTATCTTGAATTAACCATGCAGTGATAGAAAGAGAGTGTTTCTGATATGTAAATATGTGAAAAATACGGGGTGTCAAAGAGTAAACAAAGACAATACACAATACCAAAAAACACAAGTAAAGGAAACTGACCTGAGTATTCTGCAAGATGATCCACAGGATGCCTGTTGACGCCATTATATCATAACAGAATAGATATAGAACAATAAAATGTGAACAGATTATATCTGTAAAAGTTGAAGGTTGTGGTCAAAGTTTTAAGGAGATTTAGCGTCCATGCCTATGACTCCAGGAAGCTTCATCTCAGGAGTCTGTTCAAGAAAAGCAGGCGGTCTTTGGTACACAACTGATGCAGCTCGAATCAAAATTCCAGCAGTAAGACCCCAAATCATATACTTTTTACCACCTGTTTCATAGTTGAAGTAATGAATCAGAAGCCTATTTCCCATCCATTCTCTTTCTTCTGATTTTCGATTTTCATCCTGAACAAGTGGACGTTGGTGTTGAGTTGTAACGAATTTCAACGAATTTTACTACATGGTTTGACCAAAAAGGTCAACTCCTTAACTGTGAGATGAAATTCAATTAGGAACATACCTTGAGAAACATTTCTAACGGAGCGTCGAAAATTTCATCTACTTCATCGAGATTGGGAGTTGGATTGAATGTGTTTATATCAGAAAGTATGCCAATAACAGGAACTACTCTGAGAAGGTGCTGCAAAATATCAGAAACGTGAGTCAACTCACATGATAATGTACAAGACATCTATAATAGGTCACATTAAGGTTCAGTGGCGGACATACGTGCATTGCTTTACAAGAAAATTTTAGTGTAAATGTTACTTTTTTCTTCTAACTCATCCCTAATTCTTTTGCTATGGTAGTGCATAGGAACCCTCGATTCGACATTAAATCTGTGTTCAGGTACACTCGTGGCATACCTTTTATGCTAGTTGCACCCTGCAGAGGCTTTGCCTAACCCTACTATGTCAACATTTTGCCTCAAAAGTATACCCCAAGGACTAACCTATACCATGCACACATTAGATGGACTGAAACAAACAAGATTTCACCAATACAATACGAATGCAAGGTACATAATAAGTAAGAGTGCTCAAAACTTTAAATGGAAACAGAGGAGTATAAGGTGAAGTTATGGCTCCCAATAGAGGTGACAAGTTGGTGAGGTTTCAGTCATCCAAAAACACTTTATTGTCCCTTTATTTTAATTTCTTTTAATGAAAAGTTTGTGCATTAAGTGTGATTACAAAAAACATAATTCTTACAATAACAATATAAATCCATGTGTAAAAGGATTTAGGAGGTTGTATGCATTGGAAACACACTTTGAGCATCTTCCAATAGAGTAAGTTCTTGCTGGTTCATATTCAAATGTCAAACAAAAACTTCGAGCAATTTGATAAGCAGTGAGAATGATCATTAATCTATCGCTCTATCATATTATAGTTTGATTTTTTTTTAAATTTATATAGCGAAGGTTAAGTTGTGCATCATAAAAAGACACCAGCTTGTACCTTAGACAAGAATGGTTCAAGAACGGCCACGACATTTACGAGTGAAGGCTCGAGCCCTATCTCTTCCTCCGCTTCCCTTGTTGCTGTGTGAGCATCATCTACATCATCTTCTTCTGCTTTTCCTCCGGGCAATGAAACTTCACCTATATATAAAGTTTCAAACACACCATTTGCCATTCCCATCAGTCAATATGTAATGGAAATGAATATACACAACAAACACTAACATTATAAATAGTGATTTTACAAATCACATTATCCAAAAATCACTATTTATTTAATGATCATTCAAATCCATAGGAGTAGTAAGTTTGTGACTGCCACCATAATTTTATGTCTCATTTAGGAGTTTCTGGCAGAATTCACTGAACTAAAATATGTTAGTAGCACTTTGATGGTTGCAACAGAAAACAAACGGGGTAAGACCTTCTCGTATGATTAATGTAAGTATATTCTGGTCATTACTTACTAGGATGCTTACTTGTTGTCTTTCAGATCTATTGATTGTTGTATAAACTATCTTAGAAAAAGATGAAACAAGTCTATGATTTTATAAGAGCTCAAAATTCTCATAAGGTTATTGACAACTATGGATGCAAGAATAAAAATGTTGTCTTTATAAACATGTTCATCGCATCACGTTACATTGAGTAACTACTCAAGCATTACTACACTAGTAAATTTGAAACAGAATATTGCTTAAATTCAGGGATATTGTAAGCTGCATAGTGCTTGACACAACATACATCTCACTGCTGGCTTTCCATCCATTTACAAAAGTTATAACCATTTAACCTGAGTTTCTTTTTAGCCCATTTGTCGTTCCCCCACCCACACATGAACTGATCGCCAACTCTACTCAATGTGTTCATATCAATATTCATGGTCAGACTAATCAGAGTTGATGGAGCAGCTAGGAGTTTTGAGAAAACTGATTATTTCAAATTATCTGATTATAAATTTTAAGTTGAAATAATTAGTCTGAAACACTCATCCAAACGAGCCAAAGTGCCCTAAAACTTAAAAGATATAATTTTCAATCCATACAACAAGCTCCATGTTCTTACAACCTATTAGCCCAAGTCCATAACTTCAAAATGACTATAAAGAACAAAATTATATCAGAATCCCAATTCTAAGTGCTAGATTCTGCAATAAAGAAACACGTAAGAGTAACAAAAAGGTGTTAAAACTGCAAAACACACACACACACACATGCCCTAGAACACAGCTTTTTCAACATGCTAACTCCTGCAGAACCCACAAAGAGACATACACATGTTAAAAGACGCCTAATTCAGCAGACCCAGATAGCAAAAACACCTTAAAAAACAAATAAACTACTGATCGTGCAGAGTCAAAAGGCAAAAGCAAGTCAAAATCAAGAAATTACACCTCTGCAAAGTCAAAACCAACACCTGAATGTGCAGATAGCCCAGAAGACCTTTTGGTAAGAATCACGCGAAGACCATCGTCATCATTACTCCCATGAAAAAGGCAAATCAATACAGCAGCTCTGTTAGGGCTGAATTTCTCCTGCGATTGAACTGATTCAGTGAAACCCACTTGAGAAACGGAAACCCCTTTGTCGTTGTTGAACTCCGTTGGCTTGTAGAGGCGGAGCTGCTGTGATAACACCGCTAGCCTCGACGGAATTGAGTTGCTGTGGTTGTTTGTGGTGGCCATGATGGTGATTTTAGATAGTGAAGCTGAGATTGATGATGGTGATGCAATTGGAATTGGGATCTTTCTCAATAGCAACAGCATGTGTTCAGTAGGATCGAATTCAACTCAATTGGAATTGGGATTGTTTGTGTAATTGTGTTGTTGATTGGTGGAATCTTGATTTCCCAAATGATTGATTACTTGCATCGGGAAGATCACGGTACGGTTTTGCATGATGTGATTTAAGTTCTAAATTTGAGTAAAATATATTTTTTTAACGACAAACGAATAATTTTTAAACCCGCTCATCGGGGTAAATTTATTGACAAAAGAATACTCACGTACGTAAACACAGACAATGTTGGTGACATGGCTCGCCCACCATTCCAAAGAAAACCCACCAACCAAAACCCACTAAAACCATTGGTCCGCTTAAAACATATTATCCCTAGTAAAACTCTAACTCATTATATTTACTTTAAAAAATCATAGGATGTCTCATCTTAAACCATTTGATCTAAACCTCATTGACAAGTTTAGATAAAATATCACAAAATGTTTTTTTACTACAAATTAAAATGTCAAACCACATTCAAAAGGTCCTTTTAACTGTTATAGGAGTCGGCTCTTATACGATTGTGTTCGGATGCCTGTGTTATGGCCATTAAAAATTTGTCTAATTTAGGCGGTAACGCTTCTACTTTTCCTAACAACGTCCTTGTTGAACAGAGGCAAGGGCATCTTTCCTGAGATGTTTGTTTTTATCGTAGGTTGCAGTCGTCTATGTTTTTAAAATGATTCAACAAACAGAGTGATAAAGTTCACAATAACGTTGAACAAAATCGAGGGTCATTTAAGACACGGTCAATTTTTTAAAGGGATGAAACTGGGGTAGCGACCATGCTTGTACATGCATTAACGTCTATATTGGAGAGAACATTTTTGGGAAAATAAAGTCTTTGAAAAAAGTTGATCAAAAATATATTTTACAAATTTTCACATTGATTGGGGAATATTACATTTAGTTTACCAACTTTATTTGATTTTTTAAAATGTCAATTTAGATGTTTATTTAACCTACTTCTAATTATCCATATTTCATTTAATATAAATAGTTAGATGAATTTTGTTGGTTTTAGTTCTTCAATAATTCTTTTTTAAAAAGCCCCGAGATTTAGAGAAGTTAGGTTAATAATATAGATTTTAGTCCCAACTAAACTAATCCAAAAAGCTGATGTTTATTTAACAGAAAAAATAATAACGTCAGACCAACACATCGGTTAATGGACAGACCGTGATCATAAAAGATAAACCCTACAACACTCTAGGACTTGCTTATTTGTTCATTGGTTATTTTTAAGACTGTTTAGCACGACTGTGATGTATAAACCGAGATGAATTCGTATATTGTTTTTTATATGAGCTGGTAATTTACTTTGGCGCGTTGATACCGCACACTTCGTGATAAGGTAAACGTGGGAAATAAAAGTGCAAACACCAATACATGTTATAAACGTATATTATGAAAACTCAATTGACATTAACTGAAAGTACAAACCTTGACCGTCATATATTTTGACAAGTTAAATTGTATTAAACCCGTATGTATTCAACAATTGCAAAAGATGACACCGATCAGTTGTAATTGTTGTTTATAGATTTTGAAATATATATAGTTTTTAATCATTTATAATGTGTAGATAACTAATAGTCTAGTACATTTTATACCAATATTATGATTTTGATGTTTTAAAAAATGAAAACCTCTTCTCTTCATGGTTTACACGACATTCATAGTTCTTTTTCATCTTTTCATTCTCTTTATCCATTCTCTCCAACCTCTCTCACTAGATGTGTTTCAAATGATTTTCAAAATTTTGTTTAACTATAAAAAATCCTAGAGCACCACCATCAACCGGCACCACCACCCCCCCCTCGCCTGCAACCAACATCGTATCGGGAGCACCACCTGCATAGGTGTTTGTGCTTGGTGGTTATGCATGGTGATTGTACGGCTGATATTTTGCAAATCTTGAAACTTTGGTGTCAAATTTTAAGACCTTAAAAGTAACATGTAGTTATCGTCATCCTGTAATAATAACTAGAAATTTTTCCCGCGCGTTGCGCGGGAACTTTCGCCATATGCCGAATATCATAACATAGATGCCAAACACATTGCAACGGCTATTGTTATCACCGTGCTACACGCACGGGAGTCTAGTCATTTTTCCCACATACAACGTTGCGTTACTTTGATCATTATATGTCCAGCTTGTTGAAAACCATAAAATCCAAGTTTGCGAAACTCAAAAACACTAAACTTTAGTAGTCAAACTTAAAAAAGAACTTACTATAAATAATTAAGTGATCAAACACTAAAATCCTAAACTTTAATAGCCAACGTAATGCCCAACGCGATGGGAGTTCGAACAATTTTCCCATACGAATGATGTGTTGCTTTGGTTGTCATCTATCTAGCCCGTCAAACCAAAAAATTAAAGTTTGGTGGAGAAACTCAAAGTACTAAACTTTAGTGGTCAAACTCAAAAAAAATATAACTTTATTTTAAATAATTTTATAGCCAAACTCTAAAATAATAAACTTTAGTGGCCAAAGTTAAATAACTATAAATTATTGCTAAAAATGAAACTACTTAGAACTATCGTGGTTAAAATCTAAAAACTCAAAACTATATTATTCATTTCTCATACCAATTAATTATAGTAGCCAAACTCTAAAATACTAACATTAATAACTAAAGTTAAATAACTAAAAATTATTCCACTAAAAATAAAACTACTTAAAACTTTGATGATTAAATTTTAAAAACTCAAAACTATACTATTCTGCTATTTTATTATATAATGTAGATAATATCATTATATTTAAAACTTATATATGAGATTCTATGTGTTTTCGCACGTCTCTTAACATGTAATTACTAAAAGATTAAGAAAACTTGATTTCGCTAACAGTACATGGGTCATGGTGTTTGAAGAAATCGGAGACGAGGAAGATGTAGATAACGAAAACGAAGGTTTGAACATCTGTAAAAACTGATTATCAACTAAGATATTAAAATATTCGATCATCATCCAAACAAATTCTTCCATTAACAACAATTAGTTCCAAACCCCACTAACTCATAACTCCGATCATCTTCTTTCTCTTGAACATGATCATCGTCCTCAAAGGAAACCCCAAAAACCCATAGCTTTCATTCTTCAGAGCATCAGTATGAACAATCGGAGGGTGTAAATTGGACTCACGGGGCTCCATATTCACATATTCAAAATCTTGAGCTTCGTTGTAATTAGGGTTCCAAGATAAACGCCTACGAATTGCCGAAGAAATAACACCAGGATCTTGAACAACATGAATCGACTCTCCGTATTGTGATTCACATCTGTTTCTTGAGTCCATGATCTCAAATGGGTATTTGTCAAAACCATTAATTTGATTCAGATTCTCACTCTGATTCAGATTCAAGTTTTGCACACAAGGTGTTCGATGAAATGCCTCTGAGAGGCTGTAAATGGAATTAGTTGCTGTATCGGATACCAGCAACCCCTGATGATGATGATAATGATAGTGATCATCGTTTAAAACGTCAATGGCGGCTTTAGCTTCCTTCATGAGCCAATCAATGGCGTTGCTAGGGCGGTCGAATCCTAGCCTGTCTTGCACGTCGTAGAACTGAATCGCGGTGTTGGCTGATAACCGAATGCGCCTGTCTCTTGATCCCTTCGACGTGCAAATCTTGCTTCGTGTATCTTTTCCGACTAGTGATCGCCTTCGGATTTCAACAGTCTCTCCTTTGCCTTGGTTCTTTGTCATTGTGATTTGTGATAAGTGTATGTTATCTTGAAGCATTGCACATACAATGTGGTTAGAAGTGGTTGTTATTTATAAAAAGTGTGGGTTACTTCAGTGTATGTGTGTGTGTGATGATGAAACTTGCATGTTGAAGTGAACATTGAATCATGGGTGTTTGCTAACTTTGTTGAAATGATTGTGGGTAACATGCATGACATGAAAAGTTATGTTTTCTTTATTTTTGTGAAGGGGGTTTGAAAAGTGATCATTACAACTTTAGACCATCCATGATCTAACAATGGTCGTATGTGGGAAGCCGACGGATTTCGCGGAGGCATTTGTCATATACGTTTGCGTTGGGCGTTGCGTTTGTGGCTTGTTCATGACAGATGTTTTTGGGCGTTGCGTTGCATTTGTGATAATTTAAGATGTCATATATACTTAAATTATGTTCTAAGTATACCATGTAATAACATTTATGTTTCTTTAGGCTTGTAAACAAACTAAACTAACATGAAGAGATCCTTTCATGTTCTTTTGTTTAATTTCAGCCGAACAAATAAATACCAACATTTAGGTTAACAATTTTTCTTTGTTCATGTTTGTTTGTTAAGAAAAATAAAAGTTCCCGTGTCCTTTATGTTTGTTCGTTAAGAAAATAAAAGTTTTTGTGTCTTTTATGTTCGTTCGTTAATATGAAACGTAACTACATAAGAGTACATAACCCAACGTATACTAGGAACGTTTATGAACAAAAAAAACAATTAAATTAATCATGTCCTTGTTCATTCGATCATTAGTGGTCGATTAGCCAATGTTGGGTTCTATGACATGTGTTCACGAATGTATATGAATGAACTTGATATGGGTTCATGCTCGTTCTTGTCTAGTTAAATAAATAAAGTTATTTGTTCATATTTGTTCGTTTACTAAACAGATGAACATCAAAAACTTCCCACTAAATAATTTACTAGACATTCGATTTAACTACAGGCCCATGTTTAATAAGATATAGTAGTTTAATGTTAAATAACACTTGGTAGATGAGGTAACATGACATGTATTTGTGAAACATCAATTGTTAATACGAAAAAATAAGACCATGACATAAAGGACTACCTTGATTTATAATTATAGAAATTAAATTTTAGTTTTTAATTTAAATGAATCAACGTGTAAACCTATGAGCCAACTGATTTTGGTTCGGGCTCAATTTGTTTACAAACCGAACCAAGCCGTTTTGGTTTAGTTATAAACCGAGCTTCGAGTGAGTTTTTATCAAACCATTTACGAGTGCGTTTTAAACAAGCTACAAGCCGCAAACTTTTTAACGAAATCCATTCAAATTGTTGGGCCCGGTATGATTGATCCATTAACTTCGAAGCCCATAACTATTTCAGAAAAAAGATACTCGAATTGCAGCAGCAAACGATCGTCACGATTAACACTGGGTGGTCTAGGGCACAAAACTGAACCTTCGTACAGTTGATTGAAGCTAGTGCTTTGTAATTCGAGCTACGATGTCTTCTCGACACGACAGTAGACACACAGATGGCGACGGAGGTGGAGGTTCTTCGCCTTACGATGTATTTGAAGATCGAGATTCACAGTCTCAGAAGGTTCGTTTTCATACTCTTCGTTTTTCTCCACGTATTCGATAATTTGAGCATGATCAGTTACAGAATTGATGTGATGTCAGTTTGATTTAAGCTTAGTGTTGTAAGTTTGATGTTCTGTACGTATTATCAATTGCCACTATTTAATTTTGAGGATGTACTGGTTTTCTGCTTTGATTATGATAATTTAGGACCTGTAGGCCATCTGTTGTAGTAAATAGGTGCACATTGACCAGAATTTAATGTCGATTAATGTCGATCAGGGTTGTTTTAAGTACTTTTAACTTAAAAATTTATGTCCCTTCAATCCCATGAAAGCTGCTCGGTTCGTTATTCGTCAAAGAACACGTAAGATATTTTATGATTATATGAGATTAGGACACAGAAGTGTTTATATAAAGTATTTATACCTAAAATCGTCTTCCAGGAAAGAAAACAAAAGTAAGGTTGTAATTGTACAAGCTAGAAACCTCTGGTGTTAAACCTGTAACACTTCCAATACTATTTTCATCTGCAAAGAAACAGGTTGGACATAAAAAGTTGAACGTAGATCTGCAGGTCTATTTCAGATCAGTTTGAAAATTGTGGTAGATTAAGAAGTTGATGCCATCAATTGCTGATGTCTAATGGATTCCTGAATGTACACAAGTGCCTTGATGGTGAAACAGCTTTCTTCACTTTGTACTACAAAGTTTATGTCTTTAAAGTTAAGTGGAAAAAAAAAGAATATGGAGAACATTAGAGCAGCAAGGGTAATACACCAGGGCATAGCAATTTTACCACAGTGTGGGGAAACTTTTTTTCGGAAGGAAGTACAATACAACGACGGACTCCAGATAAGTGGGAGTGGGATGTAACATGTGTGTAAAATTCCTGTATGTTCTTCATGATAGTTGGTGGTGCTTACAGAAGGCCATAGACACGTTTGAGATATTATTGTAATGGGAATAGAACTGTCCATCTACTTATGATTGCACTTGCTGCATATTGTTTCAGGTAATCAGTCATTGATCCCAACAGTGTACAAAAAACCTTTCAGTATGGAATCAACGCTGGAATTAGATATATTTAGATGAAATCAATATTTAGATGAATCAACGCTGGAATTAGACGTTTTGGGCCAATAGCCAACTCAGGTGCCACGACTGATCACTAAGAGCTGATGAAAGTCACATCAATGTGATCTGTCATAGTCTTATTGTTGCTTATCCATTTGGCCATTCTCCAAAATGATAGCTTCTATCTCTACGGCAGACATTGAACTATTTTTTCTCAAAACTTTTGGCTTGTCGCATAGTTTTTGCGAACTTTGACACATTAGATGCATATCAATTTCATAAATGAAAGATGTAACCTTTGTTAATAGAGAAGCTAGCTTGTAGCTTTCGTAATGGGTAGAATGAATCAAGTTGATACACTACCTAATTGAATTGCCCCAGAACACATAACTTTATCTAATCGCTAAATGAATCAAGTTGATACACTGCATGATTTGAATTGCCCCAGAAAACTAAACTTTATCTAATCGCTAAATCACTAAGCAAGTCCCTTGTTTCCAAAGTTTCTTTCCCCTTTCTAACAAGTAAATATCTCTTGAGTTAGATGCTAATGTAAGATTATGTAATCCGTTTAAGTTCATATAATTACTTATAAGATTATGTAATGACACACACTACAAAGTGATCAAGTTCATATCAAGAATAATAGATGATTCTGTTGTTCCATCTATCATGATTTTTTCCCTCCAATACGTATACTTGTTTCATATTCTTTGAATTTGTTTTAATTTTGGTACTTACGTGTTTGTATTATAATGTTTTATTTTCTCTTTAAATGTCTATTCTTATGTGTCTTTCTTTTATGTGAAATTTTGTTACTGGTTCTGGCAGCATAGAGTCCGTGAAGATAGTGAGAGGTCAAAGACTAGAGAGCGGGATCGAGACAGGGGAAAGGATAGAGACAGACGACACAAGGATTATCCAGAAAGAAGTGGCAGGGATAGAAATGGTGATGATGGGCGTTCTAGGAATCGTGACTATAGCAGGTCAATACTGGGATTCTCTGTGAATAAGTTTTTCTCTTCATTGTATAAATTGAGCTTGTATTTACATCAATGACAATGTGACACATGGACAAAATTATGGCTTTAACAATTAAAGCATAAAAATTTACCTTACATGTTTGTTATCAAGTGCATACTTTCAGAATATCAGACTACAGTTTTATCCATGTCGGACAACCATTCTTGCAGAAGTGTGGGTTTGAATTCCTGCAAGTGCAGGATGATTAGGTTGTTTTTAGGAGTAACAATTGCTGTTAAAAAAATACCAGACAATTTTTATAATCATTTATATGAATAATTATCAAAACTTGTACAACAATCAACATATTGATAGCTTAGGATGTTATAATGGAAGCAATTCATATGTATCGTAGCAAGTTTTTTATGAAGGAGTTTCTATTGCTTAATTTCTCCCAATACCAAAACAAACAAAATAAGGAAAGAGAAGAGAGTTATCCAATGTAAAAGGTTGCATTTTGTGAGTGATGATTCTTAACCATGTACATATGAACACATGCTCATTTACTTATGCAGGCGCCATGATTATGATCGTGATAGAGAGAGACATCACAGACACAGATCACGTTCTGTGTCACCTGATCGATCTAGAGAATCATCTAGATCTCGCTCTAAAAGGTCTTTGATAGCTTCTTCACTCAAACATATGCCATTATCTGTAACCTAAATAATGTATATTTAGTTGTGTGCACTCTTTTATGGTCTTATATCATAAAGTCATACCAGACAGAATGACTTATAAAGTAAGCTGTTTGACCTGTACCAGTTACCACCACACCAACTATACTTTGTTTATTTATCTGTTACATTTTGTACCTTTAGGTTGGACTTGTTGCATAAAATGGTAACCAAGTAATTTTAGGCCAGAAAAACCCTCAGAAGTTCCAGGGTTTTGATTTATGGTAACCAACTTCTGAAAAGGTTTTGACTTTAATTTGGTGTTGGTAATTTTGACCATGCGGCCTTTATTTCACATGATGTGGCATGTGATTATTGGTTTTCTTATGTTTTTACCTTGCATCAAAGTTTTTGAAATTTGATGGTTTTTCTAGGGTAAATTTTTTTGAACTTGAAATAGAAATTTTACAAAACTTGTTTACTTTTTTCTATCATCCAATTCACCCTTTTAAATATGGTATAATAATGATCTTTGTGGATGTCTTTTCAGTTCTAAACTTATGCCTTTTGTTTTGTTTTTTAAAAGGCTTAAGCTATTTCCCATAGTGCTTTATGAGGAAGCTACATGTACTAACAGGGCATGTTATCTTTTGTATATGTTCTTTGTGCTGGACATATTACGTCATTGTACAAATAAGGGCTGACAATTTGACCTGTTTGCTTACGAATGAGTCGATCGAAGTTATGTTCTATTTGTTACACTTACAGGTCAAACGGGAAATTAAACAAGGTGGCTAAAAAGTTAACTAATCAAACAGGCTGAATGGACCAAAGTTTCCATTTGTAAAAGAAGTTAAAATATATGGGTGACATATTACACATAAAATTTTGAAGTATAAGAAGTGTTTCGGATCAACCAGACATGCTTCTGCTCCTAGCAACAATATCTGTTTTGACCAGCCCATTTTGCCAATTTTAGTAATTAGCAAGACTCTCTGTTTTAGTGCTACTGTGTTTTCCCATTGGTGTTGTGTAAAAGCAAATTCTAGTTTGAGTTCTTCCCCTGTTATACTGTATATTTCTCTACAGCAAGAGGACAAGTGTTTTGACATGGCTCTCCTGCTGCTGCAACTTTGCCTGGTGCAGTCGGTTAGTACTTCGTCCTACATTATTATTCTAGTAGTTTCCTTGTACTCAAATATCACATTGTTTTATTTGTGCTGCTTTTGTGCTGTTTTGTTTGTGGCATATTGCACTGTAAATTGTTGATTTGTTTATTACCAAAACTGAGGACAATTGTTGTGTTGTTGGCTGTTGTGTGTGGTTTTGTTTGTGTTTTTGGGTATGATTTGGGTAAAAGAAGGCAATGTTGGGCTACCTGGTACCCACCACTGTAGATTTTTTGTTGAACGAGGAACTCGATCAATGCTCCTCCAATTAGCTGGATCTCCAGACGGCAACTATTGTCTATGATTTGGTAGACTTCCAATTGTTTCCCAGCATCTGCAGTGACGAAATTAATTTCTAATATTAGTACTGAATCATATATAAATCTAGGTACGGACTAGGTCTATTACCTTTTTGTCCTTGTACTTTTGTATAATTGATGTATATTAAAATAAACTTCTAGATGTGTTGCTTAAAAATCACTATTGTTTTTCTTTCGTACTTGTAATGAATTTCCACTTCTTTTCCTGTGTTTCAAATTAAGCAGGGCAAGTGGCAGATGCTCCTCAACCAATGCCTGGAATGTTCCAGAACATGTTTCCTTTTGGGACGGCACAGGTCATTGTGCTTCTCATCACTCTGCTCCCTCCTCATTTTCTTCCTGTTTTTATTTTCTATTTTGTAGGTGGCAGTACTAGTGGGTTGAAATGGGCTAAGGTCAAAATGGTTCAAAATTTTGATGGGTTCGGGCTGGGTTAACTCGAAACACGCTCTCTCCAAAGTTTGTATTTTTCTAAAGGATAATGTGTTAAAAGTGTGCATTGGACTAGCTTTTTAGCTAGCCCTTTCTATTTTATGAGTTTGACTTATTAGATATAACCCCAATTGATCCACTCATAAAAAACTGGCCAACTACCTCTTAGGTTTTTTCTTTCTCTCTTATTCTGTTTAATGCTAGCTTTGTTGGAACTTCTTGGTCCTTTTATATGTTTTCACTTTGACCATCTTTTAAATAGTTAGGAAGTCTTCCCTTGATGCCAGCTCAAGCGATGACTCAGCAGGTCTGTATAGATTGCTCATTTACTCATTTGTTCACAGCAAACATTAGATTCACATTTAGTTGGATGATCTTTTCTTTTTTCTTATAGGCCACGAGACATGCACGTCGAGTATACGTTGGTGGCTTGCCCCCATTGGCCAATGAACAGTTGAACATCTACATTTGTTGTATATTTTTTACTTGTCATCAAGATTGAAGGGGTAATTTAAGACCAACTTTCTATTTGCTTTTTCCTTTGACATTTACCCTTTTGTATGTTTGGAGCAGACTATAGCAACCTTTTTTAGCCATGTTATGACAGCCATAGGAGGAAATTCCGCTGGGCCAGGTTAGTTGAGCTTCAGAAACTTGAACTAGGTTTTGGTATATTAATATACGTGTATTTCCTTCCCTCTGTCTTTTTGGCTATCATCAATATTCATAGCTTAATTTAATATTTTAATAGCAGGAGATGCGGTGGTTAATGTCTACATTAACCATGAAAAGAAGTTCGCATTTGTAGAGATGAGGACGGTTGAAGAAGCAAGTAATGCCATGGCATTAGACGGGATCATCTTTGAGGCATGCACAATTGTCGTGAACCTTTTTTCAATCACTTGCTTATGTACATTCATGCACATGTTTCGTGTGATAGTATATCCTCATTTGATGTTTTTTTTCTCTTTTTACCAGGGAGTCTCCGTCAGAGTCAGACGACCTACTGACTACAATCCTTCACTAGCTGCAACACTTGGTCCTAGCCAACCAAATCCAAACCTTAATTTAGCTGCTGCTGGGCTTACCCCAGGGTAAGATTTTGTTTCTCATACCCATCGCCAACCTGCGTTATCATTTGGTAAGATCGTTCCATCCCGGGCATTCATTTCTCAATTCTGGTTTTAGATTGCTGCTTTCTCGTTATTTGTTATATTACTGCGCCCTGAGTTGTTTATGCGCTGATTGTTGCATTTGTCTGTACATTTCTAGTGCTGCTTTGCTTTTTTTTGAGGTGTGTTTCGTGTTTAGTGCTTATTTCGTGTTTTTGTGCTGGTTTTTGGTCGCGAAGGGTTAGTGAGGTACAATAGATAACAGGAGTCATTACAATGCTCTGAGATCATGTTCGGGGAGGAGAGGTGCTTCTTCAGAGAGAAATGGTTATAGACTGCGAGTAGCATCGTGGAATGTAGGCACCCTTACTAGTAAGTTATTAGAGTTAATTGATGTGCTAAATAGACGTAGGGTGCAAATAGGTTGCCTTCAGGAGACTAGATGGCGGGGTGGGAGAGCAAAAGAGTGCAATGGTTATAAACTGTGGTATTCAGGGTCAGATGGTACAAAAAATGGAGTAGGTTTTCTAGTTGCTAAAACTTAAGGATAATGTAGTGGAGGTGAGAAGATACGATGATAGACTTATCTTGTTAAGAATAGTAATAGGGGATGAGGTAGTGGCATTAGTTAGTGCGTATGCACCACAAGTTGGATTAGGGGAAACGGAAAGAAATAAGTTCTGGGAGACTTTAGATCATGTTATGGGGGAAATACCTAGAGAAGAAAAAATATGCGTAGGAGGTGATTTTAATGGGCATATCGGTAAGGGTAATGATCAAGTCCCGTCGGTTCATGAAGGCTTTGGGTTTGGTCTGAGGAATGATGGCGGAAGGGAGCTCCTTGACTTTGCTTTAGCGCATGACCTAGGCATCATAAACTCGTTTTTTAAGAAGAGAGACTCGCATCTAATCACGTTTAGCAGCGGCGGGAGACACACGCAGATAGACTATCTGCTGATGAGGGGAGAAGACCGTAACTCGTGGAAGGACTGTAAGGCAATCCCGGGAGAGACTGTAGTGACTCAACATCATATGTTGGTGGCTGATCTACGCGTGAAGAGAGCAATTGTCCAGCCAATTAAGAGATTTAGACCTACGATCAGATGGGGCCAGCTCAAAGACGAAAAGATTACCACCTTTAGAGATAAGGTCATACCAATGATCCAAACTGGGCCACAGAAAGACGCAAATCAAATGTGGGAAGATATGGAAACTACAGTTATGCAAGCAGCTAAAGAAACTCCTGGACTTGCAACAAATAGGACAGTAGGTCATAAGGAATCCTGGTGGTGGAACGAAAATGTACAGGAGAAGGTAAAAATTAAACAACAAAGTTTTAGAGACCTCTTACAATGTAATAATTACGAAGAACGAGCAGAGCTAAAACATAAATATAAGGAGGCTAAGCGAGAGGCGAAAAAGTCTGTGTCAGAGGCAAAGAACACAACGTATGAGAAAATGTATAAGCGATTAGAGACGAAAGAAGGAGAATATGACATGTTTAAGATTTCTAGGGCAAGAGAAAGTGGAAGACAGGACCTGAGAATGGTAAAGTTTATAAAGGCTGCGGATGGAAAGGTCTTGGTGAAGGAGAACGACATCAAGGCGAGATGGAAAACTTACTTCGATAACCTTTTCAACATAACGAACCCTAATCAACAATCTGCCATCGATAAAACAACCCAACCAAACCAACAAAACAAGTGTTATTGTAGAAGCATCACTGTCGACGAAGTTATGAGGGCGCTAAAGAAAATGGGAAGGGCTAAGGCAGTGGGTTCAGACACATACTGATTGAAGTGTGGAAGTGCCTAGGAGACGAGGGCCTGGATGGCTAACAGACTTATTCAACACCATCGTCAAAACCGAGAGGATGCCAGAGCAATGGAGAAGCAGTGTCATAGTCCCCATATATAAGAAAAAAGGAGATGTACAATGTTGTGCAAATTACAGGGGAATTAAGCTATTGAGTCACACGATGAAACTATGGGAAAGAGTTACTGACACGAGAATTAGACGAGAAACCCAGATAGCGGTAACCAATTTGGATTTATGCCAGGACGCTCTACAACAGAAGCCATACACGTCATAAGAAGGATAATGGAGAAATACAGAGAAAAGAAAAGGGACCTACATATGGTTTCATTGACCTAGAAAAAGCATATGACAGTGTGCCGCGTCAACTCATTTGGGAAAGTCTACGACTTACTAATGGATATGTATGAAGGGGCAAAAACGTGTGTGCGAGCACCAGTCGGAGACACAGACTTTTTTCGGTGAAAGTGGGACTACACCAAGGATCGGCATTGAGCCCATTTCTCTTCACAATAGTGTTGGATAAGATGACTAAGTCTATACAAGAGCCAGTCCCGTGGTGCATGCTGTTTGCGGATGATATTGTCTTAATATCAGAATCTAAAACAGTGCTTAACGACAGGCTAGAACAGTGGAGAGCCGCACTAGAAAGCAGAGGCTTAAGGATAAGTCGCTCTAAGACGGAATGCATGCATTGTAACTTTAGTTGGGGGGGGGGGGGGGGGGGGATGAAGAGGACACCCAAATAAGTATCCAGGGTATGACAGTACCACAGACATCTAGGTTCAAATACTTGGGCTCTTACGTACAGGAGGACGGAGAGATACATAGTGATGTAGCTCACCGTGTGCAGTCAGGATGGTGCAAATGGAGAGCAGCATCAGGGATCCTGTGTGATAAGAGGTTCCCAGCAAAACTAAAGGGAAAACTATACAGAGTGGCAGTACGTCCAACTAGTTATACGGAACAGACTGTTGGGCCATAAAGAAATCGCACCAGAGACAAATCGAGGTCGCGAAAATGCGAATGCTGAGGTGGATGTGTGGCCACACAAGATTGGATCGAATAAGAAACAACATGTTTCGATAGAGGCTAGAGGTGGCTGGTATCACAGATAAAATACGAGAGGGAAGATTAAGATGGTTTGGGCATGTAAAGCGGAGGCCGTTGGTAGCACCAGTTAGAGCAGTAGAGAACATCAACGTAGAGGGTAGGAGGAGTAGAGGTAGACCTAGGTTGACTTGGGACGAGGTAATTAGGCGAGATATGGTAGACTTGCACCTCTCTGAGCACATGATCGAGGATAGGAGTGCGTGGAGGCGTAGAATTAAAATTAAGGACTTTTAGCGGGATCTGTGGGTAGGAAGGGTAGTCGTAGACTTAGTTGCGAGACCCCTGTTTTCTTCAATCTGCCCTTTCGCGCGTTTCTTGACGATTATTTGTTGTACTCAATTTCTCAGCTTTTATGTGATCTTTACCTGTGTCTTGTATGCCGTATATTATAATTGCTACGGTTATTGTTTTCCTTACTGAGTTGGGGGTCTTTTCGGAAGCGGTCTCTCTATCTTCCAAGATAGAGGAAAGACTCGCCACCAACCACCCCTCCCAGACCCTGCTCTTGAGTGGGATTTACAGGGTATGTTTGTTTGTTTGTTTATTTGTTTTTATTCTTTTATTGCAACCGTGTCTAATATTAGTTATCTTTAAAAGGATCTTGTGATGTTTAATTTTGTGTTCTGTGACAATTTATTGGGATTTGAAGCTTTTACAAATACAAACACTTTATAATTTATGGATAAGCAAATTTTTTTTGGCAATCTGATTAATCTTAAAGTATCAGTGTTAGACATCAATTTGATAACAGCTACAACAAAACTGAACCTGACAGGGAGAATTTTTTTCTATTTGTCAGTTTACCCTGGTCTGAGAGACTTTCTCCCATTACACAAAGTGTTTCCTTTTTCACAAAAAATCACTTTTTGTCGTTTTTAGCTATTGGTTTTCCAATTATTAGTATCTGTCAAACACCCTAACATCTAACTATTACAACTTCAAATAGTAGACACATCTGAATGCTATTATTTACAGCCTGTTTTCTTACAATTGATGATCTGATTCTGATTACGGATCATCACATTATCACTTTCAATACGCACATCTAAACACCCTCTTAGTGATAGTCAAGGTTTTAAGTATTTTTGATACCACATTCCCTTGTCCTGAAGTCTTAAATTGACCATTTAGCCAACTTATCTGTCCTCTCCAACCCATATTTGTTGGAGGATTACCATGAAACTAAGTTTGCCATTATTGGTACAATCAGTGGCATTGGTGGAGCTGAAGGACCAGACCGTATATTTGTTGGGGGCTTACCATATTACTTCACTGAGGTACAGATAAGGGAGTTGCTGGAATCCTTTGGGTATGTGCTTTATAAGTATTACTTTTCATATTGTTGCAAAACAAACATTTTTTGGAATGTACTTATGGTTCAATGCACACCTTAAATGATTCAGACCGTTGCGTGGGTTTGACCTTGTTAAGGACAGAGATACGGGAAACTCCAAAGGATATGGGTTTTGTGTCTATGAGGTAATAAATACTGAACTTGATGCTTTGAGGCCTGAACCTGGTTATTTCCTGGTTTGCTTTTCGCTACGTTTATCCTTACTTTCGTCATATCCACCTCTTATAAACAGTTCTGTAAGAACATTATACCTTTAGACCCTAAGGTTTTGCTTTATAGTACATTAATACTTTTCCCATATTGAGTTTCATTTGAGGTTGAGTTTTTCAACATATTTACTTGAAAATGGACCGATTCGGGTAATGTTTTAATCCACCAGGTCAAATTGGATAAGTTAAATATAGGTAAAAATGAATTGGGTCAATTGGTTTTATAGTTACCGGTAGTGTTAATGGAATGCTATCAGTTTCTTAAATTGATTTATTCAAACAAACTATGTATTATTTTACCAATACAGTTTTGGGAATAATTGGACAATAAAAATATTGGTGATCAACCCAACTTGAATGAACCTGCTTTGACCTAAAGTCATTATGGCTCAATATACAACACACACATTTTGCCTCCTTTAAGTTTCATCATGGAAATCCATCCGGACATCTGATATCCTAACTATTATTGCTACTTCATATCGGTAGTATTCCATCCTGTTCTTCAGTTATTATAATTTAATCTATTATTTTTAATAAATAATAATGTTGTGACTTTTCTTCAGGATCAAGCAGCTACAGACGTTGCTTGTGCTGCATTGAATGGATTAAAAATGGGTGATAAAACACTGACAGTCAGGCGTGCAACCATCAGGTTTGTGTGTAGAACTAGCTTTTATTTGACAGGATAGTCAACGCGTTTTCCAGTAAATTTTACATTTATTTTCTACATGGATAATATTTGGTAACATTTACATTCACCCTTGTCAAAACATGATTGTAATTCTATAAGTGGTCAGTATATACACATGGGATACGGGTGCATAATACATGGATTCCATGATTTAGTAATTATAAAATGTCAAGCATTCGGTGGTCTGTGTTTTGCATGTGTGGGTCTAAAGTTGAAAGAACTTATTCCCTGATTGTATGCTAATATGTAAGATGAACATGCACCATAACCCCAGTCTTTTCTTCTTTTTTTCTTCGGCGTGTCTATGGTGCTCCAGACCATAAGGAAAAAGTAACTAGTTGTATGCGTGTTTGTTTCTGAAAAATTTAAATTATAAATGCTTTCATATTTCCTTTGCTGACAGAAAGAGCAAGATCTCATTGTATATATAGCTTTTGGATGTGTTTGTGCTTCTTGAAGTTGTAATATATGACTTTTGGATGTGTTTATGCGTAATTGTTATAAGATAATCGTATAATCAGAAGCAGAATGTTTTCTGAAACATTAGAAACTGATGTTTGCGACTTCAAGTGGCTAATCAGTTCTGGAACACAAAGCCAAGACACGGCTGTACTGAATCAATTGTTTTCTGAATTCATAATTTTTAAGCAAGTCATCCAATTTGGTTGTGTTGATAACTCAAAATTTGTAATCGGGCACTTACGTGGGCATACTCTTTTAACTTTTACAGCAGTGGACAGATGAAATCAGAACAGGAGACTATATTAGCTCAGGCACAGCAACATATAGCTATGCAGGTACACCCTCACAAACTTAACATCTTTTAGTTTCATAATAAAGATAACTTAAATTTTAATATTAATAAAAATATTGCTATTAACTTGACGTTAATATATAACAACCATAACGATGATATGTGCTTTTGGGTTGTAGAAAATGGCCTTACAGGTAGGTGGGTTTAATCTTCCCGGGATGCCTACAGGACCTGGCGAGATTCCAACTAAAGTTTTGTGTTTAACTGAGGTACTGAACCACAATTTAACTAGCTGACCCCATCTCAGAAACGGCTAATAGAGGTGGCAATTTCGACTCATTTGCATGAAAATGTGTTGACTGCCTATAATGGAAACTGGGTTAAGTGTATCAAGCAGAGCAAAAGTCAACCATAGTGTTTTCATATGCTTGTAACCTTGATTATTATCTTTTGGAGTTCTGATAATCTTATTTAATACATGAATTATTTATAAAATTAGTAAATACAGATAAAAAGGTGTTTTCAAGTGCATATGATCTTTTCAAGTGTTATTGGTATAAGTTTCTGAAAATTATCGGTTCTGAGCTGTTAACCCAACCCGTCTCCCATGCCACCCCTAGAATTAAGTTTCTTCATATGATCCTTTCAAGTGTTATTGGTATGGTTATCTATGTTCATGACATTTGAATGCAATGAAGGTGATAAGTGCTGATGAATTGAATGATGATGGAGAATACGAAGAGATATTAGAGGATATGAGGGAAGAAGGGCGGAAATTTGGTAAAAAAACATATTTCATATATCATGATCAGTTCATAACCTTGTCAATGTTGCAATTAGATTTCTTGGACATTATTTTCATGCTCATTTCATAAATCACCAACCCTTGATGTATTTAAATAATTTCAAGCATCTGTTTTAAAATTTATAGGTGATTTGACGAATGTTATAATCCCTCGCCCTGATCCAAGTGGAGAACAAGTTCTCGGTCTTGGGAAGGTACGTAAACCTTGCAGTGAGATTTTACTGTGTATGTTTGTTTGTTTGTTTTACAAATATAAGTTTTGTATCAGGTATTCTTGGAGTATGCTGCACCCTCTGACTGTGCCAAGGCAAAGGATTCTTTGGGTGGCCGGAAGTTCGGAGGGAACGTGGTGACCGCAGTCTACTACCCGGAGGATAAATATTTCCAAGGGGAGTATGGGGCTTAGAAAAACCGTTATTTTTGTTTCTCTAAAATATAATTTCCTGTATCAGATATATAAATCAATTTAGAAAATGAAACCTTTTCTGCTTTAGTCCAAGCCAAGACTTGTTTTGAAGTATTTGATTTTTGTGTGATTGTATTTATATTCATTTCATTTTTAAGAGTCATGTAGGAGTAAAATGCAGACTTGTTTAGTTGTTAACCAAGCCTAAATCGTGTGAATGGGACAAACACACAATTACACAAATGGTTCGTAATCCTTTGTGAATATTACCGTTGTGTCTGGTTTATGACAGTAAACCAAACTGATCGTTGTGGTTAGAAAATTTACAAGCCGTTGGTTGATTTTGTAGATACTACCGAGTAAGATATTCTAGACTGAAATCTTTTAAAAAAGTTGACGGCAAAACAAACTAGTGGTTGATTTTGTGGTTTTATTCGCCTAAACGGAACTATAAACGACTATATTTCTATCCAAAACATGATTTGACATTTTGACCCACACTTTCTTTTGTTTGACATCATCTCCACAACTGAGACCTGAGAGCTTGGAAAGGACACGAGCTTGAGTTTGCTGGAGGGTATGACTCATACGTTATGGGGCAATCTTCACGTACAAAAACACGCTTATGTTGAATATATATTGATATCAAAGAAGAGACCATGTGGAATCAAATAACATTACACCTCATTATAGTATTAATGAATTTATACAATATACTTTCAAATTAAGATAAATTATTGTATTTATTAATGTCATCTCAAACTTTTAGTGTAATGGTTTTATTCTTGGATGCCTAATAAACAAGTGAATGAGATTCCTCGTAATATTGTATTGGAAGGAAAAGTATTTAATTTCTTAAGTATTTGTATGACATTTGTCAAAATATCATAAATACATATGAGCTCATGATATTTCATTGTTGAGTTGCCATCAACAATGATAACAAGAAGATAGTAACATGCTTAGGCGAGAACAACCATTCGAATAAATGCAAAAAAACATAAGAATCCATATCAATTAGTTGTTGATGACAAATCAAATGACCATGCAGACAAGACCAACAAGATAACAAATCAATTCGTTGTTTACGCATAATGTTCACATCCACGATTTCATCATTGTGGGTTCATGAACCTAATTGCAAGCCGCTAGCCCAACCTGAAAGACTTGTGGCAGTGTTCCCGTGGTATCTTATGGAACCCAATGTCTCGACCCAAGAACTCCTCGAGCACCCTTATATACATTATTAACGTAGGTGTTAATCTCATCATATAAAATGTCATTTAAAATTTACAAGTTATCATATGACCCAACATTATATATATACTAACTAGTTTTAGTAAACCCGTGTATTACACGTGTTAAATAAAATAAAATATCAAATATAATAAAAATTTGCTTAATTATAAAATGATATTTTAAGATAAGGATATGATTTAAATTACATAGAAGTAAAAATTATAAATAATAAAATAACGATATCAATGATATCAACTTTTTAAATCTTTTTTAAAAAAACAAACATTTTGTCTAAAAATTGTTTTTTATAAATACCAATATGATAACTCTCATTTTAAATTATTTTTGGTTTATAAAAACTCACTTTTAAAAACATTGAATTTAAAGTATTTCATATTTTTAAATAAGTTTGGTATTTTAGAAAAAAATCATTTTATAAAAATTTGTTTCTTTAGAAATAACATTAGTAAATATATATCTTTCTTAATTTATTAGAAAACCATTTTTAATCTAAAAAAACTTATATAATATTATTGATAACTAAAGTAAGAGAAGCGGGGAATTTTTTGTGAGAGTGAATGTGGTGCCGCCACGTGTCCCCCATAGTTATTCTTTTATTATGGTAGAAGGATTATCAACTTTAATATGCATAAAACTTTATACAATATGTTATATTGGTTATACTCACCTTTTGTTTGTTATTTGTAATTCTAATATTTTTTAACCCAATACTTTATATCTTTTACAATTTGCCCTAATATTTTTGTACTTTCAATGTAGTACCCAATATTTTTTATATTTTACAATTGTTCTTTTATGTTCCGGTTTAAAATTTTACGAGTTAACACATCGTAACTTGCGTCTGTGGTTCAACATTTTACGCTTATTTTCCCCCATTTAACGGCCATGTCGCAACGCGCGGTTTTAGATCGACTTACTATTATTTTATATGCTTTACTTTTGCATGGGACTTTCAACGTTTTTACGTCTGCTTTTTGTTTGATTTATTATTTTTTATTTTCTGATACAAGGGCTTTCTTGATGTTGGTGATCAATAGAAGTGGTATGTCATTGATGCTACCTGGTATGGTTTATGCCTCCCGCTACAACGCGGGGGCTTAATACTAGCTTTTTATTTATTTTGTTTATTTTTAAACCAATTGAGTTAGACCACCGATGTGACAACCCTAAAATATAGGATTTTATACGTTAATATTTTTAACATTATAATATATATATATATCACTCTATATTTGGGTAACTTGTTATAATTATATGTGTTTATGTGTGTAAATTATATGCATGCACACAAATATGTGTGCATGTATTCGAATACATAACCTTTTTGATACTAAAACATTATGTGATCGAAAAACATCAACCATATAATACCAAACAAACACAAGTAAACCAAGATACAACCCAATCAAACCCACCATACAATATAACATCAAAGAAACTTGACATCAAAACAAATTAAGCAACCCCTATACACTCAAACCTCACCTATACACCCTTTAAGTTCAAGTCTCGGTTCATTAGGCGATTAAGCACCCCGATTAACACCCTAAGCATTAGTTAACCTGTTAATAATGACATGATGACTCACTTACCTCCTTGATTGCCACCTATCTTCACCATAACACCAAGCAAGTCCCAAAACCCCCACCTATCGGTTTCTCCCCATGCTCGCCACCTTGACACCCTAAGATACACACCTCGCCTTCTACTCCACTACAACAACCTCATCGGCTACCATGGGAATTCACACAACAACCGCATACAACAAACACCACACCACCATCTCTAGGCTACCACCACACCACTACAACCGCTTCGACCACCATCACCTTCACACCACCATCTCTCGGTCACTACCACAACACCACTCCTTCACCTCTCAACGAACACCATAAACATCACCATTCACGGTCACCATTATAACATCACCACAATCAAACACCATCACCTTCCAAACTAACTTTTGCAAGAAGATCATGACCTTGGAAGCTCAAGACATCCATACGAGTTGGAGTATTAGAGAAAGAAGCTACTATCAACTATCATTACCCTCTCCTTCTATCAAAATCAAGGTTTCACTCTCTAAACCATAACTAGTTAAGATTACAAAGGCTATACATGTGTTTAAACAAACACATATGACTAACCCTTTTGATTTAACATTCAAGATCTTCATGAATCTTCTAAACATATCAAACTTATTTAAAAGTCAGTAAGGAGGTTTTAAGAATTGAAATAAATAAAGTAAATCTTGATAATCAAAAGTTATATAAAGAAAATTTTCAATTAAGGGTTAAAAAAATTCTATGTACAACTTGTTAAATTCAGTTTATTATGTAACTGACTATGATTGTGGGAACAAACATTGAAAATATGTTTAGCATATAAGAAGTGTAGTTTTGCAAATTTTGATGTCATTTCTATAAGTAAAATAATTTATATTAATTATTTAAGTATTTGAAAGAAAAATTTATGCCGGAAGAACTGAACCTGGAAAGTAGTTGAGAAAATTATATGTTGACTCTTATGATTTGTGAGATTTACAGAAAAAGTTTCGTGACCTAATTTGAAGTTATGAATGAGTTATGAATTTTGAAAGTTTGTCATATGAAAATTGGAAAAAATACTGACTTTGAGATAAATTATGAGAAAATTATAGAAAATCTAAAAATTTGAATAAAACAGATTGTATGAAAATAGGAATTTTTAAACTTATTATGATATTTTTACTTAATATTAGTAAAATGATAAAAATCATAAAAATTGACTCTGCTAAGATTTAAGATTTTAGAAAATTTTGAGAAACTATAAAAGTTGTGAAAAGTATTCTAACCAAATTGAGAATTTTCAAAGGCCCTAAATATTTCTTATAAATTATTCAAATAATGTAAAAATTATAGAAAATAAACTGCAAGTAATAAGAAAATGAAATTTCACTATATTATGTATAATTTTAGGACCCACTTACTGTAAAAACTTCGTGATGTATGCCTTAATATGATTTTGAAATAAATTTTATAGTTTGAGGTGCTAAAAATGTTAAAGAAAAGACATTTTTCTAAACTGTAAATATTTTTGTTTATAGGTTATCATTTGAAGTAAAAGGTGAGATTCATAGATCCATTTTGATTTTTATAAACTTTTGGGGGAAAAAGCATACTATTGATTTTTATGATTGATGCAATTTTTGAGTTATACTGTTATTTATGTTACAACCATTAATTCGGATGTGGAACCGTTGGATAATATAGGTAGCGCTACTTAAGAAAATATTTCTTGCACCAACATGATGAGTGTTGTGATGTTATATTATCTGATTTATGAATTATGTTATGACAGTATGGATGATCTGATTATTAAGTAAGATTTGGTTGTATATGATGCATCAATAATATTTTGTTTAAGATAAACCTGTGAACTAACCAACTTTACATGGCTGGGGAGAAGTCATGAGAAAATTTTGTGTTAATCTAACTGTTAACATGTATGATCTCAGCATATCGATGGACGCTCACTTCCATCGTTACTAAAAGATGTAGCAGTTAGATAATTTGTCTGTAATAGGATTATATTAGATTAAATTTTGACTGTTATGATTTGATGTAATCCTAATTATAATATTATTCTATGAATCTAATTATTATATTATTTAACTGTGCTATCTGATAAGCTCTGTTAATCAATGAGTTCTATACAAACGAGTCACACCCAAATAATCATCTCACGCTTCCGTGAGGATGTGACAACCGACACACTCATAACTTTTATCATTTCGTTTTTTTCTTATAACCTCTAAAATATATTATTTTATAAATCTTAAACGTAAACTTAGGACATGGAAAATCTATCTACATTTCGCTATGTTTAATTCAAAACCTGGTTTTTTATGCATGTTATCGAAACATAAGTATACGAAGTCTTTAAAACTGACGACATGTTTGTTTTTATCAACATTTTTAACCAGGTGAGTTTTAAAAATGTTAACATCTCCGTTACCACACAAGGGTTTCAGCATCGTTTATTACATAACCAAATTAAACAAACAATTTAAAGAAACCATCTAAATACTTGTATTTGTACTTGATAGCAAAAAAAGATTCCACAAATTGATGTAAATCATGTTTATATCTTTCCCTTAATATAAAAAAGAATAAAAACAGAACAAAGCATTCAACTTTTTCACCTTCAAAACACACAACAAAATCAAGAAAACAAACACAACAAAAGTATAGAAACTCACGACAACAATTTGTCTCTTTCCATCAGGGTTCCTTACACGAGAAGGCTGTAAACTTCTTTGAATCTTTCGCTCAATTTTCGAACTTTAACTCACCCCTTTAATCCAATTCTCTGTTCAAACAAACCCACTTGAGTTTCAATCGTATTTCTCTGCAAATTGTTGCCGATGGCTGGTCGTTATGATCCTAACCCCTTTGATGAAGGAGATGAAGTTAACCCCTTTGCTGTAAGTCTTGATTTCTTCCAATTAACTTGTTGTAGCTCAGTTACTTCTTGATTTGATGTCGATTCTTTGAGTATGTATGTTAAATTGTTTTAAGTTCACACTGTTTATGCTTCAGGTTAGGGTTTCTTTTGTGAATTTTGGTTGGAGATTGAATTTTGGTTTCGATTGAATGAGTGTTATCTGGTTTAGTTTCATCTGCTTGATCTGCAACTTTTTTATTATTAATTTGGTTAATTGAGATCACTGATAAACTTCTTCAGTTGGTAATTTCGATGATAAAGCTGGTACCTTGAATCCTTGATGGAGTTGAATGACTTTTTTTTCTATATGCATCACTTGTGTTTGAGGGGACTATTTCAATTTTTGATCTTTTTCTGTTTTCTATTTGAAGTATAATTTTGTTTTTTTTTTTGGTATAGCAATTACCATGTAATGTTTAATATAAATTGAAATACACTGTTAATATATGTTTGTTTTTATCTACATTTCAATATGAATTTATTTTTGTCACAGACTGATACATTGGATAGGGCTCGGTATGTAATGAGTTTTATATCAATATGTAGACAAAAGCATACAGATTGTAATGGTGTATCCGGATTTATATAAAAAAATATCTGTTAAAGATGATATAAAAGAAACAAAATTATACCTTACATCGCAACGATGAGGTATGTATGATTTGAACTTTCATATGGTTATATTTTCATTGGTTCTTATCACAAAAATTACTACACTTTCCATGTAGCCTATTATAAAAGAAATGTATGAACCCTGTTTAGGAAAGATCTTAACACAGATATGCATTCAACAATCATTATAAGTTAGATGACTTTGATTTTGGTCCACAAGTTTGTCAGTTGTCTTATTAATGTACATTTTATGTATTTGATTAACAGTCAAAGGGACCCTCATCGAACTAAAAGTCAACTCATTTTGTTGTTTCCATGTAATCAGGATCAAGGGAAAGGAGCTGGAAAGACGAACTTTGGTGGAGGCCCGTTTTACACGACAGTAAGTCTAGTACCTTGTCATTGTCAGTATACAAAATTGAGTGTACCTTGAACTTTCATGTTAACAAAGGGTTCTCATTGTATCTTGAACATGGTAGTCCATTGTTTTATTGTGTGCAATTTCTTGTTCTTTATCTACTTGATATGTAAGTGTCTCTTCAAAACAGGTACTAGCTAAGTCTTTTGAATCAATTGTTATGGGATTGTTACTTTTCATTAATACCAGCGTGTATTAATCGTTTTAAATTTTGTGATATTGCAAAGTTGGTTTGGGTAAAAACAGGTAACTTTTTGAGGCTAGCAAAGTGGGCCGGGTAGAGTTGACTGATCAACAACTTTTTGTTAATTTGGAATATAAATTTGTGATGTCTTAATTATGTTTTGCAGAGTGTTCCTCCGGCTGCAAACTCTAGGCTTTCGCCTCTTCCACACGAACGCGCAGATTTCTATGATCGTAGTGACCCTGTTGACATTCCTCTTGATTCGGCTGCGGTAAGTTACCATTGAATATTGTGAATTCATTGGTTGATATTGATCATGATTTGGGCTATACCTAAGCCCGAATCTAGTCAGAAGACAGTCACATGACAGGATCACAATTTTTAAAACGCACGCAGGATCAAATTTTTAACCAAGCACGCTACATTTGTTTCATGTACTACCGAATCCATGCACATTAAGAGGGGTAGGGATTTAGGTGGTGGGTTATTTTATTTTTTTGAGGTTGGGGGGGGGGGGTAGATTTGCTTTTCAGAACTAATTATTTATTCTTATTCACTGGTTATGGACTGCTTATATTCCAACTTCATAACGTGTCATTTATTATCTTCACAATCTGTTGTTTTTGATCATGTTTATCTATTTATTTCAAAACTAATCAGAGTTTGTCAAACACCAAACATCTGACTATTACAATTTACAATTTTCGATGGCTGAGAAGCACATTCAAGCAATATTCCTATAATATATTCTATTAGAACCTGTCACCTGACTCTGATTGATTAATATCGTGTAATCACTTTCAAAACACACCCAAACTCCACCATAATAAGAGTCCTCGTAAACTTCTTGGATGTAGGCAAATTGTTGAATCACGTAATCCAATCTTGAAATTATGATTACTGTGTGTATGCAATTCTTGATGCTAACTCGTAATGGAAATGCATTGAAGGATTTGAAGAAGAAAGAGAGAGAATTACAAGCTAGGGAAGCTGAACTGAAGAAGAGAGAAGATGTACTTTTTGTCTTCTGTTTGTTTAATTTATCTTAAGCAACTATTATGAGTGTGTAATTCTTTGATCAACACCTTGCAGATTGTAAGACGCAAAGAAGAGGCAGCCGCTCGAGGTATCATATGCTTTCTATATCTTTGTCTCGTTATTGATACTCCTAATAATTCCCTCTGTTCTCTACTAGTTGTCATCATTAATTTAACATGTTTACTAGTAGATACTTCATTGACCACTATAATAACTGAAAAAATACAGTAGTTCTCATTTCACAATTTTGCCCCAACAAAACTTCACTATGTAAACTCTTCTAGAGGTAGAATTCTTACAGGGTCAAAGGATATTTACTAGCATAAAATCCTTTTTCTATGGATAAGAAAGGAAACACGAAGGGATTTTATAGAACAAAAGGAGTATTACTCTGGGTTATAATTTGGGATAAACCTACATGGTGAAACAACTAATGGAGATTGGTTTTGTGACTCCTGTTCTGAATTGCCAATATCTCATTACTGATCACCGTTTCTGTTTCAGCTGGTATTGTTCTTGAAGAGAAAAACTGGCCACCATTTTTCCCTATTATTCATCATGATATTGCTAATGAGATACCAATCCATCTGCAGAAGTTGCAGTATGTTGCGTTCACTACCTACTTGGGTATGTGTTTATTTGCTTTTTTTCCCTATACCAATGCTTGAATGTTTTACGTGCTTATTGTTGATAATTACCCTAAATAAATCATTTTCTGTTTATTAGCATTTAGAGATATCCGTGGATCTAGAGGTGCACAAAAATTTGAACCGTCATATTTTTTGATCTGCTGTTTAAATAAAACATTTTTTTTAATGTGCATTTATACATACACTGTGTACTTTATTATGTAAAGATGTCAGGCTGCTTAGCATCTGCGTAAGAGGTCCAAGTGTTAGAAAGTCTGTTGACCACTTTAGCTACTTTTATATCTCAAAATTATAAGGAAAAAATATCCATCTATAATAATATATTAACTAATGTTTATGACAAGCAGGCTTAATTCTTTGCCTTCTTTGGAACATTATAGCAACAACAACAGCTTGGATTAAAGGAGAAGGTTTGTGTGTTACTGATGGAACCTTTGTTTGTTTGGTGAATTATTTTGATTACAATATTGTCTTTTGCTACAGACCCGAAGATCTGGTTTCTTGCTCTTATCTACTTCATATCTGGTGTCCCACTTGCATATGTTTTGTGGTACCGACCACTTTATCGTGCTTTTAGGTAAATTCATGGCCTTCTTGAAGCTGCTTAGTTTTCTCACAAAGTGCCATTTTTATTCTTGAAATTATCAGAATTGCCAAACTTTTGATTATTGCAACTTCAATGTCCATTTTGTTTCCTTTGATTACTATTCTAATCCTTGAACAAATTTACTTTCCTATGTGAAATTCCTGCTTACAATTCTTGAGGAATCGCCTTGTATTTTGACATTTGCAGGAGTGAAAGTGCGTTTAAGTTTAGCTGGTTTTTCCTATTTTACGTGGTAAGTAAGTTGTTAGCACAAGTATCAATCTGCCAGGCATCACCATCTTATTGTGGTTTTTACATTACTCTCTTCAGATTCACATAGGCTTCGTCATCTTTGCCGCAGTTGCTCCTCCTGTTGTCTTTAAAGGAAAATCCCTCGCGTAAACATCTTATCTCTGTTATAAAATTTGCGCTAGAGCTGGCAAAATGAACAGTGTATGTTTTTAAACCAAGCTGATATTGGTTTAAGCCGAAACACATTTTTTCTCTACCAATATATCCTTTTGATAAACAGTGTGTTAATATGAATACAAAATTTTACTTTTACAATAATAATCTATGTTTTTAATAAAACATATTAGTAGGTTAAACACATTTTGGGCAACTTCTTACTTGTTTGACTCGTCCATTTTTTAGCTACCCAACAAAACCAATGTCTGTTCATAACTAAAACGGTTAAAATCGCCACTTGTATTAGGTGACACTGAATATATATGTTTAATGGTTCTTATTTGATCCTTCAATACAGAGGTATCCTACCAGCGGTTGATCTCGTAGGTAAACATGCTTTGGTTGGGGTAAGTTGAATTTTCCTTTTCCAATTTTTTAATGGAGAGAACATATGTTAATATTGGGGATATTGTTTTAATATTAAATTGTTTATTTGGTTACTGTATCTCATGATTCGATCACCTTTTTGGGGAATATATATATACTGGTTTTAAATCGTTGAACTTTTACTCTCTTGTAATTCATGTGTCAAATGTGTGTCATACTGTTGTTTGCATGTCGAAATCTAACATCTGTTCTTAATGAGATCAACAAAACATTGTTTTGGTTAAAAAAGACTAAGTGGTTCAAGTCTCTTGCATAATGTGATGGGTTTCTTTGTTCTTGTACTACCAATAATATCCATTTGGTTACAGATCTTTTACTTTGTTGGATTCGGCCTGTTCTGTCTAGAATCACTGCTGAGCATATGGGTCATTCAGGTCAGCACATTCTTGTTACTTTTCCCATTTTACACTTGAAGTGTTTTGTGAACAAAAAACCAAATGAAACTTAATACCCGTGAATGTTGTTCAGCAAGTATACATGTATTTCCGAGGGAGCGGGCATGCTGCTGAGATGAGACGTGAAGTTGCTAGAAGCGCTGTACGAGCAGCAATATGATCATGTTATGGTTTACTTGCCGAGTTCATATCTTTGTTTTTCCAATATTCTGCCTATGGAGAGTAATTTTGTGTGTAAATCTATAATTTGTTGACAACAGATGATTCTTTTTAATTTGAATTTGAACACAAAAGTAATATTCGATCTGACAGCTCCTATAATAACTAACTTACATGAATAAAGTATGAAGCCTTCAGTGCCACCATAAAAACTTTGAGGAATACGCATTGGTTTGATGAGTATTATACAAACGCCATACAGTTCAATATCAGAATGATACAAAGGCCGTACGGTTTGAAATCAGTATGGTACTGGTTGAGACAGCGAAACAAAACAAATATTACAGATTTCATTGACATGAAAAGATTATGTTTGCTCATACAACATTGGTTGAGAGAGAGGGTGCACGTGCGCCCAAGCAAGAGCCAAAGAAAAAACAGAATTGGATTTTTAGAACAAGTGTGATCTGCTTAATCAAATAATTTGACAGGATTTCTGCAAACTATATCGTTGGCTCTTGCTCTCATCATCAAGTTTAATCACCAAAGAGTGTTGATACCAGCAGATCTTGCAGGAAAACAGCTCGCCCTGTCGCCTGTCTCAATCTCCTCTCCCGTTCTTCAAACTCAATGAAGGATCAAAACTGTCATACAGAAACAGGAAGTTAAACTAATCCTAAGTTTATTAAAAATGTAAAAAAAATAGCTTTTTAAGTGTATACAAAAGTTCACTTGTGAGTGAGGAGAAACTTCACACCTGTAAGTTTGTTAAACTAATAAATACTAAAGTCCATAATGTCTCTCTATGCGTGTAAATGCTGAGATGTAGCCAATATTTCTAAACTTAACAAATGTGATGATTCAAAAGCAATTCATCACAACATATTATTCTCAAATTGCAAAATGGGTTGGTTGGATGACTATAAATGGTGTTTGGGTTTAATCCACGCACAAAATTTTCTCCATTTTTCAAAAATAAAAGCATAGAGAAATAGTGTTAATTTTTGTTACAAAAGTGATCCTATTACAATAATAAAGTGATATAATAAACATGACTTTGGTTGAGTTTCAATCTGTTTGACAGGTTTCTTTCGGGATAAAATGAGCCTTATGAAATAAAACACAACCCAAATCAACCCATATACAAATAAACAATGAGTTGAATATGCAAAATGAACCCATAAGCTAAAAATAAAAGAAAGTAATTAAACATGCGTAAATGTATAATAGACTAGCTTAAGTGTACCTTGATTTCCATATGTGTTGGGGAGTGGGATTCTTCACAGAGGTTTCATCAAGATTGGACTTAGAAATTTCTTCAGTTTCAGAGCCAGGAAAGTTAAGAACCAAAGAAGAAAGAAAAGGATCAGCAGCAGCTGCTGCAGCACTAGCATTTGCGGATGATGATGATGTGGCAATATTTGATGACCTGTAACTACCACCAAGAAGCACCTGCAAATGAGCCTCTCTAAGATCCCTTCCTAAAAGGGAAAGTGCCTGACTGTTTGGGACGGCTACCCTACGCAGCCTACGACGTCTCTGCAAGTATTCTTTCAGTTAAAGACACCAAAAACCTTGATACACATTACGTCATACATACATACAAACATATGCAACAAATGTCGGCAGTTATCTAATTTACTTCTGTATGGGGAATTTGGTTCCAAGATGAATAAAATTTTATATATCTTAATTAATTTTCATATAAAAATAAAGACAGGATAGTTGGCTCAAATGCTTCCTTTAAAGTGCTGAAACCAAATAACATAAAGCACATTTCTAATGTTCCATAATGTAGAAGAAATAATATAATAATATACACAGTCCGGCTTCACGAACTATATCAACTACCCATGATTTGAATGCGCGGGGTACAACTCATGAAGCTGGCTGCTAAATGAAATATCAGTTTTCTATAGTCGAAGGATATTTTGAATAAGTGTCCATGCTGCATAGTGATATGGCTTAACATATCTCTTGTCACTTTGACCGAGCAAACGGGACAAATCTGCAAAAAGAAATATAAAAAATTAATGCTATGGTAACTTGAAATGATCCATATAATAAGAAAGATTGCAACCAATTTCATCACAGCATGATAAGCTGAAATTACTTGTTTAACAAAATATTTTAACTTCTATTTAAATGTGTAAATTTAGAGCAACCCTATCGCCAACTAAATAAACATTTGCAATGTTGACAAAGGACAAATAGGTGAGTTTAGCTGCACACTAACAAAAATGGGAAAATTTTAATATTTACATGACGAAGAGTTTAGAGTATGAGACTACGATGAACTAATAGTTGGATGATACATGACCAAATATATTTTCATCAAACCAACAGGATACAGCACAAAGTAAAGAATTTTATGCACCAATATTGAATGTTTGTAATTATTGGTGCTTATTATAATTGTTATCCACAAGATTTTATATAATGATTTAAATAGTTCCAAAGAAAAGTTTCATTTTGTTACTATTTAAATAATGATTTTATCTATTGAAACTCGAAAGCTAATTAGTTAACATTTATTGTGGTCTTAAGCTCAATTTTTAAGAGGTCTTAAAAAACTTCTAAATGCATTAGAAGGGAGTAGAAATAAGGTATAATATAAAATAATCAAAATAATAATAATTTGGCTAAAATGGTAGGAAAAATCATGAGTTTTTGCTACAGACACAGTTCAGCTTCTGTAAAATGCAAAATTCAGCATACAAAACTTCCCCCTCCCCAACTTTTGCAAAGGTTACATCTGTTATATTCCACAAGATTGCATATAATGCTAACCTAATCCTCCTATACGCACAAAAGAAAATGAAGACATTGAATTCAAGTAGGAGATACAACCAAAATCCTAAGCAAATAAAGTAATTTTATAGAACTCACACCAAATGAAGACAAAGCATATGATTGATCATTTCAGTTTGAGACCAAATGAGTGTTAAAATATTAGGAACAAAACGAACCACTTTTTAGCTAGATATTCGATCATATTACAACGAATGATTGAGATCCCATTCCTTTATGTACCCTTTCGTCTTGTTCCATTATCTCAAACACAAAAAATGGTCCTTTAAAACAGTGGTCACCCAACCAAATAAGCATCAAATTACAAATATCTTTACACTTCTAAACATTATAACCACCAAAGTTACCAAAAATAGTAACATATCCCCAATCTTTCCCCTTGTGCCCAGAAATAGAAACTTGAATCATAAATTCATAACCAAAATCAATCTTCAAATCTCTTCATTCACCACCATGCTTTAAATCAACCATTTCAAAGCCATAAATAGAAAAGTCAAAGCTTTTTACAGCAATTTGACTAACCCATACATAGGCATACACACACCCATATGCATATATAGATACATCTATAAGAAAGAAGCTTACAGCAGCTTTAGATTCACAAGAATGTTCATCTTCAAGATGAGAACACAAAGACCCGATATCAAAATCCTCATAGCAATACGGGCACGGAAAATCGGGTCGGATCTCTTCTTCAACCTCAACATCATCAACGTTGAACCGATCTGAGAAACCAACAAGAAATCAGACCAAAACGACAACAAACAACACCACAGATCACGAAATCGCCAACACCCTTCAACAAAATCACAACTTTTAACATCAATTTCCCAAAATAAACAACCCCTGATCGATTAAAAGGGGGGTAAACGATAAATCATCAAATCCCCATCTTCAATCATCACCTCAATCACCAAGTAATCAACAAATTGAACAAACAATAAGCAAAAAGAAACCGAACCCATATGAGATGTGTGATGATGGTGGTGTTGCATCGTGAATTGCCGCTTCGCGGCGGCGAGACGAGCGGTCCAAAAGTCGGAATCCATGAGGGTGGAGAGAGAAGAGGAACGTTGAAGTTTGCAATTAGTTTTATAATGGAGCACAGCGAATTATTCCATCGAGTTTGAAAGAGATTTTGTGTTGGAATTGAGGATAAATAATAATCAAATCGAACGAATTTGGATTACAGGAGGGTAAAGATTGTTTTTTGGGGAAGAAGGTGAAAGAAAGAGAGAGGTTGTGAATTATGAATTGTGATTTGTGATGTGTGATGATGGTTGGAGTTTGTTGTTTGTCAAGAATCAAGATTTGATTACTCTTTTGGGAAGTTTAGAATTAGATTATCCTTTGATCATTGTTTTGTTGATTTGTTAGATTATAATTAGTTATTATTATTATTATTATCGAGGAAAATAAGTTGTATTTAAGGTTACTATTTTGGAAGGGAGGGTGTGGTTGGACGATGGCACTGAAAAGCTGATGTGGTGGTCGGTAGTTTGTAGTAACATTATTTTGTTCATCTTTGGTTAAGTGTGGTGTTGGTGATTTTACGAGGGTATCGACATGGTAGAAGGGAGGTAATGGTTGCAACGACTATAATTTTGATAAAAAAATATTATTGATTTAAAATAAACCAAGATAAGCACTTGAATATTATAACTAGTTTTAAAATACTTCTAACCAAACTTTGTCATCCACTTTTATTTTCCAAACCACATTCTCATATGGATTATCAATAATTTAGGAGTTTATGTCGTCGGACTAAATTCAGAAAACTTAGGAAAAAAACATATGTTTGTAGTATGATATATAACATAATTATAAGGTAGAAATTTAAACAATATGTTCTTTATAGAAAAACCAACTTCGAAGTGTATGACAAGGCTTGAAAGTAAACATGGATACACATGTGGGAATGCATAGCCGAAAAACACGCTACATCCTATGATCGGACCTCAAAGAAAAGTATTTCAAGAAATGTTTTAGTATTGTATTTTTCTCTTTATTTTAATAAAATCCAGCTTTTATTTAATTTTGTTACGTTTATAGTTTTATCTAGTTTAAACACTTCTTTTTTATATTTAAATGTTTATTTTTTAAAAATTAAAAGATGGCGGGAGGTAGATTAAAATATTGACATGTTTGACTAGACGATAAAAAAGATGAAACTATAAAATCATTATTAATTTCATATAATAAAGTATTTAACTAAAGTAATTAAATCGACCAACCCCATCACCACACCATTGTCACCACGATGGTCATTGCTCCCACCATCGTCTTCACCATTGCATTTACACCACCACACAACTCGCACCTACATCTTTTCACCCAGCCATGTCGGCTCCTACACCCCATCATCATCTATTGATAGCCATCAGTACTCCCACCGTTATTGTCGTCACCACCACCGCCACTACCACTACCACATTCCAACTTTTGTTTATATAAATTTACAAAAATCAAGTTTTTTTCATAAATATATAACAAAACTCAATTTGTTTGATGATTTGCCACTAGTTGCCTCATAGCAAAGATTTGATTCTTTAGCCTGTGGGAATGGGCTTTTGCAGATGTGGGGCATTTCTCATGTGCTTGCTTCATATATTATGCAAGAAAAAAGAATTAAAAAAACATAATGAGTATAGCCTATTGAAGTTGTATATCCCACGCCTTCATCACGTGTGACTCAGTCTCATAGTCAAATAAATAATGTTTCTATCCGAAATTCTTATTATGAGTATTTACAAATGTGATATATGTCACACAAGACAATTTAAATCCAAAGATTAATAACTTAAACTTTGATAGAGAAGCTATGACAAATTGCTACGCTTATGTAAAGGTTCTAAAGTTTAAACTCATATATAAGATTACAATAAAAACTCTTATTTTAGCTTATAGACCCCCAAAAGTCATTATTGTGATCATGGGTCCAAACGAACCTTTGGGATATAGATACCTTTTAAAGTGTTAATTTTTGGCGCGAGGTTTGCAAACTACATGAGAACTCCTATTAATCGATATCCACACACGAAAACAAAAGTTGATTATGTATCTGATGTACATGCGATTTATGTAATCTTTATGGTTTTAAGTGTAAAATTGTTATTTTTACAAATTGTACTAGTATTGTAATTTGTATTTAGATACATAGATATCGTAACACCACAACTTGATAGCACTAACGTATCAATTTATAGAAACCAAAAATAAAATATAAATTCATATTAAAAAGGGTTATTGGATTTTAATAAATTCAACAGTTATTTATTGCCCGACATGAATCCCAACTCAGAAAATATTTAAAGGCACTTATAACTTTAAACTTATTTTCCTCAATAATTCCTTATTAACTGAGAGTTAACTTTCGTTAGTTTTTTAAATGAAATGAGATCAACTTTAAGCCATTTTTCAACTTCAGCGCCACATAGTCTCAATAAGGTTTATTTTCTATTGTCTCACCTTCATCATCACCTGAAATTTACCTCCAACGAGTTCAGTGGTTGAAATCAGGAGGTGGTGATTGACGGAGTTTTTCGGTGTGGAAGTTTCAAATTAGCAGACCTGATGATAGACTTTAACTTTATGTTTAGTGTTTTGGTCACAAAAATAGTCCGCGTCATCAAAAAACTAACGGAGTTAACTCTCAGCTAGTAAGAAATCGTTGAAGAAAAATAAACTCAAAACTGAAAGTATTTGTAAACATTTACTGAGTTAGGATTAATTCCAGCCAATAAATGAATTGAGATTATTAAAATCTAATAACCCTATTAAAAAATCCTAAAATTATTACAACATACTTAGGTTAGTAATTAGTTACTACTATGCCATTCAATTTAAATTCTCTAACCATCTTTATTTCCTCACATTACTTCCCGTCATGTTGCCCCTAAAACCTAACGCTCATGATGAAGAAAATAACACCTGATCCGTATGATTAAAGAAAGAACGTCTAAGCATAACGCTCAATGAACAAATGAACAAATAAACAAATATAGTAGAAAGAAAATAAAATGGAAAGTTTGCTACTTTGCTAGAAGAATAAGAAAATTGATGTCTAGTGATAGTGTAAAAAATTTGGTTTTAAATTCATAATCTTTAACATTTTTGAACACTGTTTTTTATCCATCAAACCAGATAATAACTAATAACAAGCAGAGGTGTGATCAACTGCTACTTCAAGCATAACACACACTGATATGCCCGTACACCTCCATAACAACCTCATAGCGGTTGCCCTCGACTTCTGCTTTGTTTTTTTGGAAGTATATAAAGAAATCATTCCTAGAATTACTTGCTCGTGAAATATACGCATTTTCCTAATGAAAAAAGGTTCGTATACTTCCATTTTAACAGCAATAAAACCAGAGTATTCTATGGAACAGAGCGTAAAATCACGCATGTTGTTGGCGTTTGTATACGGATTTTATTGGTCCAGGTTTATCAACTCCTATGTCGGAGGGTTCAAACACAAGGGGTTGAACACACTTCTCTTAGATGAATTTAGAACACACTAAATACTTTTAGCATTCTGCATTGTTATGTTTACATATGCAAAAAAGAGAACCTGTGACTAAGGCTACAGAAAACTGATGGTTCCCAAAACAAATGCTTGGTGCATGTGACCGACAGCAGGTTTTATTATTTAATCTCCGAGCTAAGAATCTGCAAAGCGAATAACCAGTTTTATGAGTGCCAACATGTCTCGATAAAGCAAGTAGTAACAACACATATATCCGCACGATATAGTAACAAAAATAAAAAATGAAAAAAAATTCACGATACAAGATAACTCTCTACTTTCAAGAACAAAGAGGTAAATCAACATATGATGCTCAATATTTTTACTTATCAAACCATCATATTGGTTTTTGTTGCAAAGAAACCATCATAATTGCAAGAAAAAAGAACACAGAAGAATGAGTGGTTTTTGTAAACAATAACCACCAAGAAATATGTTTTCCCTTTTTTTTTTTACATTTCCATGCCTTATCCAAAATGTTTCATTAACAGTAACTCTAAACTCCAAACATAACTCTAGGCATATTTTGTGCATGCTTTTGAAAAATAATTTTGGACTATTTCCAATTGTTATAACAGATATATACGAAAACGTGAAATACATACACAATATAAAATATTAAGCTAGAGTAACACTGTAACAGTCCAACAAATTTAGGGTGATGTACTACAAAGTTGTAAATGCTGAACACAAGTTTACACACAACATGGAAACAAACATACGCAGTGAGTCCCACTCAAATAGTAGGGTTTGGATACACACAACATGGAAACAAGTTAAAAACTTCCAACGGCAGCAATAATATTGGTAAAGTATAAATATAGTACAGAATTCAATTTCATGATTACCATGTAACTAAGAACAATCCAAAGTCACTTCATAAAACCAGAAGTTAGAAAATATACCATCAATGAGCCAACCAGAGCTATACGAAGCGGTCGAAAGCATTGAAGTCAGCAACGCAGAAGATGTAGCTGTGTGGAACCGGAATAATGATTCCACAGCAACACAACTCATCTCTACTGGTGACCTGATTAAAAAAACATCACGATATAAAAAGTAATTAGACGTTGTTATAAACTAGGGGCTCAAATTGTATATATAAAACGAGATCTGCAAAACTATGAAGAAAAACAACAAAAACCAAGCAGCACAATTGCTGATAAAGCTCTCAGAGCACCAGCTAGGCAGCTACACAAACATAAAAGCCAACACAAGATGGACAAACAACTTTGAAATTGTGACAAGAAAGGTAAACCTTTTTAAATCTCAAAAGCACGTCACATAATAGCATTTCACAACCTCTTTTATAGCCAAAGGCTCCTAAAAATTATACGAAACATCTTACTATAAAGAATGAACAATTCAAACAATGCAAAGATAAAAATTAACTAGAAAGAACAATACTAATAATACTTCAAATACTACTAGGTAACAATCACATAGAAACTATCCTAACTTAAACATAAAGAAACATTAAATACAAAAAAATTATATGCCACCAATACTATGTCCCTATGACGAGCTCTGTAAGTTTGATACCCATTGTACATGTCTTTACTAATCACATGCATACACCTTTATGTTAGCATATTGCATTGTTCGGGAAACTTTAAAGCCCATAACCTGATTGTACATAATTATCATCCAAAATAAAATATAAAAAGTGTGGAGATAAGGGGTACTTGTGCAGTTGTGCTCTTGCAACAGAAATTAGCTTTCTTTATTTAAGCTAACACCAATAAAATCACTCATACCAAAATTAGTACATGAGCTTTCTAGTGACCTGATGATTAGCCCACTTATGGCTGCCTAATCAACCCTCTAGGTGTCAAATACCCACACCATTTTGATTAGTAACCAATTGCTGAATAAAGCTTTTGCAAGTAATTAAGTATGATCAAATATTCAAATTGATCAATGGGAGTTACCATAATTATCAGCTATATATATATATATATTGCATAGCCAGGTTTAACAAAACATCAGTTGTCAGAAGCCTACAAGGCATGCACCTAGGCCTCAAAAGCGGCCTAGGGCAACTTTGTCGCATCGCTTCAAAAGCCTCGTTTACAGACGTTAAGACACACTTTCAAGCCAAGTTCCGACCAAATTGCAGCAAACTTATCTAAAAAGGTTTGATACGGTTACACTAGCCCTAAACAAGCTTGGAATCAATCACAAATATCCAAAACCATCCAAAAGAAGCCTAAAACGCGTCTAAAACCCCTAAAAAATGTATCTTTTTACTATGCAGCCCCAATGCACCTAAGCCCAAAACTCACCCATTGCCCCTTGAGCTTTCAACAACTATGAAAAAAACTTAATCTATTTTAACTCAATACATATATCAATTAAACTTAGATTAGCCTTAAACGTTTCGTAACGCAATTACTTGCCGCTAAATTTATACAAGAGCATCTTTAACCACATCATCACTAATAAACATTTGACTAAAGGAGCTAATATCATCATGCATCAATCATATGTAAAAACCCAAATCACAGATACTGATTCAAACTTCAATCTTACGAAAATACGAATAATCAACCAAAATAGAGACAGATACATTTATACAAATCGAAGTGAAAGACGTAAAACAATAACCTGAAAATGCGATGAGATAGGGGCTTTTGGGGGCGGATGAAGAAGGGGGAACGGGCCCCACTAGCTTTAGCTCCGGCGGAGGCTCTAGCCGCCGATTCTCTGACGGCGGTGGCGGTGGCGGTGGCGGAACGGAGGACGGATCTTGTTACGACGGCTGCCGCCATTGCTTTGACGATGATAAAACTTGCGATCTATTGCTTGTGTTTGGGAGACGTGATGTCAAAGGGAAAAAAATTTCGAAATTTAAAATAATAAAATAAATAAAAATTGGAAAATATCACCATATAATAATCAAATTTTAAGAATGTCGGTTAGATTGTTTATTCATAACCAATGACTCCTAGATCAAGTGGTTTAGAGTAGGCATTTTATGACTTTTTAAAGTGAAGGTTATGGGTTGGAGTTTCACCAGGTGTAATATCTTTTTAGTGGGTCAAGGGTTTTATTACAGTGGGTCTTTGAGTGGTGAGTTTCCCTTGGAATGGTGGGCGAGTCGGGTCACTAACGCTGTGTGTGTTCGCGGGCGTAGGTGGCCTCTCGCCAATGAGTTTACCCGGCTGACCGGGCTTAAAAATTATTTGTTGGCTGTTCAAAAAAAAGATTGATTATTCATAGTTTGTTTATTTGGTTGAAGCATTTAACTATGGTTAAAACAAGTCGAGCCGCTCGTGAGCTACTCGAGATCGAATAGAAAAAAGCTCGAAACGAGCCGAGTTTAATCGAGCTCAAGCCGAGCTCAAGTTTGAAAAAGAACTCATTTAATTATCGAGCCCGAGCTTCACGTATCGAGCTCGAACAAGCTCGCAAGCCTAAACGAGTTTTTTACTTATATATTTTTATTTAAATTATTTAATATATTATATAAATAATATATTATATATAAAGTTATGATAAAAACAATTAAATAATATGAATAATGTTATATATAAATATATAATAAAAAAATATATATCAAAATTAAATATTAAATGTTAAAAATAATCTTTAAATAAATAAACGAGCCGAGTTCGAGCTCTCCTAAGTCATAACGAGCCGAGTTCGAGCTCTCTTAAGTCATAACGAGCCGAGCTCGAGCTCGGCTCAGCTCAGCTCGTTTGTACGCCTACATTAAATCATAAAATCAAGTAATTATTGAAATTTTGTGTGTCAAGAGTGAAAGTAACATTTAGTGCTAAGGAAACACATGGTGGTATTTGTTGATTGGGTTTTCGTTTTTCTCGTGTTTCCTTCTTTTCCTTGAAATTAGAGGGGTAGTGTTTTTAAGTTTCCTCGAGTCAAATTCTTCGGTAGCCATCTCTTATTTTCTTCGTGTTTTCTCCATACCCGATGAATGTTCACCGGGTTCAATCATTTCTTCATCACACATCATCACCTTCACCGCCAATCACAACCTTAGGTGTTTTTTTCCTTGTTTCTTTCCCCTCTCCCTATCAAGATAACCCAATTGGTCTTAGGGGATATACCATAGACATCCTAACGGTAATAAGCTCAATGTGAGGTTATTCATTAGTCGAACCTATGAACATTATAGATAAAACATCTGCTGCTATGAACCAATGTAATAAGAACTTTAACGTTTGTTTTTGTGGACCCACAAACACTTTAACGTTTGTTCTTGTAGCCTAATAGACACAACATTGGTTTAGTGGACAAGTATATTATACAATTCAATGCACTTAAATTAAATGTTAAAAATCCTTAAATGTTATACGACTACTTGTCCATCTTAAGATTATTTAGTGGTTGTTTAATTAAAGTAATATTTTAAGACGTGATAGTTGTTAAAAATGTAAAACTAAAACTCAATGTTGTAATTTTAGTATGTATGTCAAACTGATTGCAGGTTTACGTCTAAGTAGGAATAAGCTTTTGGCATGAAAGCAAAGTCTAGCCCTACTTTCAAGAGTGATCCAATTCTCAAGAGATTTATCGTTTGGTTTATTTTTAGTACCACAATTTAAGGTTTATGTAAATTTAAAACTTAGGCAATGTAATCCACTAATCCGCTCTAATATTATGAAATTTTCAGTTTAAAAACTAAGAGGGCGTTTGGTATACGAGATTTCAATGGAATTTGAATCTGAATTCCATTGATAATTGTGCTTAGTTGGTAGGAATTCGTTGGAATTGAAATTTGAATTCCATTTTGCACGTGTTTGGTTGATAAAGGAATTGAAATTGAAATTAGAATTAATTCCTTCCAATGAAGGATTTCAAAATCCTTCCAAATGTTAAAGGATTTCAAATTCCACCGACCTCGTCTCCACCACTAATTGCCCCTACCACCCCACCCACCACCAACCGACACTACTTATGACCCCGACCATCGACCGCCATCCCCCGCCTACACCCGACCGCTACAGTCACCCGCCGACCCCGACCGTCGTCATCCCCGACAGTCGGACCACTGTCGCCCCCGACCGCCGCCTACCACCCCGCCCACCTCCAACCGACTGCCGACCACTTCTGTTGTCCGCCAACCCCTACCGCCGACTGCCACCGTCCACCCCCAACCTTCGACCCCGACCACCACCACCCCTACCGCTGACGACCCTCGACCATCCCTGCCCCCAACGCTGACTATCACTCATCGCCGCTAGACCGCCGCCCCCGACCTCTGCTGACGCCGCACAACCCTGTCGTCGACGACCACCACCCATTGTTTACCCCGATTGCCGCCAACCGTGTCTCAACACAAGCGTTATCAGTTGGTGGCGGTAGTGGGGTATGATCGGTTTTCGAAAAGGGACGCGGTAGGTGGTCGCGGTCGATTGTCGGCGATTTCGGCGGCGGTGGTCAATGGTATGTAGCAGCAATGATCAGTGGTCATTAAGATGGTGATGGTTTGTAACTGGTGATAAATTCCAATTCTTTTATAAGTGTTTTGTCACTTAAATGCATTTGAAATTTAAATTCCATTAATGGATTTCAGTTCCTTTGAATTCTAAATCCTATAGAAAATATTGAATTTCAAAAACAATTCCTTTAAATTTCAATTCAAATTCCAATACTAATTCCAGCAAATTCCACAAACCAAACGTTCTCTAAGTGTATACTTTATATCGTGAATTTACAATCAGAAGATTTTGTGAGTTTAAGGGCTTTTATAAATTTACCACTTGAATATGTATGAAACTCGTTGTAAGCTCATAAGATAAATGAGTACCCATATGGACTTTTAAGAGATGAATACGTAATATTTTTATTTGAATTACCGAATCGTAGGAAATAAGCTTGATTAGTTTTTTAGAGGCATTATATATGTCATGTTCTTTAAATTTTCTTGATAGCTATACATAACTCGACATATCATTTGCTTAAAATTCATCAATAAGATATAGTTCTTGCATGGTGACACATGTTTCAATAAAAATTTTTGAAGCTGGTAGTCTATATTTCGGTTTTTTAATTTAAAAATACTTGCTTGTCATATCTCCACCTAAATTTCAATATTATCCCTCAAATTAGGATTCCTAACTAAATCTATGGTATTTATTAATCTAAATTGTGTATTTTTATAAGTTAACATAACGACGTTGTTTTAGGTAGGTCGCTTCGCATGTAAGTTTAGATGCGTAACAACCTCGTATTTACTTTCTCCATATAGTATACGCTTTTAATCGTAATTTTTTTACTAATTACTGTTATTCAACAATATCATTCGTTAACTTTTAAAAACAAATTATTTGTGATTGTATTTAATTTTATTCTTGGCATCCATACATAAATTTTATTAAAAACAAGGATATATTCAAAATGTGTTTCTTTTATGTTGTACGTTACCTCAACTAATACATGTATGATTTTAGAACCGATCACTGCAAACTCATATGTTACGTTTCTTTTAGGTGTGTAATGTTAATTTCATCGGTTGCAACGAGCTTCACGACGTACACAAACACGGCTCATCACGTAGGCTTAATTTTCATTCTTATTAAATTTCAAGTTGTGCACCCGGTGAGGAACAACGCGCCATGCCGCGTGGCGGTGTTACAGATTCCACCTTGACCTCCAACTCGGTGGGCATAGGCATCAAAAATGGTCATAGAGACTTCAGACTTGTGATCCACCCGAATAGCAATTCAAAGAACTTCTAAAAATTCATTCGACTCGAGTATTAATAATCCATCTATTTACAAAAAGCAAATTGCATTGTAAAAACTTTAGTTGTCTAGGACATTATATTTTTGTAAAACTTTTAGCAACAATTAATTTCTCCTTCAACAATCTTTTCACCGAGATTTATTGACGTAGTCAAACGTCCTAAGCATGGTGTTGTGGTTTTGTTACACAACCCCGTCTTTGTGGGTGTTTATCTAACGGCCGATCCTCGCCTCAATCGTGGTATCAAACCCATGACATTTATGCGTAGTAGACTATCAATTCAATTTAGCAGCATTACTATCAATTCAATTAAGCTTATTGTCGATGTAAGCACTACGCATTACTATCACTTCAATTTAGCGGCATTAGCAACCATGTACAGCCCTAATTTTAGCCCCCATACATATCACAATGGCTTGATTTTAGTTTTATCTCTAACTAGTCAACTACACCAGTAACATGAATCATGTTTAAAACAGCCCAAGCCATAGTTTTAGTGTATTCTCTTAATTGTTCTATTTAATACTTACTATTATGATAATATAATTCTTATAATAGTACTAACACGCTAAATTATTTCAAAAGATTTTAGAAAAATCCCAAACCATACCGATGGTTACCTATTTGTCGTCAATATGGGACTAGCCCACTTGGTATAGGCCTTGTCTCTTATAATTGAGTTCTTGAGTTCAAACCTAAGCATGATGTAAAATTATTTCGAGTAGTTAAGGAATAGAATAGATTTGCCGTTAAATAAAAGTTACCCATTTGTCACCACATTAGACACCTAGAAAGTCAATCCAACATCTTGAAGCTAGTAAGTATGTAAGAAGTAATGAAGGTCCCACATAAGCAAAAACACAGCCAACACATCTAGATGTGTATAGCCTACTGATTCAAACTACTGCTAGCAGACTAGTGTTGCTAAACGGGTCGTGTCGGCAAGTTGGTAGGGTTGAATCCAACAATAACACGAATATCATGTCCCACGCATGAACCTAAACACATCAAGGGTACTTTGTGCTGACACAAACACTACCCATGAAACCCTAAAAGAAATTATCTAATGGCAACTGTAATGAAGCCATTGAATGTCATGGAACAACTAAAGAGAGCTTTTATCACATCAAATGGTGACTGCAATAAATTGTGAAAAGCTTCATTGCTCAACACTTTACAAAAGTTTACTATACATATAAACTAAGATGCTGCTTAAATGTGCGTTTCAAAAGTGATTGTCTTATACTTATACTTAACATCAAATATAGTGTTTTAAAAGTAATTAGCATTTTACTCTGTGTATCTAGACAATCAAAACTGATTATAGTGTCTTAAAATGACAATAAAGATTAATAAGCAAATCCAAACATATGATAAAATTATTGCTTGGCCTGTGACAGACACATTGTATCTAACCACACCTTAAAGGCTTAAATATAGTAACAAGCAACAAAACAACTAAAGCACATAAACGAAAACGAAAATAACACAGAAGACGAATACCTTCTACGCTTCATCTTTAACTTCTTTCCCATCCGTAGCATCCGTCTCACCATTCTCCACAGGAGGCTGCACCTGTTCATCTTCGGGCAATGGCTCCTCCACATAATCATTCTCAAAAGCATCCGCAGGCACCTCATAGATCCTCACCTGCGGCTTCTGCGGATCCTTAACCAACACATACTTCCCTTCATTCAACTTCATGCACAAATCCACAATAGACTTCACAATCCCCCACATATTCGCGGTATTCAGATTAATCTGCCCTGCAAACTCCCTCGGCTTATACCCAACAACCGCCAATATAACATGATTAAAATGATCGCGCGGATGAACCCTAGTCACATATCCCAACTTCATCATATCAGCACTAGCCAATATCGCCTGTGCAGTCCACTTCGCGATCTTATTCGCGTTGTTCTTCAACTCAGTAGCCAAAACCGCGCCCCTTTGAGTGTCCAACTTCCTCCTCCAGTCCACACCCGAATACTTGGGATCAAACTCATTCAAAGCATTCAATGTCAAGAATGACTTCTGGTTATTCACATCCATATAACTCTGCACCTCACACCTAACCACCAAATTCGTATCGTTATCGAGCTTCCACCGCCTGTACCTATACCCAACCGACGCCACTTCCTCACCCTCACTCGCGAACGGATTCGGCTCCTCGAAGCTCAACTTATTCCCGTCTCTAACCAACACCTGCTGCGAGAAGTTCTGGTTGATATACGCAGCCTCAACCGACAACGAATGCGCCGAATTGATGTCATCCTTCGCCTCAGGCAGAGGCTCCTGTGATGTTTCGTTAACCGAAAGCAAATCCAACTGCGATCCATCGCGTTTGTCGAAAAACAGCTTGTTTCCAACGCGTTGGATCACTATATCCCACGAGTAAACCGATCGAGGCGCACACATTAGCGTCGAGAGTATCGAATCGGTAGCGAAAACCGTCGCCTTATCCTCGTTCGCGAGGCGACGGATCACCGGATCGTCAGTTGTCGTAACCTTGAAGAAATTACGGTTCTTAAACCGCTCCAATCGCCGTTCGTTCTTCGGTGTGATTCGATCGTAGGTTTTGTCATACGGTTCGACCGAGCCACAGATGAGTAGATCTTCAGGCTCGGGGACGTTGTACGACAGTTTCGTGAACGTTGAAAACGGGATCTGATCGAGCATATTCCACTCCGGTTGAATATCCACCGACGATTTGAACACAGCGGCTTCACGCCTAGGGTTATTACCGCCGGAGCGATTAGCGTGATACAGCCGATCACGCCGAGCTCGTTGCTTCTCGGCTTCACGTTTCCGAGCTTCAACTTCTTCATCACGGCGCTGCGGGAGCTGGTTCCGGTTGTTCTGAAACCTCCACTTAGGTCCAAACTTAGGGCGCGGCGGCGGCTTGCCGTCGACTAAGCGGAAGCTGGCGTCGTCGTCGGCGTTGAAGCCAGCGGCGAAGGAGTCGTCGGTGGTGAAGTCGAAGGCGGAGTCGGAGGGGTTGGTGGTGGCGTTGCGGTTGACGGGGCGGTTCTGGTTGTAATTGGACCGGGTCCAGTCGGCGATCCGGCCGAGCTTGTCGGAGCGGGAGAAGGGGGCGAAGGGGACGTTGAGGGGGTGGTGGGGAGGATGGAGGCGGCGGCGGTGGTGGTGGAGTCGGTGGTCTCCGGCGGACCCCAGCCGTCGGCGTTGAAGGGGACGTCGCCGATTTCGAAGCCGACCATGGTGGTTGTTTGAGAGTGGTGTGGAGGCTGAAAGAGGTGGTGGTGAGAATGATAAGAAAAAACCCTAGTCGGTCATTGTGCCTTTAAGTTACGATTTTGCCCTTGGACGATTATGATATATAAAGTTTATACAAGATGTAGAGAGTTTAGAGTAAATTACCATTTGCATTTTTAATGTTTTTTTATTTTAATTATTTGTATTTTTATGGTTTTAAAATTGTCATCTGACTCCCAATGTTTCATGTTATATTCATTTAAGTATATGTTGTTTTATTTTTATTTCCATTTGAGTACAGATGACTAACACCGTTAGTTTTTCTGTTAAAATTATTATTAAAAATACTAAACTACCATTCATCACCACCATGACAACTAACCATCACCATTTTCACAGACCTCATCACCACCACCGCAGCCCCTATCATCACCACCACCGTAGCCCCATCACCACCACCGTAGCCACCCATCACCATCACTATAACCACCGCAGCCCCCATCACCACCACCGCAACCCCTATCATCACCACCACCGTAGCCCCGTCACACCACCACCGCAGCCCCTCATCACCACCACTGCAACACCCCATCACCACCACCGCAGCCCCTATCATCACCACTACCGCAGCCCATATCATCACCACCACCACAGCCCTATCACCACCACCGTAACCCCATCACCACCACCGTAGCCCCGTCACACCACCGCAGCCTCGTCACCACCTCCCCAACCCCATCACCGCCACCGCAACCCCGTCTCCACCACCGCAGCCCCGTCACCACCGCAGCCCCGTCACCACCTCCCCAACCCCATCACCACCACCGCAGCTCCGTCACACCACCACAGCCTCGTCATCACCACCGCAGCCCCGTCACACCACCACAGCCTCGTCACCACCACCACAGCCCCGTCACACCACCACAGCCCCGTCTCCACCACCGCAGCCCCGTCACCACCTCCCCAACCCCATCACCGCCCGCCGCAGCCCCGTCTCCACCACCGCAACCCCGTCACCACCTCCCCAACCCCATCACCGCCACCGCAGCCCCGTCTCCACCACCGCAACCCCGTCACCACCTCCCCAACCCCATCACCACCACCGTAGCCCCGTCACACACCACCGCAGCCCCGTCACCACCTCCCCAACCCCATCACCGCCACGCAGCCCCGTCTCCACCACCGCAGCCCCGTCACCACCTCCCCAACCCCATCACCGCCACCGCAGCCCCGTCTCCACCACCGCAGCCCCGTCACCACCTCCCCAACCCCATCACCGCCACCGCAGCCCCGTCTCCACCACCGCAGCCCCGTCACCACCTCCCCAACCCCATCACCACCACCGCAGCCACCCATCACCATCACCATCACCACCGCATCCCCATCACTACCACCACCGCAACCCCCCATCACCACCACCGCAACTGTCACACCCCAACCTTGACGGCGGAAACGTCGAGATGTGAGGGTTAAGATTGTTCACAGCCACATAACGCTATATTAAAATGTAAATATTATTATCATAAGTCTTGAAGTGAAATACAATCATAAGTCTCAAACAAATAATAAGCTCAAACATAACATAACATAAAGAAAAACTTTTTATTTCATTATCTAGGTCCAAGTCCTAGATTATAGCATGCTTCAAACGGATCATTTTAAACTTGAGGTTGACCTGAAAATGATAAAAATAAGTGTCAACTAAAAATAGTTGGTGAGTTTCCAAGGTTTTTATACATAATATAAAAAAAAGTTACAAGTAGCAATTCAGGTCATAGGTCACAAGCAAGTAAGGTTATAGAACACATATCGTTACAACCAAACCTCGACTTGATTACAAGTATAAAAGATTGGCTAAGTGTATTTGGTTCCCATGATGAACAAGCAATGCGTCATCAGGAGCCGGCAATACCTCGGCTTTAGCACCAAATAGGCTTGTCAGGCCCAAAGATCTAAGACGTCGCCAGGCTAGCAATAGTTAATGATTGTAAACAAACTATGTATCTCATAGAATCACTTACAATACACAAATAACCATGACAAAATATAAGTTGAATTGCATGTGATTTACAAGTCTCAAATGAGTATAAGTGTATCAAGTATAAGCTATCATGTTTCACCCCAATTAGTGTGAAAATATGAAAAAGAGGCAAGGAAAACTCACTTGTCAAATAAGTATATAATGAAGATTAATAAGAATAAAAATATGCCGATCCAAGATAAAACGTCACAAGGCACCTAAATATATAAATATTATAAGATTTAGGTTAATATAAGATTAACGAATTAACATGAACTAGAGTATTGGAATTTTAGGGATTTTTATAAGTAAATAAATTATTATAAAAATACCATTTATAAATTTATTTTTAAAGAAATTGATCCTTTGTAAATAACTTGTGATTTTATTTATAAAATTATATTTAAATTCTATAAATATCATGATAAATCCATAAATATAAGGTCTAATATTAATTTGATGTCTTTAAGTATTATATATAACAATCTAATTTTTATAAAAATATTTAATTAATACATTTGTAAATAATTTTATATTAAAATATTACAAAGTTTTACAAGAATAAATTTCTAAGAAATAATTAGATGACTTTAACAATATTTAGGGTTTATAAAATCATTTTTATAATTATTATAAATTTTCTATAATTAATTTTAAGCCAAAAGGCTTTAAAAAAATTTACATAAGGTGCCCGGTTCGAACCCGTGACCTCATGTATGGGAAACATTGTCTTAACCAGTGAACCAGGCTTCCAGCCGCGATAAAACTCCACTTTTAATTCTTAAAAGCAAAGTTTAAACAAACCCCAATTTACATGAACCCTAGATCCACAATCGATCAAATTGAACATCAATTCAAAGTTATCAATCAAATTAAGTTTAGGGCTTTTGTTCCTCATGTGAAATCGAGTATATGTATGTATTTAACTTATTTGATTCGTTTGGTATTCGATGCTCGCGTTATGGACCTAGGTCGCGACTGTGGAGAACCGATTCAAGATGAATCGTCGATGAAACTCAAATTCCTTTTACAGTAAGCTTCTAGTGATCCCCACGATGAAAAGCCCTCTGATAATTATAAGTTAACAAGCTCGGAAAGTGGTCTACGGGTGTTGCAGGTTGCGATGAAAAAGGTGTAATCGAACTGATTGTTTGTGGTTGTTTCAGGTGTAATTGGTGGTTGCAATCGATTAGTGATAGATAGATGATTGGTTACGTTGAATTAATTGAATTATTATGGTTTTTTAATGTTCGAACGGTTTTGGAACTTATCGAGTTCGGTTATGCCTTCAAATGGGTTGATAACCGACGTGTATTCTCAATTATTAGGTGCATTCAAGTTCGAAACACGTATGTCGTCTGATTTGGTGTATAAGGGCTCGCCGGAGCCGGGCGGTGGCCGGAAGTACGGGGAACAAAGGGGGAGGGGGTTGGGTTTTTAAAATAGTTACACAAATGGTCCCCCAACTTTGAATTCTTATTATTTTATGCCCAAACTTAATATTTTAAGTTTCTAATTTGACAATTAGGCCCCCTTGAACTTAATTAAGTTTTAACTTGTTAACTTTGATAACTTATTATTATTATCTTTATTATCATTATTATTATTGTTATTATTATAATTGTTATTATTATTATTATTTACTTAATTTAGAAACTTAAACAAAGAATCATACAATAATAGCCCAACAAGATTCATAAATTGTCTAAATAACCCATATAAGAATTAATAAAATTAACTTTTAATTAACGGAAATATGAGATGTTACAGCAACCCCCCATCATCACCACCGCCGCAGCCCCATCACCACCACCACAACCTCCTATCACCATAACCGCAACCACCCATCACCATCACCACCACCGTAGTCCCCACTACCACCACCGTAGTCCCTGTCACCACCACCACAACCCTATCACCACTATTGCAACCCCCCATCACCACAACCGCAACCACCCATCACCACAACCGCACCCACCCATCACCACAACCGCAACCACCCATCACCACCACTGCAACCCCCATCACCACCACTGTAGCCACTCATTGCCACCATTGTAGCCCCCATCACAACCACCCATCACCACCACCAAAAAAACCCATATCTCTACCACCATAGCCGATAATCACTACTAAATCTACGATTTTTGCCAAAACACCCCTGGTCGCCACTGTGTTTCACCCTACCACCAGTAGATCTGCTTCTCTAGAACAATAATTTCACATCTTGGTGGTTGTGGTCTACCGATCACACACATACACAAAGAAAAGAAGAGAAGAAAAGAGATAGGGTGGTTGTGGTTCTACTGGTCATTGAGGTGCGTTGGTGGTGCGACGACAGTGGCGGTGCGACGACAGTGGCGGTGCGGCAACCGGGATGGTTGTGGTGGTAGTGGTGGTGGATATAAAGAGGGAGAAGAGAGAGAGAGAGACATAGAGAGAAGATGAAAGGGGTGGGGTGTGGATGAGGGGTACTAAATAAGGGTATTTTTGTCATTTAATTAAACTTAACTGAAAAATCTAACGTCGTTAGTGTGTTGGACTCAAATGGAAATAAAAATTAAACGTTAGGAGTCAGATGACAATTTTGAAACCATAGGAATGCAAATAGTTAAAATGAACAAACGTTAGGGATGCAAATGGTAATTTACTCTAGAGTTTATATAAGTGTATTACATGTTAAATAAATAAAATATTAAATAAAATACAATTTTATTATTATTAAATAATATGTAAAAAAATTTTGTATGAGTAAGCATTCACAACCCATTTTTTATCTTTATCCATATAATTACATTAAAAATCACTATTTCTTCTATTTCCTTTCAATTAAATGATATATTTTTATACTTTTTTTATTATATTTTTTCTCTTATCCACTCATATCCACTTTAAAAAATATTAAAATAATTATAAGAGTTGAGCAGTAAAATCTTAAATTTACAGATGAACAGTAATATTTTCTCTCTCTTCCACTCAGAACCACTTAAAATCATCCCTTATAATTTAAAAACTCATACTCACATGTTTATAAGGCATGGGTTGTGAATGCTCTTGTATGGATAAAGATGGGCAATGAATTGTGAATGCTCTTAATGATTTTGAATCTTAAGTGCTTTCTTCTTAGATTTGCTTGAATACATAACCGATTTGATTTGTTTCAACAAACTAAATTTTACCACAACGGGTTGTGTCATTATTGGTTGTTACACTTGGTTCTATCTCTTTTTCAACATTAATTTATCCGTCCATTGGAAATGACGATTGAAGTTTATCAAGGTTCAACTAAGACATCAACCCATTTAATGGAAATTTGGTACTTGTATTAAACTATGCCGACATGTCATGCGATTTCGGATTATAAAAGAATTTTGCTACAACATTTATAACAGGATCTTCTCATATTTAATCAACGTAACTTTAGCGGGATCTTCTCACACATCAACACAACCTTTGAAAGATAGAAGGTTTTTTAGAACTTCCATTGTTGTTTTATTAACTTTCTTTTCATTTCGTATCTTCCGATGACCATTGTTTACGTCTCTTGTGATGGATAGCTTGTTAGGGTTCTGGTTGTTTATGGTTGAGAATATATTACAACGCTCCATGTTTCACTTAGTAAGCTGCTCCTCTAGGTTGTATTTGTTATGTGAAAATCTTCTTGTAAATAGGTACCACTTCACATGTTAAATAGTATCATGATTATATCTCACCTCTATTTTTCATGAATGATGCTTAGTGTCATGTATACCTACCAATTTAAATGGAAACTTATAATTTTTTATTGTTAGACCATTTCAAGGTTGTTTTGATGGTAACCGAAGTTATCTAGGGATTTAAACAAAAATAACAATTTAATAAATGAAATGACGGTTTCACCTATTGTAAAAAACCAGGGGTAAGCTTTGGATGAAAATAAAGGAAATGGTTTTACCCTTTGTATGAAACCATTTGAAGATTGTTTTGATGGTAAGTGAAGTTATTTAAAGATTTGGACGAAAATAACTATTAATGAATAAAGTAATAAACTAAAAGCGGATAAGTTTGTTAAGGGAAAGCTTGTATTATATAGGGAAACATCATATTAAATTACAAATTTAAGTGTTTAAAAACAATAAATGAAAAAATTATAAAACTAATGATTTTTTATTTTTGGTAAACTTTTTTAAAGCTTTTTTATTTAGATAAAAATAAAATTTTGAGCGATGAGTGTCATTTTTGTAAGTATGGGCGGGAAAAATCCACGATTCCTAGCCGAGTCAGCAAGGAACCACTGAAAATTTACCATGTCGGCTATGAATTATGTATTTCCCTCGCACAATCACCTTTTCAGCGATGATTTATGGATTTTTCTCGCCCACGTGGCGATGAATGGGCTCGTGGCTCGTTTTTATTGTTTTCTCTTTTATTTTTATTTTTTAGTGGTTATATTAGTAATTTAGGTTGGATTACGCATTAACTAGTGGGTATTCTTGAGTGTTGCAATGGGGCATTGAAATTTATAAAACTAGTTTCAATGATTAGTACATTGGTATTTACGCTAACGTTTTATAAAATATTTAAACCGTTATGTTGATAAAAAAAACTTTAATATTTAGAATTTGATTAAAAACCATTTAAAAAATAAAAATGGCTAATCGATTTTAAGCAACAAAACATGAATAGAAAAACAACGTGATCATGTATTTGAAAATCATGAAGAAAGTTTGTATCATAAAAAGCTTTAGGAAACACAGAAGCAAATATAAACAACCATTTTTGAACTTTATTTTAAATAATGTATTAATTGGGAAAAATTATTAATTATGAGCAAAATAGAAACTATTATATATAACATTTGCACCTTATGTTTAAAAAAGTTATTTAAGTTGTCTTAAATTTTAAGTAAAATTACAAGTGTGTTTTTATCAATGTTTTATATAATAGTATAAATATAGACAATATAGATATAGAATATTATTATTATCATCATTATAAAAGTAATTATATAGTTAAATATCCAAATAAGATAAAACTTATTTATAAATTTTATATTATTATTATTATTATTAGTAGTAGTAGCAACAATAGTAAAAATATTTGGGTATAAGTGTTCATATAAGATAATGCTTATTAATAAATTTAACTATTAATTTAAAGTATTATAAATAATATAATATATAATATAGTGAATTAAATAATCTTACATGATTAAATAATGCATTAACAATATATATTAATTAGAAGAAGTTTATTAAATAATGAGTAAAATATGAATGATTGTATAAAACACTCGTATCTAATGCTTATTATGTTGTATTGGGTGTCTTATTTTTTTTTGTAAAATTACATTTATGTTACAATATTTTACTTTATATAGTAGTATAGATATACATATTTTCCTTGAAGGCAAAATGATTGTTAGGGGTTGTTTGTTTCAGGCTCTTAATGGTTCGAAAGTTTGAATTATTCAACACTTAATAGTTCAAACTGTTTGTTTTGTGAGTAAATTGTTGAATAGTTCGGACATTTACATCTGAACAAGAGAACAATATACTAATGTCGAATAGTTAATAGGTCTAATATTGAATGATTAAGAGCTTTTATCTGAATTAGTCATACAAATGCTTTTGAATAGTTAAATGATATACTAGCTTTTAATTAGTTTTTAATGGTTTAGATCTATTAATGGTTATCACTTAATGATTGTGACATTTTATTGGTTGAGGATTTAATTATTCATAAATTACTAACCAGTTCGTTAATGTATTGTCATGTGAAATATCACGTTTGTTCTTTATTTATTGGTCATTACACATGCTAATCTATATCTATACTACTATATAATGCATAAATGTGAGACATAATGTGACATCCGTCACCTCAAGGTCCGTCGAACGACATAAATAACATGGAAATATTTTAATTAATCTTCCTTTTCTTCATGAACTCCTGCTTTACGGAGTCATGTCTGTTTATTTTTCCCTTGTGCCTGTACTTCCTTCGAGAACGTGTGTTAAGCATAAAACTTTTATAAATTTCAACACCATTACCACCAAATATATCATTTTTAATTTCGACCATTGTCACTAATAAAACCATTTTAGGCTATCAAATGCCAATAAATACGCTTTTAACCGTAATATAACGAACATTTTTAAGATCGTAATCAACCGAAACAAATTTTTGGGAAACTCGAGGGTTAAGTGCAGGGACTAAACTTGAAATTTTGTAAACTTGGGCTGGGTATATAAGCCCCATTTCCAGCCATTTATCCTCATCTTCATCTTCTTCATCTCCAACCTTTTCTCCATTTTTCTCTCGAACTAGCACAAAATCGTCACGTTTGTCGCGTTTTCACTAACAAATCTTGGGTATCATTGTGTGTACGCGTTCCTAGCAGGTAGACAACCTTGTTCAACCCGTTTTTGGTTCGGTTTTACTGCTGCTATTTCTAGGGTTTCGGGTGCTCGGGTTCATCCGAGCACATGAGGTCGAGCGGGTGCGTGTGAGGTCTTTCTGCTTGTGTTTCATGTTTATGTATGTTTGTTGAGTGTTTCTGGAGGTCCTCGTGGTATAAAACCCGCGCTAGAGCAGCTCGGGGGCTGCTCAGCCCGACCACAGTCGTGATTCTGCAGTTCGGGCGACTGGGTCTGTAATGCGATTGAGCCGTGCGACTGAGTGGGTCGTGCGACTGAATCATGCGTCTAAGTCGATCGTGCGACTGAGTTGTGCGACTAGGCATGTCGTGCGACTGAGTCGTGCGACAGGGTGTCTGTATGCGATTGAGTCATGCGTGTGGATGATTGTGTGCGATTGAGTCAGGTGACCGACTGAGTGAATGCGATTGTGCGTGTTTCGCACGAATGAAGGTTCAATCGCATGAAAGTAGCTAATTCGCATGGTTGAGGGTTGATTCGTGCGCATGGAGGTTGGGTTGTGCGAATGGGTGTGTTGTGTGGTGCGACTGAGTCCAATCGCACGAATGAAGGTTCAATTGCACGAAAGTAGCTAATTCGCACGATTGAAGGTTGATTCGTACGAATGGAACGTGGTTCGAGCGTCTGGTCCCGTCGTGTGTCTGATTATGCGTGTGTCCGCTTGTGTGTGTGCTACCCACGACCGAACCGATACAACCCGAAACGACCCAAACATTACTATACGCTTTACACATGTCATTAATGCTTGACCATAACTGTCAATAGGTGTTTGACCGATCATTGCATTCAACTGTTGGAAATCTCGACCTTTCATACTTACCACTTAACATGTGAGTTTCGTGCCCCTTTTTATGCTTATACTATTTTACAAACATTTACAACCATGGGGGAAAAGTATGCTCGCCCGCTTTCTATGCTGTACTACATACATACAACTTTCATACAAGGAATCAACGTGATACTGTGTTACAAGTACTTATCTGATACATGCTTGGGTTTGCTATGTGGTTCTATCTTTGCAACTATTTAATTCCAGTTTGGGAACCGACGGTTAGGTATTGGTAGTACTACTGGGTTGACACCCCCACCCTCGTGTTGGTATACTAGTTAGTACCAACAATAGCCAGGTACGGGTCTTGGGTGAATATACGCCGACAATTTCTTTGTGTACGTCGCTAGGTTTGGTTGCAAAGCTCATGCCATGTGATTTTACTTGTGTATATAACTGTATTCACGGTATTCCATATCATTTACTTTATACAGCATCACTTACATTTTTATTACTTAAACCTGCGAGCTCACCAACAATTTTGTTGACCATTTTGAGCATATCTTTTCAGGTGATCAAGCTAGCTGAGGTTCTAGGTGTGCTGCCTTAGTGGAGACCCTAGGATGCATTTTTTTTGGACTAAACATGTTTGACAAACAGTTACTTTGAACAATGTTGAACTGTGTAAACAATTACAATCTTTTGAAACTTGTTCACGGGTTGTGGGAATTTACATTACAATTTCATCTTTATGTGATTATGTGAATCGTTTATCCTGTTATGCATATGGCTATGTTGTCGTGAACATTGACTATACACGACACAAGTCCCCTTGTTGTCGGGTGTCGTCATGACACGCTTGTCATCATTTTATTATTGCATCTCTATCGCTTACCATGTGTTATGACGATTCCCGTCTCGTCGCAACCCCGTGTTTCCGCTCTTAGCGGGGGTGTGACACATAAATATAATTTCACAAAAATTTAAGACACCTAAGACAACTTATTAAACATTATGTACAAGTATTATATGCAATTATTCATATTTTGCCCTTCATTTATTAAACTCCTAATCAATGCATTAATTATTTCAGTTATATATTAATACATTATTTAATAATATAATATTACTTAGATCATTACATTATATATTTTATTATTTATAATAGTTTAAAATAATATTCAAAACTATTAATAAGTGTTATATTATTTGAATATTTAACTATATAAGTACTAATACTTCTATAATAATAATAATAATAATTATAATAATAATGATAATAATAATAATAGTAATAATAGTAATAATAATAATAATAATATTACAATTTATAAATAAGTAGTATCTAATTTGAATACTTAACTATTTAATTATCAAATATATTTATACTAATGATTATAATAACAATCTATATCTATTTTATTTATGTTAAAATATAAAACATATGGTGATGACGTACTTGTAATATAATAGTTTTTAATCTTCTCATATTTAATAATTTTTTCTGACTAATACATTTTTAATACATATTTTTATACTACCTTATTTATAATGCTTTAAATTAATATTAAAATATATACCTTTATTATTTATATTATTATAACTTAATGCTATTTGATTTAAGTATTTTTAATTTAAACACTTAAGTATATAACTACGAAATATTTATATAGTTATAATACTAATAATAATAATAATAATAATAACAACAACAATAGTAATACTCAAATATATTTATGCTTGATGCAAGTCAGAAAAAAACTCGATAACACCCGATATATCACTATATATAACAAATAGAAAAGATTATAAGTAGTAAATGTAAAATTTTTGTTACATCACCACAAAAATATTTTCCTCAAAACTAATAAAAAACTATTTTGTCATTTTTTATAATTTTACTTTTAAACTTTTAAAGATTTTTCGAAGTTAAACACAACACACACTCTCTCTCTCTCTCTAAACTAGAAGGGTGCCCGCGTAATGTGACGGGGTTACATTTTATATTATGACACGAGATTTTGCATGAAGACTTGTACATTTATACATTAACCTATTATACCTTATAAAATACATATCGGTTCAAAAAATGTTTACACCAAAACGTTTAAAAAATACATATTTATGATTGTAGTATCAATTTTTTTAAACTGATAGATTGATATAACAAATATCTTAAAACAAATTAAGTTTTTTTTTGTTTATGGGTAGATAATGTAAAATTTTATGTAATTTATAGTAATTATAAGTTTATTATATGGAATGGTTTTGAGTGGTTGTGAGTGAATGACAGAGAAAATGTTATTGTGAATTGATATATTTGAACAATCATTGTTCAATCATTATAAATTTTTAATATTTTTTAAAGTGGTTGTGAGTGGAAGTGAGAAAAAAAAGTAATAATAAGAGTATAAAAATATTATTTAATTAAAAAAAGAGAGAGGAAATATAGTGATTTTTATTGTAATTATATGGATAAAAATAAAGAAGTGTTTATAATTTAATGACATCTTAAAATGTTCTTCTCATATACTTTATATTTAGTATAGATATATACTACTCATTCTATTTCATTTAAAACTTTATACTTAAGCTTTCAAATTATGTTAATTTTACATTTAATAACCTAAACTTTTTTTAATTATTTAGACATAAACCTTCAAGTTAGGTTAAATTTATATTTATTCACCTAAACTTTTTTTTTAAATTTTATACTTAAGAATTCGAGTTATGTCAAATTTATATTTAATCACTTGAACTTTTTTTAAGTTTTATATATGAGTATTCAAGTTTTGTCAAAATTATTTTTTAACCAATTTATAATAAAGCTTGTTAATTATAATAAAGTCATCATTTATGTATTTGTTATTTTTCTTATCTATTTCGAATTAATCCACTAGTAGAATTAATGTGTGGAAATTTAAGCATATGAAATTTCTTAGATTTCATCTTAAAGTTGCATGGAATGCGTTTTAAAATGGCCAGAAAAATCACATAAGTTTAAAACCGGAGATGTATTGTTTAAAGAGGTCACTTTTTATTTTGGCTACTAAAGTCATTCATGCTTATTGTACGTAATAAAAATTCTTCAGATATGTAAATTTATACGACTCCATATGATATTTTCTAAAACAGAAACCATTAAAATAATTTATGTTATCACCTAGTATAATAACCTAGATAAATAATAAAATGTTAACAAGAAAAGTATACCTAATGAAGATATCCACATGCGCAAAATGATTATTCGGGCTACTATTAACATGCCACGCTAATTCCTACGTCTACAATTTATTTGGCAAAAAAAGTGTGCTTTTGACACCAACTAAAATTATATCTTTTGTTGTAACCAACCTTTAATTATCATAATTAACTATACATCTTCTACCAAATTATATTTAAAAGGTATACCATATTATATTTAAAAATTCATAAAATTATTAGATAACCTTTTTTAATTTTTAAACAAGTATGTGGTTGCTTTCATTAATCATATAAAACAAAATCAAAAGAAAATTAATATAAAAAAGAGTTGAAATAAAAAAAACATTCATCTGTATAATCTTACTTTTATAAAGACAAAAAAGACTATATGATAATTTTGGCCAAGTATATAAAATTTATTTATGAATAGAAGAAACGACAATTATTAACATTTAAACTAGTTAATTTGGTTGTTGACTAGTGAAATTACCCAACACATTACGACAGGGTGTTAAAATCTACAAGACTCAACACTGACATTTATACTACTATTCATCCACGAAAAAATATCACAATGAAAAACCAGCAAAAATAAGTTATGTCGAAATAACAAATCTGTAATATTAAAGAAAATCATATTTAAAAGATTCAAGAGAAAAAAAACACTATAAAACAAAATCTCACGACAAAGGGTGTGATGTTCCCTGTGAGCGTAAGCCGCAATGTCTTTCATAAATATACCATATACTCGTATCTACATAAGATTGTCTTTTACAATAAAAAGTTTACACTACAAATATCATAATTTAAACTATTCGTATTAATTATTATCGATCAATATTATTAAACGGTCGAAATGGTTTTTTTTTTAAGATTGAAAAAGAAAAAGCAATCTTTCACTCTCCCGGCTACTACCACTCGAGCCACCCAACGGTCGAACAGTAACCGTACAAATAAACACATTCTCTTCAAATTTATTGCGTTCTTCAATAAAGTTAATGAGCATTATGCTCGCCTTTTGTCACTTCATTACACCATCATCTTCTCTCTGCAAAATTTAGGGTTCTAAAGACTAAAAGCAACTCATTTGCAGTTTACCAACACTCTGTTCTGCACAAATCCTCTTCACACAGTAAGTTATACATGAATTCATTCATGGGTTTCTGTTTTCTTTGCTCAATTTCAACATATCACTTGAATTTTGATCATTTTCAGTTTCAATTTCATCACAAGACTTCGATTTTCGTCCCCATTTATGATCTTTTTTGCAGACTCTGTTTTTAAAGCTTTTAATTTGCTTTCATCACCGTCTTTACTGTTCAAAGTCTAAATCTTTTTAATTGTTTTTTGCAAGTTTGATGATTTCGTGAGTTTTTGTTAGTGTGTGTTTTAATCTCGAAGAACGCAGTGGAGAGACCATTAAAGTTGAGTTATTTGGGTGTATTGTGATGATGGGGAATTCAGAATTCAAGATTTATTCGATTGCTATTGTGGGTTTGTTGTCAATTTCAATTACAACAATTGTTTGGGGTTTACTGATCCTCGTGATGGTAAGTGTTATCTCACTTATTTGGTTGTTTCATTATTATTCGGTCGGTTTTGAATTAAGTTTTAGGGGTGAGAATTCCTCACACGACACTAATAGGACACAATTGTTGTTTCTAGCCCGTTTAAAATACATGTCGTGTTTGGTTTTACCTGTTTAGCCCGTTTTAGTTAAACATATCAACTTTACAAACTGTAGCACTTGAATTTTGTTTAAACAAACAATGATTCATGAGAAAATTTACGCAACAAATATTTTTTTTAGTTTATACTTATCATTATTAATGTATCTATACAAATTCTTTGTTGCAGTTTTAGCAATAAATAGTCTATATGCAGCCCTGGGCTTCCCTCCTCTTTTGGGATGGTTATTTGCAGGAGGTGATCCATGTTTAGACGGTTGGCAAGGCGTCCAATGCGTGAACTCCAACATAACTGGAATGTATGCAACAAATAATCATATATTCTTGTGAAAATCTTAATGGTCACTGTTTAATAATCTCTAAACATATGCAGAGTCCTTAACAATGCTAGTTTGGGAGGCGAACTCGGTGAAAATTTGGGAGCTTTTGCTTCAATCATACAAATGTGAGTGACAATATTGTTCACTGAGTATATAGTCTTCTTCATGTTGGTATTTGATAATCGATCTTTGAATGCGCAGAGATTTGAGCTATAACCACATTGGAGGCAGTATCCCATCAGATTTGCCAGTTACACTGAAAACCTTGTATGTCATGTTTCTTTTGTTTTTAGGAATAACATCTCTTTTAATAACATATTTATTTCTTTGTTCTTTTTCATTTTTTGTTAGCTATCTCTTTGGGAACCAACTTACGGGAAGCATACCAGAATCTTTGTCTATGTTAGTTCAACTGACAGACTTGTAAGTTTTGTGTTTCAAATATGATCTTCATCAAGCTTTTATGTAATATTCTTTCATTAACAAGTTATATTTTTTGTTTAGGTCTTTGAACAACAATCATTTAAGTGGTGCCATTCCTGATTCTTTTCAACAACTCACAGCCTTGACTAATTTGTACGCCTTCTTTTTGCTAATCCTAATGTTTCATTTATCTTATGATTATGATAAGTTATGTATCAAAATGCAAAAACTTGTGCACAAAACTTCTCCTCCCAATCCTTGAGGTGGTAGTTTCGACCCATATTACATAGGAATGGGTCGATTCGGGTCTAAGGGGGAACATATTAAGACAAATTAGAAGGGAAATGGGTCAAACATGTTGAAAGTCACCCAAATTGTACTCTTACTGCATCACAGAAATTATATAAAAATCATACTTGTCACCCTAATTATGTACAAAAGAACATAAAGTTATAGACAAAAAATGTTTCAGATTGATAAGATCTATAATTTAAGCAGGAAACTTTGATTGAACTGAAATAAACAGCCCGATTTGAGAGGGGCAATGTCTCCAATTACACACTACTTTGATAATGAAAAACAGGAATGAGGATATGAAAGTAAAAAAGCCTGCTTAAATAACCCATGACATGTAGTAATTGCTCCTGAAAGTAGGCATGGGAACAGCTCCTCGACCTTGAATCTTCCTGCTAATAGTTAAACATAGTAACTGCTCCCCACTCTTCCAGTTTACTGCTAACTCCTTGACTGAGTGGATCCAGCTTAAGCCCAAAAATAGAATTCAGTTGGCCCGTATGGGCAGCTTCCGTAGCGCGTTTCCCTCTTCTAGCATATACTTTAATGGAGTATCATCCTCTTCTGTAACCAGACGTAACCTGTATAAAGTAATTACCATTTTGACTTGTTATCCAACCTGCTCAACCCGCTCATTTGCTCCCTAGTAAATGGTGTATCATGCTTATAACTTGTACCATATGTCATTATATTTTGAATTTGATGTCTTGTTGCAGGGATTTGTCTGCTAATAACCTTAGTGGTCCTTTACCTCTATCGATGGCAAACCTGTCCTCAATATCTGCGTTGTAAGACATAAAGTTTATATGCTTTAAAACATGCACTTTGGTTATTTTTGCACAAGTTATACGTGTTAAATGTTCATTCATTTTTTTCCCATTTTCAAGATTGGCAACATACCTACTGCCTTCCTGGTTTTTATTTTGATGACCAAGTTATATTTGTGTTCTTTTTTTCGTTTTTGTTCGTGCAGGCACTTACAAGACAATTATCTTACCGGTGTACTTGACGTGTTGCAAGATCTTCCCCTTATTGATCTGTACTATACTTGGCTCTTTTTTTCATATCAAACTTCTCTAAATGCTTATACTTTCTTCTGTTTTTGCTTTGATTATTATTTATGATGGTTTGAAATAAATAGTTTGTTGTTACATAGGAATATTGAGAATAATCTTTTCTCTGGGCCAATACCCCCAAAATTGTTGAGCATCCCAAATTTCAGGTAAAAAAGAAACTTTTGTAAGCAATCTTTTTGTATATCTTAGTGAGACTTTATTATGCTCTGTTATGGCTTCCATTTGTAAGAAAACACAGTTTTTATGTAAACTTTTTCCATTTTGAAAGACTATTAGAAAACTAGAAGTTGTTGCATAATAGTTAGACATTCATATCTGCAATGCAGGAGCAATGGAAACCCTTTTAATACAACCATTATTGCTTCACCACCAGCCTTGTCTGCCTCACCACCAGCCTTGTCTCCTATGCCATCGTCAACATCCGATTCACAACCACCTGAAATAAGCATAGGAGTTGAAGCAGTTGGAAGGTCTCAGTCAAGTAAAAAACTCGTGTGGGTAGCAGTTGTTGTAATCTTGATTCTTGTTTTACTTGCACTTGGATTTTGCATTTTCGTGTCAAGATGGCGCGAAAAGAAGTCAACCATCAAAGTTGGTGATCATATGAAGAACTCCGTGCTAAATGTGTCTTCGCTGTATCAATCTCATCATAAAGACAATGGTAAGGTTTAATCTTTTCCTTTTAGCATGCTTAGCTCCCTTTGTAACAAATGACTTTGGTCAAACTTGACTTTTCAGGTAAAACCATCAATTATCCATACTAATGACAAAATTAGTGGTATAAATACAGGAAGAAGAAGAATACAAAACAAGTTCACTTCGTTTCATCATCATACCAGCATTATACATTCCTCTTTATATACAAAAGGAAAAAGAAACAAAGCGCATTGTTATAAATAGTTAACTTGTTAAGTTAATTTCATGATTTTTGCAGTCAAATTCGTCAGTTAAGAAAACATTTAAAGCAGTCAAGTAGTCAAGGTCAAGGGTCCAAGGCATAAATCAAGCATTGCTTGATTTAAGCCATAAATTATGTTTTCTATTATGATTAGGAGTTGTGTTCTTTATTATAAATAGTTGGTAGAATGAGTAGCAAAGGTGTGCAAGTTTCTTTCCTGTTTTTCTCAATAAAATAATCTGTGTTGGCTGCTTATATTCTTCTGTTTTGAATCTGCTCTTTGTTCCAATTGTCTAACAATTGGTATCAGAGCCGCCGATTAAAACCTGTCCAAGAGGATAGTCTATTGTCTATCAAAGAGTCCACTGCTGTAGCAATTTTTCCAAGTCAAACAGCAGCATTCTCGGTTGTTTTCTGCTCAGCCTTGTTATTCATTTATGTTTAAAGACTCAGTTCTGTTTAATGGCTGCTGTCACACCCAATAATCAGGCTATTATTCCAGTTAGAGAAGGGAGTTCAATATCATACCTGTGTCCGCTACTTACTGCAACAAATTACACATCTTGGGCAATAAAGATGGAATCAATCATGGATGCCCATGGAATTTGGGATGCCATCGAACCATCTGATGAAGCTGCTATGGATGCCAAGATTGGAAAGAAAGCAAGGGCTTTCATCTTCCAGGCGTTGCCTGAAGATATTCTATTGCAAGTAGCGGAACACAAGACTGCTAAGGAGGTATGGGCTGCTCTCAAGACGTGGTATCTTGGAGCTGACCGGGTGCAACAAGCTAGAATTTCAACTCTAAATCGAGAGTTTGAATGTTGAGCATGAAGGAGACGGACAACATTGATGACTTTGCAGGAAAGATCGGGGAGATTGTGTCCAAATTCCGAACACTTGGCTCTACATTGGATGAGAAAGATAAGGTAAAGAAGCTGTTGAACTCTGCACCAACTAGGTTCCTACCAATCTTGCTACGATTGAACAATATTCGGACTTAAACAAGATGCCTTTTGAAGAGTTGGTTGGGCGTCTCAAGGCATACGAAGAAAGGCTCAAGCCAGCTGAACCAATCAAAGACTTGGCAGGTCAATTGTTGTTAACAAAATCAGAATGGCAAGTTCGACAAAAACAGGAGTCAAGACAAGCCGGCAGGGGTAGAGGGAACATTCGTGGCCGAGGGAGAAGACACTTCTCGAACAATGATCATAAGGCTGAACAGGCAGATCAAAGAAGTAGAGAAACTAATCAAGAAGATCAGACGGAGAGACGAGACAGAAGGTTTTTAAGGTGTTACAATTGTGACAAAATTGGCCATTTTTCAGCCGAGTGCCAGGCCCCTAGCAAAAGCGATAATGAAGCTATTTTTATCATAGAAGATGATGAACCCACATTGCTTATGGCGAAAGCGGAAGCTGTGATGCTGAATGAAACAAAAATGCTTCCTAAGGTGTATGCGGAATATGAGTGTGAAGATGGAATGTGGTTCTTAGACAACGGTGCAAGCAACCACATGACTGGTCATAGAAACTACTTTTTTGAACTAGATGGAAAAGTAACAGGTCATGTAAAATTTGGAGATGGTTCTACCGTCGAAATCAAAGGTAAAGGATGTGTAACTGTGAAATGCAAGAACGGTGAGAAAAGAGTATTTTCTGATGTGTTCTATATACCTGAATTGCACAATAATATTTGAGTTTAGGGCAATTGGATGAGCAAGGGTGCAAGGTAACTTTGGGAGATGGCTTCCTGAAGTTATATGATCAAACTGACAACCTACTGATGAAGATTCGAAGAAGTAAAAACAGATTGTATACTATCAAACTTCAAGTATGTTTACTATCTGAAGCAAACAACTCAGAAGTTGAGATTGAACCAGTGAACTTCATTAATCAGCAACAAAACACACCAGAACCAAATATGATGTTAAACTTAGCTTCTGAACTTACAAAATCAGGCTTGAATATTAGGCCAGTTGTGAAGAACAACAGTCCAGTACCTGTTGAGGTGAACACAGAAACATATGACTGCCCTGTTCAGGTTGAGAAAGCCCAAACAATCATGTTTGGGAGCCTGGAAATCAAAAAGGAAAGCCCAAGAAGTACGGATGTAGGAAGTGCTCAAGAAAAGAAAATAGAAACAAGTGAAGCACCAAAGCAAGACATGGATTTATTAAATAGTCAATTTCGAGAACCTATCAAACACGTATGTTTTAAATAATTGAAACAGAAGAAGAAAAAAAAGAGAGGAATGCGAAAGAAATGGAATTAAGGGGGTGATTGTTAAGTTAATTCCATGATTTTTGCAGTCAAATTCATCAGTTAAGAAAACATTTAAAGCAGTCAAGTAGTCAAGGTCAAGGGTCCAAGGCATAAATCAAGCATTGATTGATTTAAGCCATAAATTATGTTTTCTATTATGATTAGGAGTTGTGTTCTTTATTATAAATAGTTGGTAGAATGAGTAGCAAAGGTGTGCAAGTTTTTTTCCTGTTTTTCTCAATAAAATAATCTGTGTTGGTTGCTTATATTCTTCTGTTTTGAATCTGCTCTTTGTTCTAATTGTCTAACATAACTAACATAACTAGCACCTATGATAAATTTGCATTGACTTGAAAGTATTCATAAAATGTGTGGAAGTTAATAGTTTGGACATTTGACCTTAAACGTTATTTTTTTGCATACCCAAATGTATTATCCTTGATCTTTGCACAGAAACTCCATGCAATGATAATGGTAGAACTGACTCATTGCCAAGGTCCAAAGTAGAAGAGGAAAAAATGGAAACAATCTCAAAGAATCCACCACCACGTTTACCTCCTCAACTTCTTATTGGAGAACCAGTCGGTGTAAAACCAGTGTCAGTTCCAACAACGGGCCAGGATATTTCGAGAAATACGGATTTCCCAAGATCTTTCTCAATTTCAACCCTTCAACAGCATACAAATAGCTTTTCTCAAGAAAATGTTATTGGTAGAGGCATGCTTGGCACGGTGTATAGGGCCCAGCTTCCGGATGGAAAGGTAATGCTTTCTTAAGTTTAATGTGGAAAATGGTATAGAATATACTGCGCATAAACTCACCTATTTAAATTCTTTTAATCCATGCATCATTGTGTTATAAAAAACAAGTGTGCTTGCAACATATATAAACAAGGTTCATGAGTTCTAGTCATTTTCTCACTAATGTCATGCTTTTTGGCATGTTAATGGTATGTTGGTGGGTTGGCCGGTTGGGTAATGGGTCAAAGCGGGTAAGTTTTTATGGAGGATAAGAACCGAGTTGGTTGACCCGCTCACACTTTTCTTGACCACTTTTACTTGGGTTCTGAAACTGTGTCTTATCAGAATATCAGTTTCATTATTTTGGATGAACAAAGTTTTTTCTATATTTTTGGGGGTAAATGAATTAGTTTCATAACTTTTTCAGAAACTCATTTAATCTAAGTGGAGTGGTTTTATTTTCATTTCACAAACTGTCTTCATAATTTGACAATAGTATAATATTGGTCACTTTTGTCTAGTAATTTCTTCTACGCTGATAATTTTACAAACACTCAAATATCTTACTATTACCATTTAAAATAGCATAAGCACATTCAAAGCATTATTTTCTACACTCTAGACTGATTATTTTATCGCAAATTCTTTTAAAACGCACGCCCAACACCACAAATATTTCAAATATGGTTAAAGAACAGTTGTTAAAATCATGGTCTATCTTTTCTGAACAAAGCAAACCAGGAGGTCTTAAACACTTGTGTATACTTCCATACACTTTTAAATCAATCAATTCGTTTCTTCTTTAGCTGAAATTTTTATTTATAACGCAAAGACGCATATCCATAAAATACAACCCAAGTTGACCCACATTCACATGAATAGGTTGAAACTGGTACCTTTACTAACAACTTGCTCACCTACTTTATATTCTTTTAGCTACTGGCTGTAAAGAAACTGGAGAATGCAGATTCGAGGAAATGGAGCGATGAAGATTTCATGGACTTGGTGTCAAATGTCTTTAAACTTCAAAATGAAAATATAGTTGGACTTTTCGGTTACTGTTGTGAACACGGACAAAGACTTTTTGTCTATGAACACTGTAAAAATGGGACATTACATGAAGCACTGCATCTAGATGAAGATATACATGAGAGACTTTCATGGAAAACTCGTGTAAACGTGGCGCTTCAAGCTGCAAAGGCGTTGGAGTAAGTACATCTTTCAACTTGTACCTAACCATAATACATTATAACAGTAACGTTAGATCACCAGTAAATAGGAGTGTTTTGTCTTTATAATGTTTTGCTTATTAGGTACTTGCATGAGGTTTGTCAACCACCTGTTGTCCACCGAAACTTCAAGTCTGCAAATATTCTGCTTGATGAAGAGCTTAATGTACGTGTTTCAGATTGCGCTTTGGCCCCACTGCTACCATTGAGCTACATTAGTGAGGTAAGTGGTTCTTGATCCTGTGTAAGAAGTAAGAAGCATCACACTAAAATTGTTATAATTGGTATTGACATTAGATTATTATTATATCAGCTGCAAGGTTCAGGATATGGTGCCCCTGAACTCGACTCAGGAAGTTATACTTATCAAAGTGACGTTTATAGCTTCGGAGTTGTTATGTTAGAACTTCTCACCGGTCGAAAAGCTCATGACAGGTTATTCATCTTAACATCGTTTAAAGTTGTCTTTTCTGCTTTGTGGGTAACAACATGTGAAAGTTGCTCAATATGTACTTTTAAGTTTTATCTATACAACCTCCTAAATAGTATGACATTAAACTTTAGATTATTATTGTACAGTATATTTTATATAACACATTAGAAACTTATAGTTTTTATCCTAAATGGATACAAAAGTGTGTGAATCACCCATTATGACCCGCTACACAAATCATCCATTTTACCACCTTCTAAGATGAAACATTTATTTCATAGTTGAAAATTAACTTTGATACTTACAGATCAAGAGTTCGTGGGGAGCAGTATTTGGTTAGATGGGCAGTTCCTAGACTTCATGATATAGAAGCGTTGTCAAGAATGGTAGATCCTTCTCTTGATGCTGCTTATTCATCCAAGTCTTTATCTCGCTTTGCAGATATTATTTCTCTTTGCGTGCAGGTAACTTCTAAACTTTTCTTGTTGTAGATACGAAATATATTCATTCCAATTTTGTAGTGATGATGATGTTGATGATGATGAGCAAATAAAGACAATAGTCAACATCAAGATTTCATGACTACTTTAATAGCTTAACACATCATGTATTAGACTATTGATGTTAGAGTCGCTGTAGATATGACCTCAAAAGTCCAATTTGTTGACCTCAAAAGTCAACTAATGGATGGTTTGCTAGTTTCAACTTTTTTTGTGTAATCATTACAACCATTGTAGCTGCAGTCACTCAATAAGTCATATCTTGCACTTCTCTTCATTTTCTGTAGGCCGAACCGGAGTTTAGACCGCCAATGTCAGAAATCGTGCGGTATCTCGAGCATATGACCAGGATGAACCATTAAAATTAGCAATGTCAATGCAGCAGAAACAAGTTATTCAATTGTAGTTCCTCCGAAGGTTGTCGTGTTGCCAATTCTTCGTAGGACTTTGCTAGTCTTCAAGTTTAAACTCAAGTTTCCGTCAATTTGTTGGTAAAACGTATTTGTTTTGTGGTTGTCTAGCTTTTTTCATGTTATGGTTAAACTCCTTGACACACCACCTCTGAAATTCCCAACTGTCTTTGTTATATACTTGTATATCTCTATAGTCTTATCATTTTCTTTACAGTCTTTTGTACTGTTGTTGTAAGCCTTGGATCTGGACTTTAGTTCTTACTTTGCGCCTAATAGAAGTTCTTTGTTTCGAACTCATTATCACATGTTCCCGGTGTAATGCTTATGTATAATGCTTACACGAAACATATTTTGTATTTATCTGTGTACTTCTATAATGTTATGTTTTTTACTCACTAATGCCCATGGTGCTTTTATATTGGAGGTACGGCAGCAACATCATGTCGTCATTGCGATATCAATGACGTGATATCATCCATGGTGTAGTCTCACTATATGTGTTATGAGATCGAGCACATAAACATGTAATTCAATTAGGAGATTTGTGGATCAATCTAAAAATGTATATTGTTTTAGGGGGTATGGTTAGTGTGTATGCTCGCACCTCGTTATATGTTAGTTTTTATTTTTATGTTTTAAGTTTGTTTATATACATACATTCATTAATGTACGCGTGCTTTATCATACAACATTGTAGAATTTTATATTTTGTAGTTTCATGGCTACTTAAAAGTTTATTTCTACAATAAATAGATCAAGTAAAAATTGGAAGTAAAAGAGGTAAAAACCAAAACAAAAATGTCTAGTAAAATCTTACATATAGCAAAGTACGACTAGAGTTTGAACAAAACGAGATAAAAACAATTTTTCCTCTATTTTTTAAATGTATAGTGATGCTACTTTCAGATAGACCAACATAACAAAAATACAAATAGACAGGTGTTAGTCGTGTCATGTTGATGGTTAACATATTGCTAAGTTGAATCGTCAATATGAACATGTCTTTTTTTTATTCATCTAAAAAACACCAACCCTAACCCAGAAACACTTAAATTCACCATACCTAAATATAACCACTCAGTTCATTTATCTACACATGCCAAGCGACCTAACGAGTAAAGTTCAAGTTGCACACGTATTAATCAGACCGATAGATTATAAAAAACACGTAAACCAATCATAAACAAATTCAGCGTCCACATGTTTCCCCAATATTAAATAGATCAACCCAAACACAATCACTTAACGAAACAAGTTAACCGGAACACACGAAGTTTCAAATTCAAATGATAGGTTAAAAAACAATTTTTTATTATTGGATGCTTATCATAGAGAGAGAAAGAGAGGGAGGGAGAATTTGCAGGAAAACCATTCTTCTTCGTATCACATTCTTCCAAACAATTTCAAAATTCCCACAAACCCATCAACAATATCATGATTATCATCTCTAAAATGCTTCATAATCCCCTAAATCACCCTCTTCTCCCTTCTCCAATCTCCAATTTCAACCCTAACGAATAACTCCGTTGAATTCACCATTCGTTCATCAGTCAAACCCTTTTCTCCCGCAACAATTTCACCAATTTCGCCTCAAATCCGAGTACCCTTTTCGATTCTCTTTCCAATTCCTCTCACGCCGTTTTCCGATCAGCCGCGGTGGTCTCCGGCGACGGAGTAAGGGTTTGTGCTAACGTGCGCATGGAGGATGTTGGTGTTGTTACGAGGAAGGTGTGGGGTACGTGGGAGGAACTTGTTCTCGGTGGTGCTGTTCTCCGGCATGGTACCGGCGATTGGGATGTTGTTTCGTCGGAGGTCCGAACCCGAACCGTTTACCCGTATTACTTCACCCCAGAGGTTAGAATTTAGATATGATATTATTATTATTATGCTTATGATTATATATTATGGATTGATTATTAGTGTAATTAATAATAAGAGTTAAGGACATGTGTTTCTTGAAGCCAATGCAATAATTAATGATTTAATGACTTCATTTGACTTGATTTCTAATTTGGGGAATTTAATTATACATGCACATGTTTTATGTTTCTTTATAACTTTAGTACAAACTAAACTAGTGTTTTTTAGGTAAAAAAGTTGGTTCAGTGACTGTAGTGGTTTTAAAAATGTAGTTAGCGGTTTGATTTAGAATTTATGTAAAAACGATAAAACCGTTGGTGAGTGGATTTACTTTGTTTGGTCAACCTTCATTGTATGTTAATAAGATTGTTTTTACTTTTTACTTTCTAGAAAAGGGAAAATGAACGGAAGCGTAGACTATCCTTAATAGGTTAGTGATGGTGTTGAAAAACTGGTGGCACGTAGGTGTCATGTCTTGAGTGGTTACGGTCGTTGTAAGGGTGTTTAAAGGAAGTAATGATGTTTGTGTGAATGTGAGGTTTAATTTAAACAACAGATGTGAGGTGTAGTACTATGGTTGGTGAAAAAAAATACTACTTGCCCTTTTGCCAGTAACTGCACTCACGCCTGACCATATCACGCATTCACGCCCCTTATCACACAAGTGTGTAGTGGTGCTGAGGTGGCAGATTACGCCACTACCGTTACACCTTTACAGATGGTCTTATGGATTCATAAATGACCAAAGGAGATAATAGATGGGCTTTTGTAACGAGTAATTCTGTGGAAGCATAAAATTACATTTATTTGTTTCGCAAGTGCAAATCATTAATCAAGTGGAAAATGAATGAAGGATTGTTGGTGTTTCTATAATCTATCAATCCAAATCAAAGTTAGTATGTGTAAAAGTTACTAAAGGTATTAAGTAATAGAGAACGTTATGCTCGTATTGGACAACTAAAAAATGGTAGCGTTTGATTCTAGGGACGGAGAGAGCAGTAGTTTTGATGAAAGTGGTGGTTTATATTGTTCAAAACCATGTGGTTTGCTAGTGACGCATATTCTTGGAGTTGTATGATCAAACCATGCTCATGTTTGTAAATTTTTGGAATAATGTTTTCGCAAGCGCTTCTTTTATTTGTTGAATTCGCGTGTCTAGTGCTTGAGGTTGTAGTCACTCAGTGTGCGGCTTTGGCCATATCTTTGGGTTTTGAGTACTCGTGATGGATACAATTTTTGAATAAGTGGAGTGATGAAAACTTATTAGTCTACTATTTACTTTGTAAAAACATTAGCACATTAAAATTTTAAACTTGATTTGCTTAGTTTGTGTATTTAGTTGATGAGTTTTGACTCTAAGCTTTCTCTTTTGTTAGTTTACATTTTGAATTATTAATTTTTCAACCACAATAGTTTGCAACAAACAGAAATATTTGACAAGTTGTGGAAATGCAGAAGCATAAAAAACATTTTATTTCGCTTTTTTTGTTCTTTCTAAAAAGCCTTCACTGTTGCAAAGGACTAGTTATTTTTTTGGCAATTTCATAAATTGTTATAGAAGTAAATAACCATTCCTTATATAGTGTATATTGAACTTATTAGAACAAGCAGATTTAAGTATCCTTCACTTATGTACTTTCATTATGCAACTTGCAGGCATGTAGAGCGAGGTATGAGGACCTGCAACAGCGCTATACTGGTTGCAAGTGAGGATCATGTTTTTTCCTTCATAATATGTGTTTATCATAGAGGTGGTAAATGCATTGGTTGAGTGATGGGTTAAAACGGAGTTCAGGGTTTTTGGTACGGGTTGAAAATGATTAGTTTATCCTGACTAGTAAACACTTTTTGTTCTTTATATGTTATAAGGTTAGTCTATTAAATTTGAGTACAAAACTGTTTTGTTACAAGAATTTGAAATAAAAACATTTATTAGGCTATGAGCTAAATAAACTTTGGATGACTTTTAACCCATTACCCATTTAACCCGTTTCCCATTTAGCTAAATTCTTTTGTTTGACCCCTTTGACTTGTTAGTAATTAGCCAAATCTGGTCACCAACACCCTTCTACCTTCTGAACTGTTTTGTTTTTTGGTCTCAAAATACTAGGCAAATGTTGATAAACTCTGTAATTTGCAAGAATTTGTGCTTTTGGACAAACTGGTGGAATATTAATTCAAACTAAAAAGTCTATTATGCGTGGCCTTTTTTTTGTTTTTTGTTTTTGTTTTTTTTTTCAAGAATCTCACTCTTATATAATAGCTAGTGTATTTTTCCTTCTCACAAAATGATGGTTTTGCAAATAAAGTTAATCAGGATGGTTAAAGAAGTCAATCACTCTTTTTGTTTTTGCCAAGCTTGTTATACGTAGAGCGATTGTTTTTGAAGCAAATCTTGAAAGGATTTAATTTCTTCATCACCATGGTTTTGATCCGTTAGATATTGGTATGATGAGCTTCGAGAACGTCGAGTTGCTGAACTGAAGCGGGCGCTTGAGAAATCAGAAGAGTCAATCGGGTCAGTCTTGCCTTTCTCATTTTGTAGAAGCCTATCGATTTCTTGGCACTTCTATACTTCTTTATGAGTAGAGGTGACCAAATTGTTATATTAAGTAAAGGTCAAAACAGTCCAATTGACCCAGAACACTTTTTGCCCAAATCTTTGATAAATGGTAATTGATTTGAATATGATCTCAAAGTTACATTATTATTATTGATAATCCAGTTCTTTAGAGTAAATGATTTAGGAAGTTTTTTGGAAAACACACATTAGGAGATCTTGACTTATTTGACACTAACGTCTCTTAGAAATTGCAATTTTTTCTGTAGGTTTCTTGTATCAAAGCTTGAAAATCTTAAAGCCGAAAAGGAGCACTCTGATCAGATCAATTACAATTCGAGCCAGACCGAATCCCCACCTCTATCATTACCAAAAACAAAGACAGTAAAGATTGTAAGTATTAAAGAAGAAGGGTCAAAAGATGAATTCGAATTATCTGCTGGAAGTTTCACACAAGATCTTGAAACAAACCCACAACCCAAATCTCATAGTCCTTCCATAGATACATCTGACGTAAAACTAGAAGTTCTTGATTCCTGTATGATAAGAAAAAGAAGAGGGAAACGGAAGAGGAAAGATGGTAATTGGGATGTGAAAGAAGGGATTGTAGAGAGTGAGAATTTGGGTTCAACTAGTGGGGTCCAGCGAAATGAAACTTCAACAAGCGGTGGTTGTATGCGGTCTTCAAGTGCAGATGGAGAGGGACTGCAAGTTGATGATTTGGTGGGGATTTTTAATTCTGTTACTGAAAACCAGTATGCATTGGTCTTCAGACGCCGCCTTGATAGTCAGGTAATGACCTCAGTCTTGGACTCTTGGGTTGTCTCTTCATACATACATACATACACACACACAAACACACACACACAGAGATTGAAACATTGACTCATTTAGTTATCAGTGGGTCAATTTAGGATGTGTTTTATATCAGATAAGTAAACAGACCGAAAGATGTCCCGAGTGATTTTTAAGGAACACAACCTCATAAATTGTTTTTATTTATAGATTTGGGTTATTGTTGTTATGATACTATTTTTTGTAATCATAATTAACATACTCGTTACCATATGGTCTTTCGCCTAGCAGTATCAAGATGTATCTCAACGAAGAAATTGAGGGTTCAAGTCCCACTTCGGTCAAAGGCCTAAATTTATGGTCTGTGAATTTGTTGTTTAAAATCAGCAGATTCGTTCTTTACAGAAAAATAAAAAAAATGGACAAAAAGGTATTCTAGGTCAATCCAACCTGACCTAGTCTGACTATACTAAAAGTTACCTGTTTTAACCCAACCTGCTTAGACTGGTTACCAACCTCCCGTCCCACTTGTCTTGCCACCTCTAACAATAACCGATAGTTTGATCGGTCATTGGTGTAACACTCCATTAGGTTTGTATCTGTAAATTAGCGATATTTGAGGAACAATGTTGTTTACATTGTGGTTTTTGGCTGTGCACTTCCACTATATAAAATAGTTCATCTGTAATGTTTCTCACAACAAAAGCAATTGTAACGGAGTAACAGTTAGTTACTATAAAAAGATTGTGATTCTCACTAAATGGACAGAGATTTGTTTGTACACATTGCTCTATGTTAAAGGTATGGTTTGACTTCTGAGGTCAAACTTGCTCCTTATCATATTCGTCATTTTAGCTGTATACAAGGTATATGATGCCTGTATAAGGTAATTTTTCGAAGATTTAATAAACCCATATCAATCTTGAACATGAAGTTTAGTTTGTTGACCCAAGAAGTCTAAACTTAATGTTTTATAGGTTGACCTTGAAAGTCAAGCTTCTTTTTCCTTTTTTTTTCAGAAAAGAGCACGGTATAGAAAAACCATCAGGCAACATATGGATCTTGACACCGTAAAATCAAAAATCGCCAACAACTGTATAAAGTCAACAAAAGAACTCTTTAAAGACTTGCTTTTGCTTGCCAACAACGCGCTCGTGTTCTACTCAAAAAGAACACGAGAGTACCAGTCTGCATTGACCCTCCGAGGCATTGTCACCAAAAGGTACAAACAGTTACTCAGCAATTCTAGCAGCAGCAGCAGCAGCATCAAACCCTTATCATCTGTCCTATGTTTTTCTTCAATGTCCACTCCTGTAAGACCCCGAAGTATCAGGCCACGGGCCCCATGTACACAACCTAAGCTCGTGGTCAAGTTTCCGATTAGTAGTCCAATGGCGGTCCCACATGGGTATTTGAAACTCAACAGTAGTTCCAATTCTGTTACCCTGAATCCTGAAGCTGAAGGGAGTAAAAAGTCAAACGTTGATTTTCTTGGCGTTGCTGATCTGAAAATCGTAAAAAGAGGATCGGGGCGGCCAAGGAGAGTTGGAGGTGGCGGTCGAGGTGGTAAACAGCCACCAGCTCCACCTAGAAATTGTACAAATCAGAAAAAAAGTCATCAAAAGTGATGGATGCTAATGCAGATTTGTTGATAGTTGTCTTTTTCGTAGTTAAATTTTATAGGCCATCAGTTGGCTCATCTGTTAAGGAAATCTTCAGAAAGTAACTATTAGTATGTGAAATGCAACTGAATATATGTTGATGTCTTTAACCTTTGTAAAGAGCTTGTATGCTGTTTTGGGTTTGATCCTGGTTAGATCAAGTTTAGAGAGGACAATTTGAACAATATGCTAACTAATGTTTTCATAACTGGATCGGACAGTGAATCAGACGCCTTATTGGTTCACTGGTTGGACCGGTTGGACTGGTTATGTGCAGCGGATAAATTTTAATATTTAATGAATATATGTAAAAATATACTTAAATTTTTAAAAACATATAGAGAAAAATGATCCAATCGATCCAACACCCGGTTTGACCGGGTCCAACCGCTGGCTTGGGTAAAAACAACCGGTTCAACGCTATTAAAATGAACAACATCAGATCGAATCGTTCAATGGGCCGAATCGCAGTCGGAGGTCCGATCCGACCCTCACAACATTGATGCTAACTATGAGTGCTAGGAGCAAAATAATACATTTTAACTAGATTCATAAACTCTAGTATAACTAACTTATTACTAACCTTTTATAGTTCTATGGCATAAGTTGTTGGATTGTGTTCATTTCTTTAGTTTCTATAGATACGAATTCACTAATTCATTTTGTATTAAAAATTATTTAAAATTACATGATTGATATTTATAAAGTTTTATAATAAACAAACATATAAACATACTTAAATATAGTCTTACTTAAATAGTAGAGTTTGGAGAAGATGAAATAATGAAGAATTCTATCTTTACCCTAAAGGAGATAGAGAGATAGCTTTACAAAAGTTTGTAAAAGGTAATAGGGTAGTGTCAAAATCAAAAGTTTATAAGAGATAATTTAGACGTTCTATAAAATGTTATCAATATTTTATAAAAAGCTCACCATACTAAAAATTGGGTTAACTATACTTGTATTGAATAATTTTAGTAATTATGTTTGTATTACTTGTAAAAACAAGTGATATGTTATAAAAAGCTCACCATACTAAAAATTGGGTTAACTATACTTGTATTGAATAATTTTAGTAATTATGTTTGTATTACTTGTAAAAACAAATGATATGTTTTCTGAACTCGTATAACTTTAATATTAAAAAAATCATTCCCTTCTATTGTTCCATACCATTTAACCTAACTAGGACCATTCAACGAGCGAGATGGGCCTAGTTGACATCAACTAGGACTCGAACTCGTAAAACTACGAGCCGAGCCAAACTAGTTATTGGAGTTTATATATAGGACTTGGTTAGGCTCGTAAAAGAATACAATGGTTTTAAACACTTCAAAAGCTCTTTCATTTCCATGTAACATAATAAATAATAATTAAAAAAAGTGCTTCGAAATTGCAACCTTAAGTGCTGGGTCAAACAAGTGAACTTGAAACTCTTTTCTATCCTACTAATATATTTGTTAAGTAGTAGAATGTAAAACACTTTAAGAACATTTAAGCACACCTCTCTCAAACTAGAGAGTAAAGGATTGTTTAGCAGCCTCTTAATGGTTCATATGTTTGAATGATTCAGCATTTAATAGTTCATACTGTTTGTTTCACGAGCAAATTTCTGAATAGTTTAGACATTTGCCTCTGAATGATTAAGCATTATACTATGCTAAATGATTAAAAAGTCTAATGCTGAGTAGTTAATACTTTTTATCTAAATTGATCAGACATTTGCCTTAGAATAGTTAAGTGATATACTAGCTCTTAATGACTCAAACATCTTTGTGGTTCAGCACTTAATGATTCAGACTTCTTATTAGTTCAACGCTTGATCATTCGAATATTGTCAAACAACCCTCTTATGGTGTGGAAAGAAAAGTCAGAGTACGGTCTTCCTAACAAATTGTTGAATTCTGTAACAAAATTAAGCATGATGTTCTCCTTTGAACTCGTAGGGAAGTTCAAATGAGAGCCAAAAAATAAATGAAAACTACATCACATTTTAGCCCATGATCATGAATCACAACTGTTAATCGTTTTGTCCGTTTCATAATCAAAGGCCAAAAGGTGGTTCCTGTTTATTTAGATGTATATCTGATGGTTCTCAACTTCTCATCAATGACTGTTTTTATTTCTAAACACTTTAAGCTACAACACAGTCATGGTATGTGAGTTGGTCATAACTATTTACAATCAGCTACTACAGATTCAAGTTTAGAACGATGCACATGATTTTGAGCATCGAATAAGAAGGCTGTCACAAATAAGCAGGCTAAGATTGGGCACGGGTCGAAGACAATTAGCATGCCAACTACCAAGACGATTAAAAGTTTACAGAGAATTCATGGATGGTGAAGTGTAGATTCTGGTTGCAGGATTTTGAGCTTCAAGTTGTGTGAGAGGTGTGTTGAAGGATCCCAAAATATGCTAATTTCTGTGAGATTGAAGGGTATGGATCGAAGATCCGGTTAAGTGTTGCAGCCAGACGGACCCCAGCTTGAGCGAGCCTCATCTCCACAATCGGCAAACGTGAGAGGAAGTAATCATCTGACACATTGAGAAGATATAATTAGGCAGTATAAACACATGAAAGTAAAACTAGGGGTTTTGATGTATATATAACTGAAACAGTTTGTATGTTTCTTATGTGTTTTATGTGGTGGTAGTATCAGAGCATGGGACATATAAGCTGATCATTTCATTTATATGATTTTCCTTTACTCTTCGTTCTCCACTTCACTTCAAGTAAAGAATACAATAAAAGTCACATCTAAAATATTTTTTTAAACATCATGTTGTATGATTCTAGAAGTATGAACTTGCATTAAAGCTATACGATCTTATACAAGACTAGTAGCCAATTATATAAGAAAACGTGATCGGTGTATTTCATTAGAATCATATTGATGTTAGAAGTTTTTACCCTAAATTGAGATGAGTAATAAATGTAACACACCTCCAAGAGTGCTTCCTGGTGTCGCATTTCTATAGGCGTAATTGCAAGCACATTTGATGCTTTCAGAAGCCCACCTGCAAGAAATCACCCCTCAACTGTTTGCATTCCCATATCATGAATATTTGACTTGGCATAGAGTTCAAGAAAAACACTAAAATACCATTTAATGAAGATGAAACAAAGAATTTTATGGAAGCAAATCAATAGCATAAGTTAACTAGGAATATAACTTGCAAGAGAAGTTTCACACTTACGGATCAGGACAAACTTCTTCACCAGATGTACAATTTGCCCACGAAGAGATGTCATTGCTCCACCTATCCTATTTCCAGGAAAATAACAAAAGAGAAACAAAAATGAAAAAGGTTAGCTTGTGCTTAAGTAAATTTATTTTTAAACAGGTAAGTAAACCTCCGTCCCAAAAATGTCAAAGTTTGAATGGAGTATGGACAAATGGTTTGCAAATGTTTTGACCATTTGTCAAATATATAAATAACCCTCGATCAAAGCAAGATAACAAGTCATGTAGAACCAAAAAAAATGCCAACTACACTTTGTAAATAGTGATTTATGGGAAGATATGTAATTTTGGTTCCCAACTTTACTGAAAAAGAGAAGTTTCAGCTATTTGAGCATCTCAAAAAGAAAAGAGAGGCATTTATTTTAGAACAGGAATATACCTTATGACAACACAGTATAGATAACAATAATGGTAACATTATAATATGATAATAGTAACATAACAATAATAATATAAAGAGAAGTGGCATTGTACATAGCACGATGTGTAGAGGTGGCATTTCGACTTATGATTGTTTTGACAAATAAGTAAAATCAACAAAAGTTGGTTATCAAGAGGTTGAAAGCCTGCATACCACTTGCTTGTTCAAAAAACTTAGATTATTACTGTTATAATATATATTATTAATCATATCTAACACATAAATGTATTTATAAAAGGGTTCAAAAAATGAAACAATTGTTTTGGGTCAACCCATTGCCCATTTTGCCACCTCTAATATTGTGTCTAGAAGAAAGTCAAGAAACACAGATGAATCATACTGTCATATTCTTCTCGATTGCTGATATCATGACGTCAATATCCTTGTCATAGAATGTCTTCATGGCAGATTCTATTATATCACTATCCCAAACCTGAAATAAAAATCGTAAGAAATTAAACTTATATAACCCCATATAACTTGGTCCTTTAAGTTTTTAAACCCAGCAATTTTCAATCAGCATCTTTTAGTCCAATAACCAAAGTTTTATCACAAAAAATCTTAAGTGGAGTATGACATGATTCTATTCTTTTACCATATTTAGTTGGAAAAGTTCTATGTTTCTAGGTTATCAATATATAAAACTCTAAGAAGAAACAGAAAATACTAGTGTTTGATAATACTTTGACATACATGGTGCAAATTGGTCTTCCTCCTATACCACCTGACTATTATTGTATTTCCACCTTCATCAGAAGTAAAGCTAACATGCAGAGGCTGTAATGAAAAAAATAAATCATTAATAAGCATATTGCAATAAATTACTCCTCCCTCGGACCCCCAATTATACAATGCTTTCAATGGAAGCGTTTGATTGTTGGTCAAAGATCTAACAATACCCGTCAAACAAGAAAATAGAGGGACCATGTGGACCAAAGCTAGAGGTAGGAAAATTAGAAGGTTGGGAAAGGGTCGTAATGGACTGAAACACATTTTATGTGTTTTAACATATAGTTAATCCGTTAAATATACTTGCAAGAACTATATTGTTACATAAAAAAATAACTATTTTAAAAAGCAATATAAGAGGTTGTATGTATTAAAAATACATTTCGGGGGCCTTACAACTCGCTCGACCTATTTGTTTCTTTTACCCTTTTGATCAGTTAAAAAAACCATAATCAAAATCCACCCATTCATAATTAATCTAATTAAATTTCCACCGTTAACTGAATCCCATCCTATCGATATCTTGGAATGTTCACTAATGTTAAATATATTCCTGGACATCCAAGAAAGGAAGTTGATACATCTGTTTTGGGCCCGAGGAGGATTTAGATACCATCAATAGTAAATCCCACCGCTTAAAATAATGAAACCCAATCATAAAACTAAAATAACTTAATTTCAAGACTTCAAAACTGCAGCCAAGCAGCACAAACTAACCTGATGCACATCACCAATATAATGAGACAGGAACATAAGTGCTTCAGTTAGGTTGTCTGCATTTTAAAAATTACGAGTTCCAAATTTCCAAATTGTATAAAAGAAACTATGACAGTTGGTTCTTACACTTCACAACTGAATTTGAGGCATTATAGCCAGTGACAAGTTGCTCCGTGTAGTTGTAAATTGCTCCAGTAACACACCTATCTTTGACTCCAGATGAGTCATGGCAGTCCCCTATAACATTTTTATAAGAATTATGTTAATTGCTTTATTAAGTGATTTAAGACTTCAAACGACTTTCAACCTGTTTTGCCAATTGGTGAGTTTCCTTTTTAGTTAGATCTTCTAACTTAAACTTGTTAAAAAAACATCGTACAGATTACAGATCAACCCATTTGCCACTTCTAACATATTGAATAATATAAATCTCTGGTTCAAATTTCAAATATAAAAACAAACCAACATAAAGTGAAGAATGGTTTAACTTTTGACGCTGAAGTGCTGAACCTATTGCCTCTCAATTGAAAATTGATATGGAGTTACAAACTTACCTTCAGTATTCTTTTTGCAGCTTTTGTTTCTTGAGAATAAAAATCAGTTGTACCACTTTTGCCATTGCATATTGGTGTTTTTACATCAAAAGTTATGGTGTCTCTATTTTTAAAATGAAGGAAACTACAGGGAGTTGAAAATGTAGAAAGAAACGGGATCGAGTGAAATTGCAAGAGACTTGTTAACTTACTGCAGTAATCATAGTTACACCTGAAATCAGGGGTGTCAACATAATGCAACGGGCTAGTCCACCGCCACTTGTACATATACTTGATTTCATCAGCCCATGAACAGACAGAAGCTAGATCACCTTCAGCAGTTTCTGGGAGCAATTCTTTTACTGCCTTCAAAGCTTCTTCACTAAGAAATGACTGATTTGTTTAAGAAAAATACATCAATCATCAATCTCTCATAAATGATAAGAACCCACTTCATATTATAAAATGCATCAAGAGGGAGAAATAAAGGCACCAACACAATCAGCAGACTGAAGTAAAAAACCAAGTTTCTATAAATTGAAATACACAACAGTACAACACAAGTCTAATGACAATCGTAATTGTGAAATATGTATAGTATAGAAGTCAATTACGTTTTTCTTGTAAACAATAAGGGCTATAGTGTAAATGTGCTAATTGATAGTTAGCTTAAGTCAAGGGGTTAATTAGAAATTAGTGGTTAGGAGGTGGTTAATCTGTGATTGTATAAGGAGCGTTATGAGTTTGGGGAAAGGGAGCTTTTGAATTCTCAATTAGTAATCTTTGTTCTTCGATATAGAAATCGATCTTGAATTCAAGTGAAACCGATTATTGTTCTCTTGATCTTGTTCTTGAATTGCTTATTCGTGATTTTGAAACCAACAATGGTATCAGAGCTGTAAGGGCTCGATCATTCAAGAAGACGATTGGAGGTTGATTCAATTGAAGGTTGGAGGATGGTTTCCACCAAGTTCGAACTCGAGAAGTTTGATGGGAAAAACGATTTCGGGTTATGGCGACTCAAAATGCGGGCGCTGCTTGTTCATCAAGGTCTAGTAGATGCTCTCGGGGCTGAACCAAAGATACCAGATGGAACCATAGAAGAGCGCAAGAAAGAGTTGCAGGAGAAGAGAAAAGAGATGGTTGAGAAGGCCCACAGTGCAATAATACTCAGTTTTGGTGATAAGGTTCTCCGTGAGGTTTCAAAGGAGGTACCGTTGCCAGTATATGGACTAAACTTGAAAGTCTTTACATGAAAAAATCACTAGCGAATAGGTTATATCTAAAGAAGCGACTATATACTTTTCAAATGGCCCCAAATAAGTCCCTAGAAGATCATACAGACGAGTTTAATAAGTTGATAATTGACCTAGAGAACATTGATGTGAAATTGGATGATGAGGATCAGACAATCATTTTCTTGACCTCTCTTCCTCAGTCACATGAGCATTTTGTAGACACACTTATGTACGGGAGGGATAGTTTATCCTTAGAAGAAGTGTTAGCAGCTATGAACTCAAAGGAGCTCAAGAGGAGAACTGAATGTCATAGTGATGGTACGGATGGTCTATTTGTTAGGGGAAGGGCTGAGTAGAAGTCAACAAAGTATAAAGGAACCAACAGGTCAAAGTCAGAAGGTGCTTTGTATGTAATTCTGAGAAACACTTTAAGAAGGATTGCCCTGAGTGGAGGAAAAGGAAACTAGAGTTTCAACCTACAAACACTCGGTGTAATCATGTTCAGGAAGGGTCTTTGGATGGATATGAAAGTGCAGATGTGCTAGTCATCACTAACACCCAAGTTGGTCTTGAATGGGTTATGGATTCCGGAGGGTCATATCATATGACTCCTTGTAAGGAGTTCGTCAAAGAGTTGACCATTCAAGATCATAGAACTGTGAAATTAGGTGATGATAGACCATGCCCAATCAAGGGCATTGGTTCAATCACACTTAGGTTGAACAATGGTTCTGAGATGGTGTTGGAAAGTGTGAGATATATTCCAGACTTGAAGTGAAATCCGATCTCATTGGGAACAATTGAAAGTGAAGGTTGTCATGTAAGTCTAAGGGGTGGAAAAGTAAAGGTGATCAAAGGCTCGATGGTGATAATGACTGGAACTAGAAAGGGGAACAACATCTATTTGTTGGATGGGCAAGTGAACAATGCTGATGTCAATGTGGTAACTCATCAAAGTAGAGTTATGGCCAAGTTATGGCATGATTGATCAGGTCATATAAGTAATCAAGTTCTGGTAGAATTAAACAAGCAAGGCCTACTTGGTGAGTAAGTGACTGTAATGTTGGTTTTTGTGAACACTGTGTGTTAGGTAAGTCCTTTCGGGTAAGGTGAGCAACCATAAATCTAGGGGTATTCTAGATTATGTGCATGCTGACCTTTGGGGGCCCACGAAGACATTGTCTTTAGGTGGAGCTTCTTATTTTCTATCTGTCATTGATGACTGTTCAAGAAGGGTATGGGTATACCCGCTAAAGGGCAAGTATGAAGCTCTTGAAAAATTTAAGGAATGGAAGGAGTTAGTGGTGACACAAACAGAGAAAAGATTGAAGAAGCTGAGAACAGACAATGGTCTTGAGTTCTATGGCAGCCAGTTCAATCTATTTTGTAAGAAAAATAGGATTGCCAGGCATTTAACTGTCCCTGGTACTCCTCAACAAAATGGGCTAGTAGAAAGAATGAATAGAACCCTTTTGAATAAGGTGATGTGTATGCTATCAAGCTCAGGTTTACCAAAGCAATTCTGGGCTGAAGCAGTGTCTGGCTGCATATTTGATAAATAGGTCACCATCAGCTGCTCTAGAGATGAAAACACCTATGGAAGTCTGGTCAGGGAAGAGACAAGGCTATGAAGAACTAAGGGTGTTTGGTTCTTTAGCCTATGCTCATGTCAACCAAGGAAAGTTAGAGCCTAGAGCAGTGAAGTGCATCTTTGTGGGGTATCCAAATGGAGTAAAGGGTTATAGGCTATGGAAACTGGACAGTGGAAGTCCTAGAATAATGCTTAGTAGAGATGTTGTATTCAAAGAAGATATAGCCTATAAGGAGGTACTCAGAGACAGGCATATCATGGGTGATTATGATGCTGAATTTAATCCAGGTTCAAAGGTTGAGGTGGAGACACCTTCCAGTGAGAACATGCTAGTAGTTCCAATGAGCAACAAACTACTTTCATGGGTTCTAGTAAGGTTCAACCTGGGTATAGTATAGCTAAAGACAGACCCAGGAGAACAATTGTACCACCTGAAAGGTATAGAATATCAAAAGATCTGTCAGCTTATGTGTTTGTTGCAGCTGAAGATGAGGCTGTTAATGAACCATTGTCTTTTGAACAAGCCATTGTTTCAAAAGAAAAGGATAGGTGGTTAGTGGCAATGAATGATGAAATGGAGTCTCTGAGTAAGAATAAGACATGGGTTCTCGTAGATAGGCCTAATGATCAGAAGGTTGTTGATTGCAAGTGGTTATTCAAGATAAAGGAAGGTTTTGAAGGTGAAGAACCAAGGTTTAAAGCAAGACTTGTTGCAAAAGGATACACCCAAAGGAAAGTATAGATTACAATGAAATCTTTTCACCTGTAGTCAAGCATACCTCAATTCGTATCTTATTGGCTCTTACTGCTAGATATGATCTAGAGTTAGAACAGCTAGATGTGAAAACAGCTTTTTTACATGGGAATTTAGATGAAAGTATCTACATGAGATAGCCTCCGGGTTTTGAGGTAGAGGGTCAGCAAAGTAAAGTATGTTTATTGAAGAAATCTTTATATGGTTTAAAGCAGTCTCCTAGACAGTGGTACAAGAGGTTCGATGATTACATTGTTTCAAGTGATTTCTGTAGAAGCAACTATGATTGTTGTGTATATTACAGGGAATATAAGTCTGGTGATTTTGTCTACTTATTGTTATATGTAAATGATATGCTTGTGGCTTGTAAAGATGCTAACGTGATCACTGAGACCAAAACTCTTTTGATGAAGGAGTTTGAAATGAAAGAGTTAGGTTGTGCTAAAAAGATTTTAGGGATGGAGATTAACAGAGATAGGTTGGCAGGCATACTTAAATTGTCTCAAAGTGCTTACATAAGAAAGGTCCTTAAAGGTTTCTATATGGAGAATAGCAAGGTTGTGAGTACACCTTTGGGACAACACTTTAATATTTCAGGAAAGGGATGTCCTTCTACTGATCAAGAGTTGGAGTATATGTCTAAGGTTCCATACTCAAGTGTTGTTGGTAGTCTAATGTACTTAATGGTATGTACTAGACCTGACTTGAGTTATGCTGTTAGTTTGGTAAGTAGATATTTGAGTAATCCAGGGAAGCAAAATTGGGAGTGTGTCAAGTGGATTATGAGGTACCTTAATGGTACTAGAGATGTGGGTCTTGAATTTGGAAGGGGGCATGAAAATGAATCCGTAGTTCATGGTTATGTTGATTCAGATTTTGCTAAAAACAAGGATAATGGTCGATCGTTGACTGGATATGTTTTTAAAGTTCTTGGTGGAACTATTAGTTGGAAAGCCTCTCTGTTAGGTGTAGTTGCTTTTTCCACTACTGAAGCTAAGTTTATAGCTCTGACTGATGCTGTGAAAGAAGCTATGTGGCTGAGAGGTATTTTTTTGACAGATCCAAGCATATAGATGTAAAACTACATTTTATCAGGGATATTGTGAATTCAAAGATAGTGTTGGTGAAGTATGTTCCTACTGCCGAGAATGTTGCAGATGTGTTAACCAAGTCACTCCCTGGATCAAAGTTTGTTTATTGTTTGGAGTTACTGAATGTGTGTTGATTCACATTTTCATTGACTGTCTATACTAAGGTGGAGATTGTGAAATATGTATAGTATAAAAGTCAATTATATTTTTCTTGTAAACAATAAGGGCTATAGTGTAAATGTGCTAATTGATAGTTAGCTTTTTTCAAGGGGTTAATTAGAAATTAGTGGTTAAGAGGTAGTTAATCTGGGATTGTATAAGGAGCGTTATGAGTTTGGGGAAAGAGAGCTTTTGAATTCTCAATTAGTAATCTTTGTTCTTCAATATAGAAATCGATCTTGAATTCAAGTGAAACCGATTATTGTTCTCTTGATCTTGTTCTTGAATTGCTTATTTGTGATTTTGAAACCAACATTAATCACCATTTTAGCTCCTATGTCAAGAAACAAATTTTCTAATATAAACTTTAGTGACAACCAAAGTACCATTAATATCAGCTACATTGTTTTCATGACTCCATAGTAGACATAAACTCATGTTGTAGCTCCTCTACCCCAAGTCTTGAGCCATATGGGTAGACCAATAACAGAAAAGACGCAATAGTTAAACTTATTATTCAAAGAGAAAGAATTGACTTCAATTCATATAATCAACAGCAACAAAACGTTCTGCCCGTTCTTGGATATCATTCAAAATTCATAAAAAGATTAACTAACTCACAAAGTTGGCTTATGTATGCTGGTTAAACTGACCAACATGTTCAAAAAACATTAGTACTTCCACTGTTCCATATGAAGCTGCTTAGACACTGTCACAAACTTATGCAAAAATGCTTAATCAAAACTTGGGATTTGAATTGAAAACTTCATAAAAAATAATCCCTTGACTTGCATCATAACTAATAACATCACAAAAGTTCCTCAACACTAACCCTAAATCACACAACCATTACACAAAACCTAATCATAAGCATTTCAACAACAATACACATGAAAATATAAAACTTAAAATGAAAGTGAATTCACCTCAGCAATTTTACAAGTTGCATAGTGTCCTTCTTTCCCCCAACCAACATTTCCAGGTATTAACAACAGTAATACAGAAATTGTTCCATTGATCCACCAGAGCTTGAAACTGTTCATGTTACTTCTGATAACAGATTAAGCAAATAAATAACAGATTAGCGGATAATTTGATCGATTATAAACATAACGATTCAATTAAGGTGCAATTTAGATAAGATTTACCTGATCTGATGAAGTTTACTGCAGATCAGATCACTTCGACACTATGTTGACTGTTGGACCTTTGAAGCCCTAAATTGCGTATATTCGCGGTAATTACAAAATTATTCCGTCGTACGACGTCGTACGATGTGCATAAAATTCTATCCAATGTAAAGTTTAAACAAATTACACGCTTCATATGTTGTTATGTCGACATTATGTCATGTTTGTTTCGATGATTACACGTATCGTTTCCTTTTTTAGGGTTGTAATGAATTCCATATTTTCTCTTCGTTAAGATTGTTATAAATTATGTTATTTCCACTACGGGTGTTCATCGGATCGAATAACGGATTATTTAAATTTAAATTTATTCGAATTCAATTCAGATCGGATTCGGATATATCCGAATAATCTAAAAAAACTAAATAACAATTTTTTTCTATTTTTCTGTTTCTATATTTTTTAGCTAATTTATTATTTTTAACATTTAATAAGTTTATAATCACAATAAAAGATATAAAACCAGAAAGTAAAATTTTGATGTGAACACAAATTCAGAATTAAAATAAAATATATAATTGTATAGAACTCGAATATTAAAATCTATTATTGAGAGTGATATTTTATTATTACATAATTGTTTAGGATTAGAGGATTAAAATATGGCAAAATTCTTGAGTATTGAATTGAAAACATAAAAGATAGTTGTATTCCGAAATCCGAATAAGAAATTTGGATTCGGATGAGATCCGATCCGAATATCCGAATAAGGATTCGGATCTGTTTATTCGGATTCGAATATAGATTTAGGATATTTGTGGATATTGGATTTTTAAACACCCCTGATTTCCACTAACTTATTATAAAATTGCTAAAAGTGTATTAAATAGCGTTAAAAAAAATTAAGTTATTTTTTATAAAATAATTGTTTAACTTTTACTAATAAAATAAATAATATTGAAACGCAAGCTTCTAACAATGTGCATTAAGTACATTAAATGTAAACTTATATTAAGTTTCTCAACAATTAACACATTCCAAAAGAACCAAACATCCTCAACAACTAACCATTTTATCTCCTTAAAAAGTCACCAATAACACAATCACAAACGACTCAAACACAAATGAACTAATAAAACGAAATAGCACGTCTAGACCCCTTGCACCGTGCCCGTTTTACTAACCGATGTCGGTTCAGCCGCGCTACAGCTTCTACATGGGGTCGTGATCGACTGCATAAACTTATGAGCAAACCCTCCATTCGCCGCACTCCCCGCCTCCTTCTTACCCCCCGGTTTCCGCCCTTTATGCCTCGGCTCCAACACGTCTTTCATTGTCACATTCCCATGTGTCTGTGCCTGTGCGTGTGCCTGTGCCCGTTGGTTCAGCTTCAACTCGAACAGATCACTCGACGGCGACCTCTTGTGAAGCTTGACATCAACAGGGGATTGAGCAGAGTAACTGAACTCAAAGTTTATGTCATTTTCGGATACTTTTGTGGCTTTTCGACGGTGAAAGTTGGGCTCGTGGGGCTGCGGTTTCGACGTATGGTCTTGGGTGCGTACTAGACCGGTTAGAGAGAGCGAGTCGGATGAACACATGTCTGCGGCTACGTCGGATGAGGGCATCTTGATCACCATGGTTACGAGCCGTGGATCAGGTGAAGTGGGTCAGTTGGAATGTTGTGAATGTTACGTGTGTTGTGGTCTATATATAAGCCAACGAGTGTGTCTCGATGCACCGGCTGGGGCCTTTTTTGTTGAATTCTATATTATGTTTGTTTTATTGACATCACACGTTGTAAAGTTCCAAAACATCATAGTCAAATTTGTGTTTATTAAGGTTACAGTTTGTTAATAAAATTTCGGGATTATTATATATTTTCCCATTCTTAGGACCATAATTTATTTATTTTTTCAAGCTAAAAAAATAATCACATATATTCTCTTCCTAAAACATATATATTAAATATCTATCCATTTCATTAAACTTAACCTATTAAATAATTATTTTAACTTGTTTTTACTAACTAATTTTTACTAAATCTTTGACATTTATATTTTGTATTTGAAGATATAAATTTGATTTTCGTTTATTGTTGTTTTACGATAAAGTTTAAACGTAATGAAATTTTATTATTTTTATTTATATAGAAGACTCGAATTTAGGTAACTATATATTTGATAGTCTTTTGAAGTGGAATTATAAAAATAATCTAGTGAAAATATGAGTAATATAATTATTCAATAAATAATTTTAATATAACGGGTAAATATGTAATATATATGTTTTAGAAAGGGGGAAAATGTACTTGATTTTTTTAGACTTTGATAAATATGTAATTAATAACTTTAGAAATGTGAAATATGTAAATGCCCCTAAAAATTTTTAACCAAACACATTAATAATAAAATTTGAAATTTAATTATAACAAATTATACGAACTAATACCTTCAGAAATGATATTTAGATTTTAATCTCGTTGAATTTTATTAAATTTTGAGAGCCAAATATGCATGGCTAAACTCTCAAGGGCCATACTCTCAATGCCTAATTTTTTTTTTTTTGTATAGTTTAAAAGAATATAAGTTTGTTATTAATTAAATGTTGTAGTTGGGACCAATAAACTAATAAACATTTTAAAAACTGAATAATATGTTCTAGATTAGGTATGTTAACCCCAAGTTTAAAAAATTAAAACTTCGTTTTAATTTGATTTGCACCTTGTGACTTTAACCATCAGAGCATCGCTTACACTAATCATCTGCACTCTATCGATATGTACTCAACGACTTAACATCATGGTTCCTGCATACCGACCCTGTCATATATGAGTGTCGATCAAATAAAGCATAAGAAGCTCATTTTTACTTGCCACACAGGAGCAAGATTTCTTAAATATACGAAACGTCATGCATACGCCGATACGCGCACTAAGATATGAAACTATGGTACATAAGTGTACTTTCATATCAAACGTTTGGGCGGCTGCAGTGGGAGTTTTGATATAGTTAACAAGTTAGTTGGGTGAGTGTTACAAAGTTCATGAATGAGTAGATATTGTTGTTATATATATGGTGGCCCCATGGCCGTCCTATTCATATCAGTTTGGGCGGCTGCAGTGGAAGTTTTTAGTTATGTAAAATTGTGATTTAGTTTTTATTTGTATAGAATTTTTATTTATGTTTGGGTTATTGTAAATAATTTTTTAGTTATGTAAAATAATTATTTGCCAGATTGTAGATAAAAGAAATAATTATTAGGAATTGTATATCGTTTTGGTAACTGTGTCATGATAGAGATTCTTCATTTTACAATAATTGTTGTGGGAAGATACCTATAAATTCATTTATTCATAATACACGATACACAATTCATAATTCACAATTATTAAAATTCATTTATTCACATATCACCATAATTCAAGTCAATAATGTCTCATTTTTATAATGATTGGGTGTACCAAACATTAACGAAGTTAATGGATTGGGTGCAAAACATTGCACGCACCCTTAGATATGTTATTGTCACATATGAAGAAGACTGTATACGGTTTCATCAAAAAGGCATTTCTTATGTGCGATCGTGGTGGTGTATACAAGTCAACATCAGATTCAACCACATATTCAGGCACAAAGAAGACATGTTGTCCATTTCAACTTATAGCAAAATATCATGAAGGAGATGGAGGTTGGAAAATACACGTTATGTGTGACGAACATAACCATGAACCTTCTAAATTTTTGGAGGATCATACTTATGAAAAAAGATTGTCTAAAGAAGAGTATGCACTGATGGAAGATTTTACAAGAAAAAATATGCAGCTACGTGATATTCTTACGGCTTTAAAAGAAAATATTGATAAGAATGTATCCACAATTGAAACCGTGTATGATGCACGGATAAGGATACGGAAGGTGGATAAAGTTGGAACCACCCCAATGCAAGCACTTCTTCAATCTTTGCAGATGGGTGGATACATTTATGATTTTACTACTGATGACGAATCAAATCAATTAAATGATTTGTTTTTTGTCAACCCCACTTCATTAAAAATATGGCGTGCGTTTCCGTATGTGATTATTTTAGATTGCACGTACAAGACGAACAGGTATCGCCTCCCTTTTTCAAATTGTTGCCTTAACTTCAACAAACAAACATTTTGTATTGCTTTCGTGTTCATACGAAATGGAAAAAAAGATAATTTCAAGTGGGCTTAAAATTGTCTGATAAAAACATTGAATGACTATATGGTACACGTGTCATAGTCACCGATAAAGAGTTGGCATTAATGGATGCATGTCAAGTAATTTTTCCAGAAGCAACCCGATTGATTTGTAGATATCATATACAGTAGAATATCAGAAAGAATTGCAGACCATCTTTCAAGTCTCAAACTGAATGGGATAAATTTATGTATTATTAGAGATTTCTACTTCAATCTCCAACAATTGAGGCCTATTATGAAAATCGAACGTGATTGCAGACAAAGTTGATGAACATGCATCGAGGTATTGTCCTGATCTATTTAATTTATTGTTTTTATTTTATACATTGAAACTAACATATTGGATTTAACTTTGCAGTTGTGTTTCATTATTTGGATGCTAATTGGTTGCATAATATAAAGAGATGTTTGTGTCTGCGTGGATTGATTAACATCTAAATTTTGGAGAACGAACAACAAACAGAGTAGAAAGCCAACATGCTTTGTTAAAAAAATATTTGAATTCTAACAAGTTTTTAGATAAATTATAGGAATTTTTGTAACATCCACCAATTTTCAAATTATAATTTGAACCCGTTTTATTGATTATATAAATCAAGCATCATTTAAACTACTTCTTTCATTTTAGTGGTTTTTTTTAAAACAATAATGTGTTATTTAATTAACTTTGTAAAATTGGTAATTTAAAATTTATATTAATCTTCTAAGTTTATAAACTTATGAGATTTTATAAATATCATATATGAAGTTTTAATTATTTTAAAAATAAATATTAGACTTTAAAATTCCTATGAAATTATGAAGATGAGTATATATATAAAGATTATTTTTTTAACCACCTTAATAATTTAATAATTAATATATAACAAGATTATTAATGTTTATAATATTTATAAATAAATAAATGGATTAATTATTTATAAGTTGAGTTTTATAAAGAATAGTGTTTAAATTGTAATCTATAAAACTTAATATGAAAGCTTTTAGCATAAAATGATAAAAATGGATACTTCAGGGACCTAGGTTGCCAACTTAAGAATCTTGAAACCAAAACCCAACCCCCCTTCCCGATTTCCCGGCCACATCTCCGGCCGCGAGTCCGGCGAGCTCCGGCGAGGCCAAAAGTCTCGATTCTTCGCGTTTCAGCCACACAAAACGATTCCTAATCGTCCAAGTGAAGGTTTCGTACTATTGAATGCTTCTTTATTAAGTTTAACATCGGTTACAGGAGCGTTCGAGCTCGTGTAACCGCCGATCACTGAGTTGCAACGTTCGGGCATTAAAACACTAATAATAATCAAATTAATTCAACCAAACGAGCATCTATCTACCTTTATTCGATTGTTATTTCCAATTTCACCTGTAAACCACAAATCCAACACCAACGAGCAACATACGACTCGCGACCTGCAACTCAACCGTAATCCATGCTCGAAGCGTTATTAAACCAAATTGGAAGAGGGCTTTCATTTATCAACATCATCCGAAGCTTCCTGCAAAGTTAATTTGGTTATCAACCGCGTTTACACCATGAATCAACAATCACAGTGTCGCGAGTTGTTCTTAAACTTGAGATCATCAAATCGAACTCAATCATGTAAGTTTCATATATCATTAAACTCGGTTTTACATGGGGAAACAAAGCCCCATGTTTAATTCGTTAATCTGCATCATTTGGGTGGTCAATTTGATCCAAACCGGTTCCAGGGTTCTTAAGAAATTGGGGGATTCTTGAAGTATTGTTTTTAACAATTTAAAACCAGTTCTTCACGTGGCTTAGGCCTTTAGTTCACCGGTTAGTCACTTGTGTCCCACCTTGAGGTCCCGGGTTCGAACCCCGGCACCTTCAAATAATTTTTTTAAGGCTTTTTAGCCCTTAAATTAATTATAGAAAATTTCTAATTAGTAAAAAAAATAGTTTTGTAAACTTTAAATATTTTCTAAAGAGACCAAATATATTTCTTTAATTTTTCTAATTTAAAAATTAAAAAAAATCTTTTTAATAAAACATTTTAAAGATTATTCTTGGGTTATATATATTAAAATGGATTTTAATAATTAATAAATTATTAGTGGTCCAAGTATTTCTTTTAAATATTTATCATTTAAATCACGTTATTTTGGAGATTTCTTGAAACATTATAAATCAATATAATTTCTTTAATTCTTTATTTTGGGTTTTAATATTATAAAACCTTTATAAAGATTATTTAAAACATTTAAGAACTTTGTAAAATGACTTTAAATAAGTTTATATTATTCTACAAGTCATATAATTAAGTATTCAATAAATCATCATTATCAATTTTAAATAATTAAATTCTAAATTAATTACTTCTTTCAACACATTATATTTAATTTTTATTTATTTAAATAAATTAAATTATTAAATCATTCATTATTGCTCTCAATCTCGATTAATCTATTTCGTCTTTAATTAACCAACGCATAATCGCTTGCTTTTATTATTAAAACCCCCAAATTTCCAATTGAAACCCTAGTTCACGTTTATTCATTAACCTTACCTTTAAACTTAACATTGGAATCTATACGTTTAGGCAACTTGTAAAGCAAATCGTTGGAGCTTCGTCTACATTCTTATCATCATATTATTTACATCTTGTGAGTTTTCCAAGTGAGTTTCTCATGCCCCCTTTTACTTTATTTCACACCTTTTGGGTGAAACATGTTAACTTTATAAATTCACACTTGTAACTATCTTGAGACTTGTAAATGCACATGCAATTCATCTTTATATTTTTGTCATGGTTATTTGTGTTAATGTAAGTCTTATATGAGATACATATTTTGTTTACAATCATTAACTATTGCTAGCCTGGCGACGTCTTAGATCTTTGGGCCTAACAAGCCTATTTGGTGCTAAAGTCGATGTATTGCCGACTCCTGATGACGTATGCTTGTTCATCATGGAAACCAAGTACACTTAGCCAATCTTATATACTTGTAATCAAGTCGAGGTTTGGTTGTAACTCTATGTGTTCTATAAGCTTGCTAACTCATAACCATGGACGTGAATTGCTACTTGTAACCCTTTTACATATATATACTTATGCGTGTGTTTAAATCATGGGAACTCACCAGCCTTATAGTTGACCTCTTTATTTTTAACATGTTTCAGGTTTGATTCTTGAAGATCTTCTTGTGCTCATATAGGACTTGGACCTAGACTAATTGAAAGACTTATGTTTTTTTTGTACTTTGATTGTTATGTTATTACTTTATTTGTCTTGTAATGTTTATTGAATAATGTTATTTAATAATAATTCAACTTAATTAGTTCCATGTGCTATGAGCAATCGTCCCCCATTCGTCTGCCCCGATGATTCCGCCGTCGGTCGGGGTGTGACAATTTTAAATAACATAGTACGTTTACAGGAAACACAAATAAAGATAAGTTTCAAGGAAAATCAGATTAATATAAAACATCAACACAAACGTAGTTTATTTGTTTTCTTTGTTATCAAATGTTTCTCATGAAGCTCTGGATATATTAGTTGGGGAGCTGAGACGAGTTAATGAAATGCAAAACCAATCACAAAGTTGCGGCTGCTATATTCGTACTAGTTGCGGTTTATCATGTGCTTGTGAAATCACACAATATTTAAAAACATGCAAACATATTTCATTACATTCGATAGATATATTTTGGAGAATGCTTAATTTTCACCGGTATCGTTAAACGAAGATGAAGAAGATATTCAATATGATGATGAACTTGAGAGGTTCAAAGAAGCTTACAAGAAACAAAAAAAAACCCACAATGAAATGGAATTGGTTAGAAAGGATAAAAGGCATAAGAGATCCTATCAACATAAATCTTAACGAGCCTACGACACAAAAAATACTCATGGAAGGCCAACACTCAATTCTCAAAAACAAAACAAATCAGACCCTTCACCTCTTGAACCTACCCGAGGTCATACCTATACGACAGATGATTCCGTTAGTTATGATTTTATGGGGTTGAGCTCCTCGAAACATAGTTCAAACGTAGATAACACAACTCAATCTTCTTTATATCACCATCCTTTACTAATACATATCCCAAAACGTTTCCATCCATATATAACACATATAGAGAACGTAAATAATGATGATAACTGTGGGTTTCGTGCAATTTTTTTTCCTTGGGATTCGGTGAAGAATATTGGCTAAACATGAGGTATGGACTTTTAAACGAGTTACATAACAATTCAAATTTATACATAAATCTTTTCTCTAGCTCATTGATGAGACAGAACGTACTTTATCATGGCTACAACCAGGTCCAGCTCCTGATCAACACTGGATGATAATGTCTTACACGAGAATATTGATCGCTAACAGATATAATGTGATTATTTAATGCTTATCTCCCACTGAAAGTGTAACTTATTTTCCGCTATGGATATATCCGCATGAAGTCATGTACCACTACTTCATTACTAATGCATATGTGTGCCACTACATCTCTCTACGTTTAGAAGGTGAATATCCATTGCATTTCATAATGCCGTTATGAAATTTTCACAAAAGTAATAATGCGGTTGCGTGGGAAAGAATATGCGAGGAGATGTTTGAAAGATATAGTCAATATATACTTCAAAATAAAACTTTTACTCATTTCAATATAGATTAGATTAGTATCATTTGTTAGTATTCACGTTATAAAGTTTAAAATTTGTAACTATATAACTTTTATTGTTATTTCTAAACTTCATAAATTATGAAAATTATATAAATTATATGAACTATATAAAGCTCAAATATTTTTAACTTATATATAATTTTATCTTAAATTTAAAAAAAAGGTAAAAACGACCGATTATTAACTTGTAAACTGTCGTTTAACTATTTATGTCTAAAACTAATATAATTATAAATAGAAAAAAATGTCAATACATTTAAATAAGTTTTTATGTAAATGTATTAACATTTCTATTTACAATTATATTAAATTTATAACATATTTAATAAAAAAAGGAAACGACCGACTATTAACTTGTAAACTGTCGTTTAACTATACATAGAGATTTATTAACTTATAAATCAACCGATTATTAATTTAATGTATACTAATTACCAACTCTTATGTGCTTTATAGTTTGTACATTATGCATTAATGAGTTGTACATGCTATAGCTTTCTTTCTTCTTCTATTTTTTAATAACGTGTGCGTGTGGTTCAACGTTATTCCTATTTTTTCCATTTAACGGCACTGTCGCAACGTGCGGGCGGTCCTAAATCGAAATAGTTATTGTTTAATGTTTTACGTTTCACATGTGTGGTTCAACATTTTTACATATACTTTTCGTTTTGTTTTATTTTTTCGTTCTTATTTTTTTATAATACGAGCTTTTTCGGTGTTGGTGATCACTGACAGTGGTTTGAAATTGATGTTATTTGACATGGTATTATGCTCCCGCTGCAATGCGGGGGCTTAATGCTAGTTAATACTAATTATCAACTTGGTTAGTGTATTGTGGTTGTATTATATGCTTTAAAAGTTATACACTACGTTATCCTTTAGTCAACTAAATTTAAGTGTTGGATGGTATGCATTAATTATTATACAATGTGCATAAAAAGTCGTATATTATTTTTTTAACATTTGTTTTTAAACACAATACTTTTAAATATTTTACAATTTAATCCTTACAATTTTACACTTTCAACTTTAGTCTCAATTCTTTCATTTTTACAAAATTTTCGATTTACGATCTAAATTTTGAGAGTTAACACATCGTAACGTGCACTTGAGGCTCAACTTTGTTATGCTTATTTTTTATACCATTTAACATCGTAACGTGCGGGTCCTAGATCAGCTTACTTATTTTTAACGTTTTATGTGTCACATGCGTGGTTTAACGTTTTTACGTCTTTCCTTTTAGTTTTATTTTTTATGTTTTTATTTCTTTTTTAATACGAGCTATTCTGGTGTTGATGATCGCTGACGATGTATGATATTTGTGCTATTTAACATGGTTTTATTCCCCCCACTGCAACGCACAGAGCTTAATACAATTAACTTCTATTTACATAAGTTTTTATATACATGTATCAATTTTTTTATTTATACTTATATTCAATATATATAAGTAGTATAATATAAATATAAAAAATTTAATATAATAAAATTTTAATAATATATAAATTTAATATAACTAGTTGTTATCCACTCGCCGCGAAGCGGCGGGATTAAATCTTTTTTAATGTTTTTATGGGTCAAATTGACGGTTTATTGTGACTGAAATCGACCGTTTACTACGCCAACACAACTAACACCAACTCCATAATATCATCATACATGTGAAACAAAAATAAAACTAAAATTACCCGCATAAGACGAAAAATACATACAAACTGATTAACGCAATCAACATAATAGCAACACCAACACATACCACCACCAACAGTTAGTTAGGTTTCACGAAGACTTAAAAAGGAATACTCGTTGTGTTTGCACCAAAAAAGAATGTCACGCCTAAACAACGAAGACCTGGACTTCCTTAGCATCATAGTCTCAACCAAATCCAATTAAATTGGATGATCAAAGTCATTAATGATATAGAAATCATGCATAAAAAATCATGAAACCCATGAATAAACCCCAAGAGTTTCAGCGTTTATAGCTTTGAGCTCTCGGATGTCGACATGTGCCATGACCATCGTCATCGAGCAATTAATCAACAACAGATAGCCATATTCACATTTTATTCTAGAGTATACCCCAGAAAGCAAACATAGCTCACAAATATGTTCAAAAAGAGCACCCGCCAACAACACATGTGTCCCATTGGAGCCTTCATCGGCTCTAACCGGTGGCTGATCGGCTCATATGCCGAATCAGAGAAATACCACTGAGGTATAGGAGGGTTGTCATGCTGAAAACGGGCAGCCGAGACAAAAACCATATCACACGGCTGTAACCCACCAAAACTTTAGCTAGTAGGGCCGGCGATGGCTAATACCGGCGACCAAACCCCCTAAAACCAATGGCCAAGGACAACTGAGATTTTCCCTCACTATCTCTCTCTACAAATCGTAGGGGGAAAGACAACAGAGTGTTCGTAATAATGCACCACCACCATCACCGTCGTCGCCGTCGGCCGCCCCACCTCAACCTAAAACAAGAGGTAGAACGACACCCGACGTTGACACAAAGTGACCAACAAATGGTGAGAGGAAGAGACGACAGAGGTGGTCGTACCACCACCATCCCTGCCGTCGCTAGTCCCACCTCAACCTAAAATGGAAGGTAGGTGACAACCGACCGCCAACACCATCTCCACCCGCGACCGCCATCATCATCACTGACATCAACAACAAGAAGGAGGCCAATGGGCACCATAGCCGCCGGTGACAGAACATAACATCAATCAGCGGTATCAGTGACTGTCTTAAAGGGCGGCTAAACTGAACATCACCATCGTAACCGCCTGTATGGTGGCAGAAACCCACCCTCAAATCTCCATCTCCATCGTAACATAACTGAGAACCCCCTCGCTCCTCCGATGGTTGCGAAGGTGCAGGCGGCAGCGGTGCAGCGGTGGCGGTACAAGTGGTGGCGGTCGGCCGGGAATAGAGCAGTATAATTGACGATGGTGAGTTGAGGTTGTAGCAGAGCAAGTTGAAAGAAGAAAGAAAGGACACGAGTCTCAAGTTTTAGAAGAAGTACCAAAATTACCAAAATAGCATTGGTTATTGTTCATCGTCATTCATTTCATCATCATTCATTTTTTCATATATAGTAATATAACTATAAATAGAAAAAGTAAATTTTATAATTTAATAGAAAAAGTAAATTTTATAATTTAATAGAAAAAGTAAATTTTATAACAATATATAAATTTAATATAATATAACTATAAAGTAATTTAGGTCCCCTGTTTGATTGGTCTGACCACATGTCTGACCACTGACCGGCTGACCAGGTTAGCCAGTCAGTGCGTTTGTTGCAGCTGACCGGGACATCTGACCCGGAAAATTGGTCTGACTCAGTCCTCTATTTTAACATATCTGACCCGGACATATCTTCTCCACAATCGGCCGCCTCCCCCCCCCCCCGTCGCACTCCCTCCAGCCGGCTGCTGCCTTCCCTCCGCCGCCCTCCCCACCCCCTGCCCCGCCGGTTTCCCTCCTGCCACGTTTCCTCCTGCCGTTCACCGCCGCCCTTCCCCGCCATCTTTGTTGTTACGATCTTATGACTGGGTCGGCTTTGTTGTTATGATTAAACAGCCAACTTTCAGTCAGATGTAAACTTAGTCAGAACTTCTGACTGGGTCAGCTTCTGACGCAATCAACTCATACTGGGTCAGCACAATCAAACAGCCCCTTAATATAAAATAACAAACGACCGTTTACTATTTAATTAACTGTCGTTTATTATTTTCTAAACGACCGTTTACCCTCTAACAAACGAGCATTTACTATCATGCAAACTGTAGTATATTGTGGTGTAAAATGCCCGATTAGTAATGTGTGAAACGAGGTTCTCTGTTAAACAAGCATGTTGCAGGAGGATTTTTCTATCTACCCACTATTTGTTGACACATGATTTTTGAGAATAATTGCGAATGACTGTATTGTAAAACTCGAATTGTTTAATGTAGACGAAAATCAGTAGCTAGGCTGGCTTATTACTTTCGCAAAACATGATCCACTTTCCTTATTTACAAACACTCAACAAACATAATAACACCATGCTATTGTTTGGCTTAACACGTGAAACATTTTACATATACACTTTTCAAAATAAAAATCACATTAGCAGTTGTAATTATTTCACCGTTACTTATGAAAATTACATCAACATAGATATGCAAATGACATGACACGTTGAATGCGGTGGTGGGTAGAGGTGGCCAAAAAAACCGGTTCGGGAACCGGTTCGGCCAAAAAAACCGGAACCGGTTTGAGGCCCAAACCGGTTTCAAACCGGGCCCGAACCGCCGGTTCTTGACCGGTTTAACACTTCCACTTTCCAAACCGGTTTCAAACCGAACCGGTTTTCAAACCGGTTCCAAACCGGTCCCAAACCGGTTTTCAAACCGGTCATCCAAACCGGTCATCCAAACCGGTTTTCAAACCGGTTACCGTTACCCAACGGCTATATAGCCTTTTTTTGCAATTTTTGACCGTTTTTTGATGTTTTTTTACCATTATACCCCCACTAGGTTACTATATATATGTATTTGATGTTTTGGTTGAATCACAACAACTTATAACACTCTCTACTCTCAAAAATCTCAAAAACGCTCTCAAAAACGCTCTCCACAAATACTTTCGTTTAAAACGCTCTCACAAAAATCTCTGAAATGGCTTCAACAAGTGCTCAATCATCCGTTGGTTGTGAAGCGTCTTCAAGCAACGTGGTGATAGCAATCCTTCCTACGAATAGGAACCCCGAAGTATGGTGCAATTACGATTTATGTCAAATGGCTAGCGGTCCAAACAAGGCTCGTTGCAAGTTTTGTCATAAGTTTTTCAAAAAAGATGCAAACAAAACGTTGAAAAACCACATTGCAAATAAATATTGTAAAGCGTTAAAAGGTGAACCTTCTCAAGGTCAAGCTTCGATGACAAATGTCACACCCCCAAACCACAGCGGTTTCCCGCGGGGTGCGAACATCATGATTTCATAGTCACTGATCGACCACTACATGGTTTTGTAAAACATACATCTCAAATAAGTTTAAAATACATCATTGTTCAGAGTTAAATTTGCGGAAGCAATAGTAATGAGGTAAATTGTTTCAAAACATAACAATTACGAAAATGAATGTCCCAAATAGCATGAATGGCCCTATACATGAGATGTTCCATGCTAGCTTAACTTGATACATCTATCAATTACCTGAGAAAACATGCATGAAAAATGTCAACATAAAGTTGGTGAGTTCACAGGTTTGAAAGTAATAGTAAACAGTGTAATGGACCACAAGTCTTTCCATGATTTGATTGTTGATCATACAATACTACAATATTATATAAGCACCGCAACCGAAGCTAGACTGTAACTGTAACAAATTGCCCCTACCCATGCCTACCGTAAGCATGAGTGTGAACAGGCTAATAATGCACCCGTTTAGACCTCCAGTCAAGATTAGGGTAATTAATCCGGTGGGGGTAGTCAAACCCAATAGTACTATCCATGATTACCTCGCTTTGGGAAATAAACTAACGGTTCGATAACAGGGGACTTTATACGGTAAGTAAACAACTTATATAACATGTGAAATCATTAACAAGTAAATGTGTCCAAAAAAATAGTAATTTGCATGTAATCTCCCCCAAAAGAAAAATAAGTAAAATGGGGCGTGAAACTCACCTGTAATGCACGCGTGAATTCTAGCAATAGTCTGTACGTATGATTGGTCTAGGAATTTCCTAAACAAAATCACAATAGATTCATGAGGTCATGATTACTAACCCTAGATGGTCATGCATAACTCATCCACAAAGTTAGTTTTGAAAATGTCACTTGACTAGTTACACACGTTGAGCTGTTAATGTTTTATTTAGATCTTGTCTTTATAGTTATCTTCATAAAAACACATAATGTATTGGATGGGTTTTATATTAAGTATAATAGCATTATACTTTTCATGTGTATGAGTTTCTTTTCATCAAATACCTCCAAAAGTGTACTTTATATAAATATGGACATTGGACAGAAACAAGAGGATTTTTAGGTCTGGTTGACATCCTCTTTTCATTATACAAGGAATTTTTATAAAATCTGATATTTTTACCACATCTAGATCTATGTCTTAGGTTTCCAAAAAAGTATATCTTGTAGTATGTAACAAAGTATAAGTGTCTCGAAATGGGTCATGAGACAACAGATGTCAGTGCAGCATTTTTCTGTACATGTCCTTGGATTTCACCTTTTTGAGGGGTCAAACCCTACATTCACAAATAGGGCCTATAGTACTTTTAAACCTAACACCTTAAGCTAAGTTACCACAGAAGGAAAATCTCCATTTGATTACTTTAAGCATAACGTATGCCTCAATCTTTCTGCCCTATCTGTTCTGCCAAAAATTCAGGTTCAACACTTTGATCATGTTTGTACGTTTTGGATAGGTTGTACTCATCTAAAAATTTCAAGATTGGATGAGTTAAAAATTAGACATCCTAAAGTTAATGTTAGGCTCAAGAAACTGTTCATTTGACCATTTTTAGGTCGAGTTATGGTGTCAAAAACACAGAACATGAATCTGCTAGAAATTGTCTTACATGTTTTGTTACTTTTTAAACTTTGCTAGAGCATTTTTGGATGAGTTAGTGAACATGAACACATCATGGTGATGTATAGAAGATTAGAAACAAGGTGCTAACCTTAAACAAGCAAGGAGAAAGAGATGGTAATCTTGAAATGCAAGGAAAAAGAAGACTTGATCCTTTGAACTAAGAACTAACCAAGGAAAAGTAGAGAAGATGTTGTAGGATGCTTGAAAGCTTCAAAAATCACTTGGTCTTCAACAATAACACTTGAATCATCAAATATTTGTAGAATACAAGTTGAAAATAATATGAGGTGGTGGAGGTGGTGTCTTGGCCGAATTTTTAGAGAGGGAGAGGAGGAGAGGAGATGTTGGGTGGTGGTGGTGTATAATGCACATCTACTTATAAAGCCAAGTCATGCATTAGATCCACTTCTCTTGTGTCTTGCTAGACACATATGGTCAAATGGATGAAAGATGGAGGTGGTCATTTATGGAAGGGCAACATGATGCTTTAAACCATGTAAAAGTTGTTACACAAAGATGGTAAGTCTTGAGCTTCACAAAAGGCAAACTTGTCTTGTGAGGATTTGACAAGGGAGAAGAAGAAAAGAGATGTGGGGGGGAGGGGATAAGTGGATGGTTATGGGGGTGGGAAATGAGTTGATTCTTCAATTTTATGTAGTATTTGGTATTTGGATGGTATTTGTTGCATTATAGTAATTTATATATATATATTTAATATTTTTACTCCTTACTTTTTAAAATACATTAAAATTGTATAAGTACTTGTATAATATCATATCATTTAATATTTATGATATGTTAATGATACATCATGTATTTAGTATTTACGTTAAAATGATTCGTTCAGGGTAAAATATCAATTTACACGATTAGGTTTATTTATAAATTTAAGTTTTTCCCATGTATTTAATTTGAAATCTAAAATACTTTGAACCAATGGAATATAAAATAATTTGATATACCTTAAAGTACTTATTAGTACATATATATATTAATTATCACATACGTTAGTGTGTGCCGGTTGTATCGCGTGTAAAAATGGTAATTACGCCGAATCACCGATGCATGAAATTTAATGCATGAAATTTTGCAATGCATAAAACGAATTCAATAACTGGAATTCCATTAAAAATCAAGTATTATAGGTGTAATTATAACCAAGTCAAGGTCGGGTATTGACCTGAAATTGCCAGTTGTCACATACTCCCCATGTTAGAAAGAATTTCGTCCCGAAATTCAGTTAGGGTTGTCTGCAGATGCTAGGGTTTCAAACAAGTAAAGGTAGTTGAACTTCATTTGGTATTCGCGTTCCCAAGTAAATTTGGGTCCTCGTCTGGAATTCCACCGGACCTTCACTATGGGAATGCGGCTTCGTTTCATCTTCTTTACCTCTCGATCTAGGATCTCCACGGGTTTCTCAATAAAGTGAAGTTGTTCATCAATCTGAACCTCATCGAGTGGTATAACTAGAGTTTCATCTGACAGACACTTCTTCAGATTTGACACGTGGAAAGTGTCATGAACAATACTAAGTTCTTGAGGAAGTTTGAGCTTGTAAGCTATAGGGCCAATCCTGGTTAGGATTTCAAATGGTCCAATGTATCTAGGATTTAGCTTACCACATTTTCCAAAATGAATGACTCCTTTCTAAGATGAGACTTTGAGTAGAACCTTATCTCCCACTTGGAATTCCAATGGTTTATGTCTCACATCAGCGTAGCTTTTCTGACGGTCACGCATGGCTTTGAGTTGGTTCTGAATTTGAACGATCTTTTCCATGGTCTCGTGTATGATCCCGGGACCAGTGAGTTGTCTATCACCAATTTCTGTCCAACACAGTGGTGATCGACACTTCCTTTCATACAGTGCTTCAAACGGAGCGGCTTTGATACTGGTGTGATAGCTATTATTGTAAGAAAACTCAGCTATGGGTAGATGAGTATCCTAACGGTTTCCAAAGTCTATCACACAAGCTCTAAGCATGTCTTCTAACATCTGAATAGCCCATTCACTCTGACCATCTATTTGAGGGTGGTATGCGGTACTCGTATCCAGCCGTGTACCCAAGGCCTTTTGTAATGATTGCAAAAATCTCGAGGTAAATCGACTGTCTCGATTGGAGATAATGGAGATCGGTACTCCATGTCTCGAAACAACCTCTTTGAGATGAACTCTTATCAACCTTTCCATCTTATCAGTCTCCTTAATTGGTAGAAAGTGGGCAGACTTTGTCAGTCGATCCACAATTTCCCAAATCGTATCACAACCGGTGGGTGTCTTGGGTAGTTTTGTGATGAATTCCATGGAAATCTACTCCCATTTCCATTGTGGAATCTCCGGTTAGTGCAGTAATCCAGATGGTTTTTGGATATTACGCCTTAACCTTCGAACACGTGAGGCACTTGCTAACATAAATGGCTATGTCAGCTTTCATGTTCGGCCACCAGTATAACTCCTTAAGATCCTGATACATCTTATCAGAGCCCGGGTGGATGGAGTATTTTGATTTGTGTGCCTCATTCATTACAAGTTCCCGTAAGTTCCCATAATTTTGCACCCAAATTCGATTCATAAAGTATCAAGCTCCATCAGACTTGATCTCGAATTGCTTATCCATGTCGCGAAGAGATTTATTTTTCAAATTCTGTTCCTTTAGTGCTTTAGACTGAGCATCACAAATTTGAGTAGTTAGACTCGTATGAATCGTCATTCCCAACGCTCGCATCCGTAAATTTTTGGTTCGTTCTTTCCTACTCAGAGCGTCTGCTACCACATTCGCTTTTCCAGGATGATAACGAATCTCGCAGTCATAATCGTTCAGTAACTCAACCCACCTGCGTTGTCTCATGTTTAATTCCTTCTGATCGAAGATGTGTTGAAGGCTTTTATGATCATTGAATATAGTACACTTGGTACCATATAAGTAGTGTCGCCAAATCTTTAATGCAAAGACAACAGCTCCCAATTCGAGATCGTGAGTGGTGTAATTTTTCTCATGCACTTTCAGTTGTCGTGAAGTGTAAGCAATAACTTTGTCTTGTTGCATCAGGACACAGCCAAGTCCTTGTCGTGATGTGTTGCAGTACACGACAAAACCATCATTCCCCTTGGTAGGGACAAAATTGGTGCGCAACACAATTTATGCTTTAACAATTGAAACGCTGCTTCTTGCTTATCACCCCAATCGAATTTCTTGTCTTTCTGAGTTAAGGTTGTCAATGGTTGGGCTATTTTGGAGAAATTTTTGATAAAGCGTCGGTAATAACCTGCCAAACCTAGGAATTGTCGCACCTCAGTCGGGGTCTTAGGTGCTTCCCAGTTCTTAATGGCCTCTATCTTGGATGGGTCAACATGTATTCCTTTCTCGTTAACCACATGCCCGAGAAATTGCACTTCTCGGATCCAGAAGTCGCATTTTGAGAATTTTGCGTATAATTTCTCGTTCTTGAGTAGTTCCAAAATTAACTTTAAATGTTGTTCATGCTCATCCTTGGTTCGTGAATATATCAAAATGTCATCGATGAAGACGATCACGAATTTATCCAAGTAGGGTTTGCATACTCTATTCATGAGATCCATGAATACAGCTGGCGCATTGGTTAAACCAAATGGCATGATCATGAACTCATAGTGACCATAACGAGTTCGAAATGCGGTCTTGGGGATATCTTCCTCTTGAATTCGTAATTGGTGATATCCCGAACGCAAGTCAATTTTCGAGTAGTAACTAGATCCCTGAAGTTGGTCGAATAAGTTGTGGATTCGAGGGAGAGTGTACCGGTTCTTAATGGTGAGTTTGTTTAACTCCCTGTAGTCGATACACATTCAAAAAGATCCATCGTTCTTCTTAACAAATAACACCGGGGCTCCCCAGGGTGAGAAACTTGGTCTTATGAATCCTTTATATAACAATTCTTGTAATTGATTAGACAACTCTTGCATCTCTGATGGTGCTAATCGGTATGGGGATCATGCTACTGGAGCAGCTCCGGGTACCAAGTCATTTCGAAATTCAACTTGCCTTTGAGGTGGAAGTCCGGACAAGTCCTCGGGAAAGACTTCCGGATAGTATCGCACGATGGGTATATCCTCGATTCTTCTCTCTTCGGTTTGCTTCTCCACTATGTGCGCCAAGATTGCATGATAGCCCTTTCACAAGTACCTTCGAGCCTTCATACAAGAAATGATCCTTAACACCATACCATACTTTTCTCCTTGAATTGATATGGTGTCTCCATTGGTCCAGTCGGCTAGGCATCCACTCCCACTAACGAACGTCAATTCTGCGTCTTTTGGGCGCAAGCTCAGGCTCATCAGTACAGTCTCGAAAGGGTTTGGCAGTATGGATAGGAATATGAACCTGCTTCCTAGGAGTGTGTGCAAGAAGCACACTCCCAGGGCGAGCACGATAGCGACGGAAAGAGAGCGGTGGTACATCTGGACTAAAGATATGGTGGGTGTCCATAGCCACCGGCTCGGGACAAGCAGCTATAAAGGTGGGGTCGGTAGGTTCGGGAGTGAGGTGGAAGGGGTTAGGGTCTACTAGAAGAGTCAGGTCAGAGGGTTGAGGAGTCAAGTCAAAGGGCTGGGTAATAGGATTCGCAGGGTGAGAGGTGGGGTCACTAGACTGGGGGATGGCCTCGGAGGGCTCTGGGTTGGAAGCGACCGGGTTGAAATCGGCCGGGTCAGAATCGTCCGAGTCGGAATCGATCGAGTCGGAGTCGGCCGGGTCGGAGTCGACCGGATCGGTATCGGATGTCTGGAAAACTATGTCAATGGACTCCGAATCTAGGTCAACTACCTCGGTGTCAGCAGGCTGTAGGGTGGGATCTATGGCCTCGGGAGTGGGGTCGACTGGCTGAGGATAAGTAGTGATTGGAGCAGACTGTAGGGATGGCTCAACAAATATATGAGACATGGTCAGTGGAACGACCATTGGGAATTACGGTCCGATGATACGCATGACTCCGGGACAAGATCCTCCGGGAGGTCGGCATGAATATCGGGTGTACACGCCCACCAATAAGTGCCTGGAGGAGAAGGAGGTAGTCCGGAGAACCGAGTCGAGGATAATGCCTCCAAGGCGCCAGGTGTGGGGTCAGGAGTAGGTTTGGTGACACGGACAACAGGTGGTGTGGGGATCTCAGTCTCAATGGCATCACTCGACTGAATCAGGGCACGAGGAGTCAGAGTTGGGAGGACAGACGTGGATCCTGTGGAAGAGATCGGAGACGTGGGCTCGTACTCCTTATCCGAATCAAAAATGTTGATCGGCATCGATGCTGAAGACATCTCTATGACAAGGCAATACACAAGTACAATTTATATAAGTTAAGTTAATGCAAAATGTACTAAAGTAATGCAATGAGCTACGGTTATAGACTAGGCTCACTAAATGCAACCTAATTCCCTATAACCAATGGCTCTGATACCAATCTGTCACACCCCCAAACCACAGCGGTTTCCCGCAGGGTGCGAACATCATGATTTCATAGTCACTGATCGACCACTACATGGTTTTGTAAAACATACATCTCAAATAAGTTTAAAATACATCATTGTTCAGAGTTAAATTTGCGAAAGCAATAGTAATGAGGTAAATTGTTTCAAAACATGACAATTACGAAAATGAATGTCCCAAATAGCATGAATGGCCCTATACATGAGATGTTCCATGCTAGCTTAACTTGATACATCTATCAATTACCTGAGAAAACATGCATGAAAAATGTCAACATAAAGTTGGTGAGTTCACAGGTTTGAAAGTAATAGTAAACAGTGTAATGGACCACAAGTCTTTCCATGATTTGATTGTTGATCATACAATACTACAATATTATATAAGCACCGCAACCGAAGCTAGACTGTAACTGTAACAAATTGCCCCTACCCATGCCTACCGTAAGCATGAGTGTGAACAGGCTAATAATGCACCCGTTTAGACCTCCAGTCAAGATTAGGGTAATTAATCCGGGTGGGGGTAGTCAAACCCAATAGTACTATCCATGATTACCTCGCTTTGGGAAATAAACTAACGGTTCGATAACAGGGGACTTTATACGGTAAGTAAACAACTTATATAACATGTGAAATCATTAACAAGTAAATGTGTCCAAAAAAATAGTAATTTGCATGTAATCTCCCCCAAAAGAAAAATAAGTAAAATGGGGCCGTGAAACTCACCTGTAATGCACGCGTGAATTCTAGCAATAGTCTGTACGTATGATTGGTCTAGGAATTTCCTAAACAAAATCACAATAGATTCATGAGGTCATGATTACTAACCCTAGATGGTCATGCATAACTCATCCACAAAGTTAGTTTTGAAAATGTCACTTGACTAGTTACACACGTTGAGCTGTTAATGTTTTATTTAGATTCTTGTCTTTATAGTTATCTTCATAAAAACACATAATGTATTGGATGGGTTTTATATTAAGTATAATAGCATTATACTTTTCATGTGTATGAGTTTCTTTTCATCAAATACCTCCAAAAGTGTACTTTATATAAATATGGACATTGGACAGAAACAAGAGGATTTTTAGGTCTGGTTGACATCCTCTTTTCATTATACAAGGAATTTTTATAAAATCTGATATTTTTACCACATCTAGATCTATGTCTTAGGTTTCCAAAAAAGTATATCTTGTAGTATGTAACAAAGTATAAGTGTCTCGAAATGGGTCATGAGACAACAGATGTCAGTGCAGCATTTTTCTGTACATGTCCTTGGATTTCACCTTTTTGAGGGGTCAAACCCTACATTCACAAATAGGGCCTATAGTACTTTTAAACCTAACACCTTAAGCTAAGTTACCACAGAAGGAAAATCTCCATTTGATTACTTTAAGCATAACGTATGCCTCAATCTTTCTGCCCTATCTGTTCTGCCAAAAATTCAGGTTCAACACTTTGATCATGTTTGTACGTTTTGGATAGGTTGTACTCATCTAAAAATTTCAAGATTGGATGAGTTAAAAATTAGACATCCTAAAGTTAATGTTAGGCTCAAGAAACTGTTCATTTGACCATTTTTAGGTCAAGTTATGGTGTCAAAAACACAGAACATGAATCTGCTAGAAATTGTCTTACATGTTTTGTTACTTTTTAAACTTTGCTAGAGCATTTTTGGATGAGTTAGTGAACATGAACACATCATGGTGATGTATAGAAGATTAGAAACAAGGTGCTAACCTTAAACAAGCAAGGAGAAAGAGATGGTAATCTTGAAATGCAAGGAAAAAGAAGACTTGATCCTTTGAACTAAGAACTAACCAAGGAAAAGTAGAGAAGATGTTGTAGGATGCTTGAAAGCTTCAAAATCACTTGGTCTTCAACAATAACACTTGAATCATCAAATATTTGTAGAATACAAGTTGAAAATAATATGAGGTGGTGGAGGTGGTGTCTTGGCCGAATTTTTAGAGAGGGAGAGGAGGAGAGGAGATGTTGGGTGGTGGTGGTGTATAATGCACATCTACTTATAAAGCCAAGTCATGCATTAGATCCACTTCTCTTGTGTCTTGCTAGACACATATGGTCAAATGGATGAAAGATGGAGGTGGTCATTTATGGAAGGGCAACATGATGCTTTAAACCATGTAAAAGTTGTTACACAAAGATGGTAAGTCTTGAGCTTCACAAAAGGCAAACTTGTCTTGTGAGGATTTGACAAGGGAGAAGAAGAAAAGAGATGTGGGGGGGAGGGGATAAGTGGATGGTTATGGGGGTGGGAAATGAGTTGATTCTTCAATTTTATGTAGTATTTGGTATTTGGATGGTATTTGTTGCATTATAGTAATTTATATATATATTTAATATTTTTACTCCTTACTTTTTAAAATACATTAAAATTGTATAAGTACTTGTATAATATCATATCATTTAATATTTATGATATGTTAATGATACATCATGTATTTAGTATTTACGTTAAAATGATTCGTTCAGGGTAAAATATCAATTTACACGATTAGGTTTATTTATAAATTTAAGTTTTTCCCATGTATTTAATTTGAAATCTAAAATACTTTGAACCAATGGAATATAAAATAATTTGATATACCTTAAAGTACTTATTAGTACATATATATATTAATTATCACATACGTTAGTGTGTGCCGGTTGTATCGCGTGTAAAAATGGTAATTACGCCGAATCACCGATGCATGAAATTTAATGCATGAAATTTTGCAATGCATAAAACGAATTCAATAACTGGAATTCCATTAAAAATCAAGTATTATAGGTGTAATTATAACCAAGTCAAGGTCGGGTATTGACCTGAAATTGCCAGTTGTCACAACAAACGAAGGAAATATTTGGGCTTATAACGTTGATGCGGTTCGGGAGCAAATGGCGCAATTTGTAATTCAAGAAAGCTTGCCATTCAAACATTTCGACAACGAACGTTTGACTCGACTCATTCAACGAGTTCTCCAACCTCGTTACACCAATGTAAGTCGTGCTACTCTTCGAAGAGATTGTTTAAAAATGTGGAAAAAAGCTAAAAATGAATTAATATCTTATTTTGAAAACTTACAAACCGATGTTAACTTAACTAGTGATGTTTGGTCGACACCTCACGATTCACCGGACTCGTACATTTGTGTCACCGCCCATTGGGTTGAACCCGATTCGTGGCAAATGATGAAACGTACGATTGCGTTTGAATTGTTTGATTATCCTCACACCGGCCAAAACATTTTTTATCTTATTGATAAAGTTATTCAAACGTATAAATTAGAAAACAAAATATTTTCTATATCTTTTGATAATGCTTCAAACAACACTCTTGCGATAGATCATTTGAAATTAAAATATAAACCAATATGCGAGGGTGTGTTTTTTCATAATCAATGTGTTGCGCACATCATAAACTTAGTCGTGCAAGACGGTTTAAAAATGATTGAAACAATTAAAGATTGTTTTAAAAGAATGTTACGTGATATTTTTAGTAACAACCAAAGATATACTAAATATCGCAAGTTTTGTAAGACGCAAATACTAAATGTTTAGGTCCGAATTGGGATGTACCAACACGATGAATTTCCACATGTAACATGTTTGAAAAGGCTATTGAACAAAAAGAAAGTTTAATAGCCTTTCATAATAGTTTGGTAAGTCGGGGAAAGGCAAATTCTTACCATCCATCGGGTTGGGCCATCATCGAAGAAGTAACAAAAATGCTTCAAGTTTTTAAAAATGCAACTACATGTCTTTCTGGAGTTTATTACCCAACGAGTCCGTTGGTACTACACCAAATTTATTTAATGACTTCAAAATTAAATGAATTGTCGTGTAGGGGTAGACCTTATTCCGATATGATACCCCCAATGAAAGAAAAACTTAAAAAGTATTTTGAAGAAATGCCTCCCGTTATTACATGTGCCGCTGCTTTAAACCTTGTTTAAATTTGTCGGGGGTTGAAACTTTACTTGATAAAATTACTTTTAATTCGGATTTAGAAGTTGGTAAACCAATGTATAGTAAAACTTTAAAAGCGACTTTCAACAAACAATTACAACAAATGTATGATGTTTATTTATTAAAATACGGGGAAACATCACAAATCCATGATGCTTTAAGGCATGCGGCAAATGCCGAATGTTCGAATGATCCAATGTTTGATTTATATAATACTTTAAGGGATGAATGTAATAAACGTCAACGTGGTAACACTCCGAGTAGTGAACTCGGGAGGTATGGTCTTACAAACTTTTTATCGACCATGACTCCACATGAATTTAGAAATTTTGACTTGTTGGCTTGGTGGAAAGGTAAGGAAGATCAATTTCCCATCCTATCCACCATGGCCCGAGATTTACTAACCGTCCAAGCTTCTACGATAGCTTCGGAATCTGCTTTTTCTGTTAGTGGCAGGATTATATCAATAAGACGAACTCGACTCACTCCACAAGCAGTTGAAATGTCAATTTGCTTGAAAGATTATTTGGATGCCGCGGAAAGAGTACAAGACAAACGATCGCTTGAAGGAGAACTGGAATACGAAGCAGAATTATACGAGGACGAGGTAGAGAGCGGATTGACACCAGGAATGACTGATGATGAAGCAGCATATGATGACTACCTTCATAACAGTTCCGGTTCTGGTGGCGAGGAATAAACGTACAAGTATAATACGAACGAAGAAACGACTATGTTAAAGGTTTAGTTTTAAATGTTTAAATTATTTAAATGTTATAATTGTTAAAATGTTTAAATTGTTTATAAATGATATAAATTGTTTAAATTGTTTATAAATGTTATTAATTGTTAAAATGCTTAAATTGTTATAAATGTTAATAAATAGTATATATATATATATATATGTTATAAATGTTATAAATTGTTTAATTGTTTAAATCGTTTAAATGTTTAATTGTTTAAATCGTTTAAATGTTTAAATGGTTTAAATTGTTTAATCGTTTAAATGTTTAAATTGTTTAAATCGTTTAAATGTTTAAATTGTTTAAATTGTTTAAATCGTTTAAATGTTTAAATTGTTTAAATCGTTTAAAATTTTAAATTGTTTAAATGTTTAAATGTTTATAAATGTTATAAATTGTTTAAATTATATAAATTCTTTTAAATTATATAAATTATATATAATGTTATAAATATTTATGTTTTAATTAAAAGTTTAAAATTTTCTTTGAATATAACAAAAAAAAACCGGTTTGGGCCCGAACCGGTTCCAAACCGGCCCAAACCGGTTTGATAGGTTTGGTTTTTACGGTTTTGAAACCGGTTTGAACCCGAACCGGTTTGGGGCCAAACCGGTTTTGACCAAACTGGTTTCGGTTTGAGACCCGAACAGGTTTGGCCCCCAAACCAGTTTGTACATGTCTAGTGGTGGGTGGTCTTGTGTTAGGCTCCAGCCTTTTAATTATATTATTTTTATCTTATGAAGATGAACAAAATTAATAGGCAGACTCTTAATTTTAATACATCATTTTGGTTTTCTATCATTCCAAGTTGTATTGTCATTTATGGAAGTATATACAAAACAATCTTTAATGTTGATTCTATTATAATACATTGAAAACAATCTATTATATACAAATCAACCTCTTATTGATTCAGATGTCTAAATGGTTCAACACTTAATGGTTCAGACTATTTGTTTCACGAGTAAATGTCTTAATAGTTCAGCTATTTGCCTATTAATGGTTAAGCTTTATACTAATACTAAATAATTAAAAAATATAATGCTGAATGTTGTATAATTAAGAGATATAATGTTTTACTATTTATTGTTGTGCGGGTTAATAGAAAAAGAGTGAAATTATCCACCAAGAATGTTGTATCATGTTGAATCTACATGCGAAAGCAATGAATCATGCAAACTGGTTCATGAAAAATAGGATTAAAATCAAACCTGGATAATCTCTTTGTAATCATTGCGAACAAAATTGCAAACCGAGAACCATGATTTCAACCGAATTAAGCGAACGAACACGTACTCAACTTACAAGTTTAGAAGGCAACGAACATAACAACAACTTGGATGAATCTTAGAATCGTGATAATCATTGTCAGATTAAACCAATTTGAGGGTACTACTCAATGTTTAATCGTATTAGACTAAGAATTTGAGAATTAAATTTGATTTCGTGTGAGAGTTTTCATATCTCTGTATCAAAATTATGATCGACACTTTGTATATGTTAATCCCTAACCAACCACTTTCCCAACAGTTATAATTGAATATGTTTTTTTTTATTTATTATTGTAAAGCATTTTAACATTGTATTATAAAAAATTTACAAATGTTATAATTGAATATTTTAAAAATTATATGATACCTTAAGATGAATAAATTTATGTTGGACCTTATGTTATCTTTAATTAGAGATTTTTTATATTTTATGAATAAAGATCACAAGTTAATTATAAAGGATTTAGCTTCTCTAAAATAGGTTTTGTAAAGTTCATAAAATAGTATGTTTTTATATAAGAATTTATTAACTTTATAAAAAAAATCCTCCAAATTCTAATACCTTAGTTTGTGTTAAATCGTTAAACTTATTATTAACCTAAATCTTGTAATATTGATATATTTAGGTGCCTTGTAACGTTTTATCTTGGAAAGACATATATTAATCTTATTAATCTTCATCGTATACATATTTGACATGTGAGTTTCCTTGCCCCTTTTTATCTTTTCACATTATTTTGGGGTGAAACATGATTACTTATACATAATAAACTTATAAACATTTGAGACTTGTAATTCACTTGCAATTCATCTTATTATTTTGTCATGGTTATTTGTGTGTTGTAAGTGATTATATGATATACATAGTTTGTTTACAATCATTAACTATTGCTAGCCTTGTGACGTCTTAGATCTTTGGGCCTGACAAACCTATTTGGTGCTAAAGTCGATGTATTGTCGACTCCTGATGACGTATGCTTGTTCATCATGGGAACCAAATACACTTAGCCAATTTTATATACTTGTAATCAAGTCGAGGTTTGGTTGTAACGATATGTGTTTTATAACCTTACTAACTTATGACCTATAACATGAATTGCTACTTGTAACTTTATCATATTATGTATGAAAACCTTGGAAACTCACAAACTATTTACAGTTGACCTTTTATTTTTATCATGTTTCAAGTAACCCCCAAGTTTAAAGTGGTCTTTTGAAGCTTGTAATAAAACTAGGACGTGGACCTAGTTAAATAAATAAATTGTTATGTTATGTTTTGATTTATGTTTTAACTTATTTCATGTTTGAGACTTATGTTAGTATTTCCTTTTGAAACTTGTAATTTTAATATTTACATTTAAATATAACGTTATGTGGTTATGAACAATCTTAACCCTCACATCTCGACGTTTTCGCTGTCAAGGTTGGGGTGTGACAATGATTTACTTGGGCGTATATATTGATTTACTTGGATACTCTGGTTTTGTTGATAATATCATATGAGTTTATATCGATTGTAGCTAATCATCAAAAGTTTAAAAAAAGAACATTGTTTCCCTCCGTAACATGTGAGGACAATTCTAGTTGTTATTTGTCCACAATTTTTTACAATTACCCTACGTTCACATTGTCTAAAAATAATTTTCAACTCTAAATACTACTTATTCGTCTTGCGCTTGCGGGAATTGAAATCTTTTTTCTATATGATGTACAATCACTAATGCTACCAGGCCAAAATTATGAGACTGCATTTACGTGCCCATCGATCATTTTGTTGCCATTAATGAATATGATTGATTCTCCATGAAACAAGGTATACACAACATAGTTATGAAGACATATTGGTGCACCTTAAACTAAAAGTTGTTTTTTCACAAAGTTATTAAAAATACTAGTCTCATAATGAACGTTGGTTGTTCTCAACATCATTTTTTGTTAATGCTAGTTGACTGGGAACGACTATGAGAGTGGAAAATAACACATAAACACTAAAATTTTACTTCTAATAAATAAAAATACTTTGTTGATGTGCCAACCTCTTAGTTTTTTTTGTCCTTTAATTTCAGACCTAAATTTCTATCATATACCTTCCTTTTCACACAGATCTTAAAACTCACTTTATTTTCATATTCTAACTCCGATCCAGACACATTACCCTGACTGCCTAAAAAAACCTATCATCAAACATCATCGCACGCCTTCATTGTATTTCCCTTAATCGATCTTCCTCATCTGTTCTATCTCGCGTTTTTCTATTTCATAAATTTTAGACTGCGACATCCCCAAAATTTTGTAATTTTGTACTTTTTCAAACACTTTCTTTGGGGTTCTTATTAATCTAAATGCCTATTTATCAAACTTTAGGTGCCATATTAACGACATGAAGGTGAAATTACAATGGAACATGCAAGTTTGATTGAAGCTCTTACTTGTAATGAAGATGATGATGATCTTGAGTTTGATAATGGTAAGTAAAATGGCTCTAATCTTGTTTAGTGATATTTAAAAAAAAATTATTCATAAACTTTTATACAAGTTTGAGAAATTTTGCATTTTATAATAGTTTATGGAGTAAAAATTCTTCTAAATATGTAAGTGGTTTTTTGAAAATTTTCATTAATAAATTTGCAAACGTAAATTATTTTGTTTTAGACAAAAATACTATAACAATGGAATAAAAAACATTTCAAATTTATATATGTTTACATCATTTATAATCTATAATTTATAACATCTAATAAAAGAAAGTTTATTTTACCACATGTCGTTCTATTAATCTTTTTTACCACTTGTTATTTTTCTAGATATTCACATATCAATGTTACATCCAAAAGGGTATAATAGTAATTTAAATACTCATACAAATTTTTCTCTCTTATTAAAAATATATTTTATTATTGTTATGTTTATCTCTCTTATCTAATTTTTAAAAACTAAACCATCTTTTTTAATAGATTTTATAAAGAAAATTGAAAATCACATCTTTTAATTAAAATCTAAATAACAAAAACTAAAGGTTTACATAATATCAAATTTTCTAAAACACTAAACATTTTTTAAACAAAAATATTTAAATCGTTTTATTTTTTAAATAATATAAATATGTAAAATATTTTAAAACAATCTTATTAAAACAACCTGAAATAATTACAAATCAGATTTTTTTAAAACAAATTTATAAAAAATATTTTTTATAAAAAAATCTTAAAACAAATGTTTAAAAATAAAACTATTTGGATAAGAGAGTTAAAAAATTATATAATTGTTTTAATTCTTGAACTATTAGGTATATACAATTTTAATTATATTTTATATTAAAATATTATATTGTAACTATTTATTTTTATTATATATATTTTATATTAAAATTTAATGCGTTTATTTAATAAGTTTTTAGCCTATCTTTATATCTATAAAAAACTAAAATAAACGTAAAACAATTGTAAATCTCATTATACTTACTCTCTTGTTTCTCTATATTAATAATAATATTGAATACTAATATATTATTTATATCATTTTCAAATTAAGAAATATATAATTTAATACAAAAATAAAAGAAAAAACATTTTTCTTAAAACAATATATTTAAAAATCACATTTTCATAAAACAAAAGTTTAAGAAAAATACATTATTTTTAATTTACTTAAAATAGCTATTTATACATAACTATAATCTTATTTTTCTTAAAGCATGCTTTTATAATGCATAAATGTTTATTAATAATTATTTAATATTTATTTATTCAATCCGTGTAGTACATGAGGACTAAACTAGTTTATATATACCTGATTTATTTTATTTTTTATAACAAAATCAACATTCATTTCACTTTTCATTTCAACTCCCGTTATTCGAGATTTATAATTAATGTATCTACGCGTTTATTTTAAATATGTTTATTTATCCAACCCGTGTATTGCACGGGTAAATAACCTAGTTATCAATATACACGATAACTTAAAAATGTTAAGGCTTAGTAATCTGAAACGAGTTCGAGAATACAAAAGAACACATAAATTTTATTTTCTAAAATTAAGTATGAGAATTAAAAATGTACATGTACCACATTCTCGTATTCTTAACAATCACCCTTAATTACCTGTGATCAACTAATGAAAACTAAATCTAGTTTAAAACGCGTAAGGGAAAATAATATGACACTTCTATTAGATATGTCAGGTTTTATAAGGTAAACTCGTGTGACATTTAACAACGAACCGATAAGATTGTGGGGTCTCATTGTCGTGTATTCCATTTTCATTTTTACCTTTCTTTATTCCGTTTTTAATTATTTATTTATATTTATTTTTTTATTTTTATATATTATTGATTTATTACTTACTCGAAAATTAAAACTATTCTTTTACGATATCTAAATTTTCTTTCATAATTATTTAAATTTTAAATATTTAATGAACGATATACATAAGTTTTAATATAGTTATATGGTGATTCACAAGTCGATAACACTGATGATTCAACAATAGTTTACAAAATGGTGAAGCATAAATTTACAAGTCAAAAATCGTAATATACTTTGCGTTTTAATTCATAACTTCACATAATCCCTTGCTATTCAACATACCTTACATAATGACCTCGTCAACTGATAACAAAATACATATTTTTAACCATTCTTATTGTGATGATTTTACCAGCTATTATTTATTTTTGATATTTTCTTATAATTTCTTAAAAATGATGGTTTAACTTTTTTAATATATTTTCGTGACATTTATTTGTATAAATATTTTGATATAAATTTTATTTAAGATCAAATATGAATATATTATACACGTTATTGAATCGCACGCTTAAAAACCATAAAAGTTTTTTCAAAAGTTTGTTTTATTGAATCAGGCGCCCAAGCCGGTTGCCTTTTTGTTCACATAAAAAATTAAATTTTATTTAGGGGTCGTTTGGTAGTTATCACTTATTAAATCATTAAAAGAATAACTCTAAATCAATTATATGCATAGTGTGTTTAATTGACTCAAAACACCTTTTAATAGTTCATAGAGTCTAATAATAAATAAGTTTAAAAACATACAGATTAATTTAGAGGCTATATTTGGTTCGACGAGAGGCGTACAAACAAGAGGCGATCAAAAAACCGGTTCGGGAACTGGTTTGTCCGGAAAACCGGAAACTGGTTTGAGGCCCAAACCGGTTCGAACCTGACCCAACCCATCGGTTCCTCCCCGGGTTTCCATTTCTGAAATTAAAACCGGTTTTTGAACTGAACCGGTTCCAACCCGATTTTAAACTCGGTTACCATTGGGTAACGGCTATATAGCCGTTTGTACCATTTTTTTTACCATTTTTATGTTTTTTTATCATTATACCCCCACTAGGTTAGTATATATATGTATTTGATGTTTTGGTTGAGTCACAACAACGTATAACACTTTCTACTCTAAAAAATCTCAAAAACGCTCTCACAAATACTTTTATTTTAAACACTCTCATCAAAAATCTCACAAATGGCTTCATCAAGTGCTCAATCATTCGTTGATTGCGAAGCGTCTTCAAGCAATGTGGTGGTAGCAATCCTTCCTACAAATAGGAACCCCGGAGTATGGTGCAATTACGATTTATGTCAAATGGCTAGCGATCCAAACAATGTTGTTGCAAGTTTTGACATACGTTTTTCAAAAAAGATGCAAACATAAAATTGAAAAACCATATTTCAAATAATTATTGTAAAGCGTTGAAAGGTGAACCTTCTCAACGTAAAGCTTCGATGACAAACGAAGGAAATATTTGGGCTTATAACGTTGATGCGGTCCGGGAGCAAATGTCACATTTTGTAAGTCAAGAAAGCTTGCCATTCAAATATTTCGACAACGAACATTTGACTCGACTCATTCAACGAACTCTCCAACCACATTACACCAATGTAAGTCGTGTTACTATTCGAAGAGACTGTTTAAAAATATGAAAAAAGCTAAAAATGAATTAATATATTATTTTGAATATTTACAAACCGGTGTTAACTTAACTAGTGATGTTTGGTCGACACCTCACGGTTCATCGGACTCGTACATTTGTGTCCCCACCCATTGGGTTGAACCCGATTCGTGGCAAATGATGAAACGTACGATTACGTTTGAATTGTTTGATTATCCTCACACCGGCCAAAACATTTTTTATTTTATTGATAAAGTTATTCAAACGTATAAATTAGAAAACAAAATATTTAATAATATATTTTGATAACACGTCAAATAACACTTTTGCGATCGATCATTAAAATTAAAATATAAACCGATGTGTGAGGGTGTGTTTTTTCATAGTCGATGTGTACACACATTATAAACTTAGCCGTTCAAGACGATTTAAAAACAATTGAAACATTATTTTAAAAGAATGTTACGTGCCATTTTTAGCGATAACCAAAGATATACTAAATATCGCAAGTTTTGTTAAGACGCAAATACCAAATGTTTATGCCCGAATTGGGACGTACCAACACGATGGAATTCCACTTGTAATATGTTTGAAAAAGGCTATTGAACAAAAAGAAAGTTTAATAGTCTTTCATAATAGTTTGGTAAGTCGAAAAAAGACAAATTCTTACCATTTATCGGGTTGAGCCGTTATTGAAGAACTAACAAAAATGCTTAAAAATTTTAAAAATGCAACAACGTGTCTTTTCGGAGTTTATTACCCAACGAGTCCATTAGTACTTTATCAAATTTATTTAATGACTTCAAAATTAAATTAAATGTCGTGTATGGGTAGACATTATTTGGATATGATACCCCAAATGAAATAAAAACTTATAAAGCATTTTAAATAAATGTATCCGGTTATCACATGTGCCGCTGCTTTAAACTCTTGTTTAAATTTGTCGGGGTTGAAACTTTACTTGATAAAATTATTTTTAATTTGGATTTAGAAGTTGGTAACCAAATGTATAGTAAAACAATAAAAGCTACTTTTAACAAACAATTAGAAAAAACATATGATGTTTATTTATTAAAATACGGGAAAACATCACAAATCCATGAGGCTTTAAGGCATGCGGCATATGCCGAAAGTTCAAATGATCCAATATTTGATTTATATAATACTTTAAGGGATGATGTAATAAACGTCAAAATGGTAACACTCCGAGTAATGAACTTGGGAAGTATGGTTTTACAAACTTTTTATCCACCGTGACTCCATAAGATTTTAAATTTTTTTGAATTGTTAGCTTGGTGGAGAGGCAAGAAAGATCAATTTCCCATCCTATCTACCATAACCTGAAATTTACTAACCGTCCAAGCGTTTATGGTAGCTTCGGAATTTGCTTTTTCTGTTAGTGGTATGGTTATATCAATAAGACGAACTTGACTCACTCCGCAAGCGGTTGAAATGTCAATTTCCTTGAAAGATTATTTGGATGTTGCGGAAAGAGTAGAAGACAAACGCTCATTTGAAAGAGAACTGTAATACGAAGCAAAATTATACGAGGACGAGGTAGAGAGCTGATTGACACCCGAAATGACCGACGATGAAGCGGCATATGATGACTACCTTCGTAACAGTTCCGGTTATGATGGCGAAGAATATACGTATAAGTATGTAACGGATGAACAAATACGATAATTGTTTAGTTTTTAAAAACTATTATTGAAACTTGTATGCTGTTAAAATTGTATAAATGTTTTATATAGTTCACTTTTATTATATATCTCACTTTGAGTTTTTGATTATTTTTATAAATGTTTTATAATACATCTTTAATATAAATAATAATATGATTATATATTTTATAACAAAACATTATATAAATTAATATAATATATAAAAATAATTATTATATGAATTGAAATATATTTTATAACAAAAAATTGTATAAATTAACATGTATATATATGCACCCAAAATATTAAATATTCTTTGAAATTGAAAAAAAGTATAAACAAAACCAGTTTGGGCCCAACCGGTTTCCAAACCGACCCAAATCGGTTCGGTAGGGTTGTTGTTTTCTTTCTTGAAACCGGTTTAACCCGAACCGGTTTAGGGCTAACCGGTTTGACTAGCGTTGACCAAACCAGTTTAGTTTTAATCCCAAACCGATTTGGGTTTAACCCTTGTTTGTACATATCTAGTACAAACTGTTTTTTCCTGAGCAGACCGGTTTTGTTGCATGATCAAGCCGATTTTCCGTTTCAACATGTTTTTAAACTGGTTTTGAATGTCGGGTTACCAAACCGTTTTTCCCCAAATTCTCAGCAGCAAATTGCTAAACAACTTTAAGGACCGTTTGGTTCACATAACGTTTTGAAAAAGAATTGAAATTGAAAATGAAATTGAAATTTTATTAAAATTGATAACGTGTTTGGTTTGTCAATCTTGAGTGGAATTGAAATGTAAATATTAAACATTTCATGGAGAAGTGAAAGGAATATAAATTATAATGAGCGTGAAAATTTCCCAATTTCATTTCTATACGAACTTATGATCAGAGAAATTGAACGTGGCTTAGGCTATTTGAGGTGGTTATCGACGGCCGAAACTCTACCGATGACGGTGATCAGGTCTTTCTCATGGTTTCCGGTGGCCATATGTATCGGTAACCGGTGGTGGTCAAAGGCAGTCATATACTATAGATGTTTGGTTCACAACTTTTTTTACATATATTTACATATATCGATAATAGACGGTATACATTTTATCTTTGGACAACAAACTGATGATGCGTTAACCAAGAGTAACTTTATAAACCACTATAATCTTCTTATACACCCAAACACTACACACCCTCCGATTACAACCTACAGGAACCCTAATTTCGGCTAAGAGATCAAAGCTTCCGACGGCTGACGATTAGGGTTTTCACGATCTACAAATCCTCGAGAAATCATGGCGGAAGTCATGTCAATGGAAGACATACGAGCCCAAGCCGCTCGTTTGAACATCGATTTGTCTGCAGTCGATTGGAACTCCGTTCATCTCCCTCCCGGTGAAGATTGTGGCATCAAAAGGTATGATAGTCGATAGATTCAATGCGTATTGTGTGGAAAACGAAATAGCTTATGATGATGGCTTAATGTCGGTTAAAACCCTAATAAACCCTAATATCGAATTTGAGTGCTTGTGTTGTACATCTGTTAGTGTTTTTGAACAATTTGTTATGTAACGTAGCCAAGAGTATGAAGTTGGTAGGGTTGACACTTTGGAAACCTAATGTCGAACTTGCTCGTGTATTCGTTAAATTATGTAGTTCATGTGAGTATTTGTGGGCTTTGTTTGGATTTGATATAGTTAATTGTATATCTGTGCTGTTACATATCTGCATATGGAGTGTTTAAGTGCTTAATGATGTTTTGCTTTGGGTGGTGGTTGCTTAGATATATACAGGTGTATATATTTTGATGAATTTTGAATACCTGTGTTTTTATAAAAAAATATTGTTCTTCTTTATGTGTTTGGAATTTTTCAGTGATGATGAAGATCTTATGGATGAGGATGCGTTGGAATTTGACGCTGGGTTTGGGAGTATTATAATTGTGGATAACTTGCCAGTTGTGCCTAAAGAAAAATACGAGAAGCTTGAAGGTGTCGTGCGTAAAATCTACGGCCAAATTGGAGTAATCAAGGAGAATGGGCTTTGGATGCCTGTTGAGGAAGACACCGGTAAAACCAAAGGTTATTGCTTCATTGAGTTCAACACTCCTCAGGTACATTTTTTCTTTCAGCTATTGTGCTCTTACTTTATAGTAAACATCAGTGATTATCTTTTAATTAATCGGTAAACAAATTGGTTTCTATACTTGTTTTTTGGATATGGATTGTTATAGGAAGCTGAGCTTGCCAAGGAGAAGACCAATGGCTATAAGCTAGACAGAGCACACATTTTTGCTGTCAACATGTTTGATGAAATTGACAGATTCATGCAAGTCCCAGACGAGTGGGCCCCGCCTGAAATCAGGCCTTACACACCAGGGGTAGTTACTTGTACTGACTTATAATTCTGTGCATTGAAAATCATGTAGTGCTCTCTATTTGTGCCACTGATGGATTCTTTATTTCCCTTCATGAGATGCTCATTATTTACATAGTTGTTGAAGGTGCAAAGGCTGAGCCTTGGGCCTAGGCACAAGGTGTTTAAAAGCGAGGGCTTTTCTAAACGATGAGCATAGTTATAACTTATAAGTAACATTTTTTAGGGGTGTTAGACAAGTTTCAAGTGATGAGCATAGTATAAAAGTACAATTTATATGCCTTATTGCTGTTCCTGAAAGTAGTAGTTAATTTCTAAGGTTTTTTTTAATTATTTTTTGTTACCAAGTGTTAAATTGTGGGCAATCTTTGTGTTGGCATCATTTCTATGAACTGCAGTATTGTAACTTTTTACTTCGTATGTAGCATTGATGAAATCTCTTCTATACATCATTTTAGTGTAAACTCAGTTGGAAGTCATAGAATTTAGTGAATTTGTTTTAACGTAGGTGAAACATGATTTTCTTTTTGTGTCTTTGTTTTTGAGATCATAAAGTGCGTATATGAAAGCTTGCAAACTAGTAATAATGTTAATGTTTTGGTGTATTAATGCAGGAGAATTTGCAACGCTGGCTTACAGATGAGAAAGGTAGAGATCAGTTTGTTATTCGTGCCGGATCAGACACTGAGGTCCTGTGGAACGATGCAAGACAAGTGAAGGCTGATCCTGTTTACAAACGTCCAGTAAATATCCTACATCGTGATATCCAATTCTTCTCTTGTTTCATGTGAAAGAATGTTGTTTATGCTGTAATTTATTCTTTCTCTGCAGTTCTGGACTGAAAGTTTTGTGCAGTGGTCCCCATTAGGGACCTACTTAGCCACAGTTCACCGCCAGGGTGCTGCTGTTTGGGGCGGTGCTTCCACATTTAATCGCCTGATGCGCTATGCTCATCCACAGGTTGTGTATGGTTATGGTCTTTTTTACTCTTTATTTTGACAGTTCCTTTCTAGTTCTTTTCATGTCTTTTGCATATAATCTTGAAACTTCCATATTCACTTTAGGTTAAACTCATTGATTTCTCTCCTGGTGAGAAATATCTGGTTACATATAGCAGCCATGAACCAAGCAACCCTCGAGATACTCATGTAAGAGTTTTTTTTTTTTCCTTTTCCAGTTTTGTTTCATCTTATAATGGGTGGCAATTTCATTCTACTTTGTGAACGGGTTGATTCAGGGAGGCCTTATATCTAATGGATCAAACAGTCTACTTGTATCAACCCACTCTAAAAATACCAAGTTTGATAACTTGACCCTACTCGTATAAACCCACTCTTAAAATAGCAAGTTTGATCCTAACCTTTTTTGACCTATTTATTCAACCCAACTGACCTGTCCATTATGTCACCAATATATCTTAAAATAAATTCTCAGTTAATTGTGTGATTTGCTCATGATCAGAGGGTTGTACTCAACATATTTGATGTGAGAACTGGAAAAGTAATGAGAGATTTCAAGGGAAGTGCTGATGAGTTTGCAATGGGAGGAACAGGAGGTTTCACAGGGGTTTCCTGGCCTGTTTTCAAGTAACATTTTTTTAGTCCTTATGCTTCTATTTTTCTTTTTTCCTATTTGTCTTGGATATATATGTTCTGCTGTTGACATGTTTGTAATTTTCCAGATGGGGTGGTGGTAAAGAGGACAAATACTTTGCTCGCATGGGCAAAAATATGATTTCTGTGTATGAGACGGAGACCTTTGGTCTTATTGACAAGAAATCCATCAAGGTTGAAAACGTCATGGACTTTAGTTGGTCCCCCACTGATCCTATTTTTGCACTTTTTGTTCCTGAACTTGGCGGTGGAAATCAACCTGCAAGAGTAAGTTATTAATTATTATGCTTCATTTAACTTGATGAGTTTATGTTTGTGTATAGTTTGTTAGTTGTTACCATATTGTGGTACGGGTAAAGATTTTTTAAGTTGCTGCAAGATCATAACACATGATTAGTATTAAAATTGTTGCTTTGTTCCCTTTATCGTATATTGGTTACCTAGTTTGGAATTGTTGGTGGCCTTGTAGCCCAAGTTAACTTTAATTGTTTTTTGAAGTTTTAAAATTTACTACATCGGAATAACACTTGTTCTTATATGATATCTCTAGGTGAGCCTCTTTCAAATCCCAAGCAAAGAAGAGTTGAGGCAGAAGAATCTATTCAGTGTTAGTGATTGCAAGATGTATTGGCAAAGTAATGGGGAATATCTTGCTGTTAAAGTTGACCGATACACAAAAACCAAAAAGAGCACATATACTGGCTTTGAGCTTTTTAGAATCAAGGAGCGTGACATACCTATTGAGGTTTTTGAGCTTGACAACAAGAATGATAAGGTTATTGCATTTGCATGGGAACCAAAGGGTCACAGGTTTGCAGTTATTCATGGTGATAATCCAAGGCCAGATGTTAGTTTCTATTCTGTAAAAGGTGGTAAAGTTTCAAAGCTCACAACCCTCAAGCAAAAACAGGCTAATGCTCTCTTTTGGTCACCTAGTGGCCGTTTCATCATTTTGGCTGGGTTGAAGGGGTTCAATGGACAGTTGGAGTTCTATAATGTGGACGAACTCGAAACTATGGCTACCGCCGAGCATTTTATGGCAACAGACATAGAGTGGGATCCTACTGGGAGGTATTTCAAAGCAGAAGTCTGGATTTGACATTTTCTTTCCTCCAAAAATGCTTTTACCAAAGTTTCAGGGTTATCAAATGGGCCATGTTTGCACGGCAAACATGACAGGAATTCGACATTAACCTGAAATTGAACACGACACATGTATATGCTTGTCCGCACGAACACAACTGGTTTAATTTAAAAAATCTTTGTTTAATTTTTGCCTATATCGATACTCCAAAATTACTAGTTTACAACTAAATGTACAGGTATAGAATACAGTTGCATTTGAACATTGCTGGAAATAAACAGGTTAAACACCTTAACAGGTCCATGTGTGAACCCGTAGGTTGACCTGAACAAGATTGTTTAATCTAAAACATATTTTGACTGAACTGAAACCGCAAAATTTGTTTTAGATTTGTGTCTTGCAAGAAACATGCACCCCTAGTAAATTTAGATGACATTCTTCACCACCATCCTTGCATGTATATGAAACATGATTTTGGTGGTATGACTGTGGAAGTAAATTCATTTTCGTTTGCTCTTTCTCTTAATAGATATGTCGCAACTTCAGTCACTTCTGTGCATGAAATGGAAAATGGATTCAATATCTGGTCATTCAATGGAAAGCTACTCTACCGAATTCTTAAGGATCATTTCTTTCAGGTAATATTTCAAGTTCCGCATTAATTAGCTAGTTCTGCAATAGTAGAGCTGCTCCTCCTAATTAATTTTATTTGTACTCTATTCATCATAACTTGTGATAATATCTACATGAGATTTAGATGTGCATATAAAGCTTGTACCAAGAGTCCAGACTATATCCGATGCTTGCATCAAAAACCAAAAATGCCTTGAAAATCATACATCTATTTCATGGAATAAAGAAGCTTTATTTGAAAGAAACCATCTCCAACAATTGACAATGAAATTATGCAAACAGTATTCATGTTGATATTATACATCAAATTCGGTGCAACACAATTCATTACATCAATATTTCAGCACATAGTTTATTCCTTTTGGTCAATGTCTTTATTGAAGTTACCAAGTCTTAGAAAACACCCTCTTTGATTGTTGCAGTTCTTGTGGAGGCCAAGGCCACCATCCTTCTTGAGCCCGGAGAAAGAGGAAGAAATTTTAAAGAATCTGAAGAAATACAGCAAGAAGTACGACGTGCAAGATCAGGATATTTCGGTGCTGTTGAGCGAGCAGGATCGTGAAAAGAGGAAGCAGTTGAAGGACGAGTGGGAGAGGTGGGTGAACGAGTGGAAGCGATATCACGAGGAAGAGAAGATGGAGAGGCAAATGCTAAGAGATGGTGAGGCCAGTGATGTAGAAGAGGAATATGAGGCCAAAGAAATTGAGGTTGAAGAACTGCTGGATGTGACTGAAGAAGTCATCCAAGATGCTTAAAAAAATCAGACAACTTTTGTTTTGTTTTATTTTTTAAAACTTGAGTAAGATGTTGATTTCTTTACTAGTCTATGCCATTGGTTATGTCATGGATGATTATGTTCACACTTGATTTTGTACTTCAATATGAAGTTTTGGTGGTTTGGATAATTTTGCCGAATGGAAGCGTGCATCCAGGGTCAGAAATTAACCGGTCTAAACCGTGGCTGAACCAATAGACCTAGCAGGCCTGAGAATGTAGGAGATGAGCTTTTAAACTTTTGCCTTTGTTTTCATATCACAATACAAAGACAACGAAAACAGAGAAGGGGACGTCCTATTGGTGAGAGTAGAATAGAGATGTTGTTCATGGGTGCCGCAGAGACGATGCATATGTTCATATTGGTTTATCATGAAAATCTCAGTAGTTTTTTACATATGCATATTGTGTTTTTGTTATTTAAATGTTAGGTTCTTGTCCTAAATTTACATGTAGATGGCGTTCGATAATCTTCCATTCAGAAAATGTTTATTCGAAGTCTTATGGCTTTGATTTGTCAGCAGCTGTGAAATGAAACTGGATACCAAATCAAAACCTATAGATTGTTTTTCTTGATACTTACTGATGATGCTGTAGATAAGCCATCTGTAAAGTCATCACACAGGAGTCATTGGCGAACTCAATGAAGCTATACATGACTGAGGAAATAATCGATGGCAAGTTAGCATGAGATAGGATACCAGAGACAACTTGTATGAACTATGAAGACAGATTCTAGATTCTCAACAAACAATGATCAGCGGTTATGTTGTCATCAAGAAAAAGGATGATCGGAAAAAGGTTTTGGAGAGAAGATGCACAAGAACCAATGATTTTTAACCCAAGTGGTTGAGATCAAATCCCCTAAGTCTTTATTAAAATAGGAGATAGTAAGTTCAACTTTTACTTGTGGCAAAAAAAGAGTTCCAAGTTGGGCTAAGGATCTTTAACCTAGCCCCACTTGGTCTCGGTTTGCTTACTCGAGTAATGGAGATGTCAAAGTGAGTCAATGGTCCGTCACTCCGTTAGTGATCCAATTACTCCAAAAAAAAAGGAAATGCCGGGCAAACAAGGGGAGGGGGAAGTCATTCCATCAAAAAAATTTCATGTTGGTGAGTAAAAATGAAAAATGACCATAAGTGTGACATAAAATTAAACAACTAGACTACATACGTTGAATTTTCAATATAACTGATACATAAAATTCAACTATCTGTTTAATATATGCTAAATAATATAAACTTAACTAAACTAGTAGAGATTATAATTTTTGTCGTTCTTAGGCTTTGTCATCAATTTTTTAATCTATGATTCTTATTATATGATATAATCGAGGTTTAAAAGTACGGAAGCACGCCTCGAGGGGAACTGAGGTATAAACCCGACACGGAATTAAAAAATAAATATAAAAATTATATATCTAATAAAAATAAAATACAGACTAATTTTATCATCGGATTTATCAAAAACATCAAAAACACACATTAAAAAGACAGATTAAAAAATTGAGAAAACCTTTGAGACGCAACATTTCATAACGCCTCAACCCTATGAGGCACATGTACATAATAAACCCCTAAGGTGCCGCCTCATACATGTTTTCTGAGTGTCCCGCCTCAAGGCACATGCCTCAACCGCTTTTTAAAACAATGGATATAATATAACTACTATTCTTTTCAAATAAACCATAGTACCATACCAGAACTACAATTATGAAAAAGAAAGATAAATAGAGCCATTATTAGCGTTCATTGTAACAAACTCTGATAATAATATTATAAAAGTTGGGTTCTTCTCGCAGGTTTATTCATTGAAATGTGGATGCTTCAAATTGCAGGGTCATTTTTTGGCTGTTGATCCACAACCGGGGGCAAGAGTAGAGCAAGACGGTCTTTGTACCTTTCGATTTTTTGTAGCCTTTGATTTCTGAATCTACAAAACACAATAGTAATAAGATACATTATCGACTTACAAGTAGTGCTAAAAATCAGGTTTTGACAATAATTCTATGCCAAACCGCTAACTATTGCTTTGCCAAATAAAAAAAACACCAAACAAAACAAACAGGTTGGGTTGATTGGATAACCGGACGGGCCAAAACAATTTAGTTTGACAGCATTGGACGGTTTTACTAAAGTTAAAATCGTAGTTTGTATTGCACTTTAAAAATAATAAAGATGGTCACAAATATTAGACATATGTGTAACAACATATTCCAAAAGAGAATTATAAAGGGTAAAGGTAAACGGAAGGTTCAGTTTACACGGCCAGTTCCAAGTACCACATTGTGAACCGAACCATATAAATCTCAAATCTTAATTCGATTTGAATCTGATGGTGTTGCCCTTGCCCATCCCTACTTTTGAGAATACAATGCTGTCATTTTGGACAAGCTTCGTTTATAGACAAAGTAAGAACAAAGAAAGTATATGTACCTTGCTCGAACCTTCTTTGCACGATTAACATGCTGTTGCAGCAGCTCCTTAGCCGACATGTTGTCCACATCTAGGGTTTCCTGACATGAAATAAGAGCAACACCATTATTCATCAGTGACGCTGTGACGATGAAAAGATATGGTACAAGTGTACACAACATAAAGGCATATGATTATATAAGTACCTCCTCTATTTCCACCTCATCTTCCTTTGTTGCTTCTACCGTTGATGCAGGCAGTGGCTTTGGAAGAGACTTGACACAACCAAGATTTTGTGGCTGTAAATGATGCATCAGGTTAACTTTTAATTCAATAAGAGTTATAAGACACAAGCAGTAGCTTCTATTTGTAACAAAATGATTAAAGGGTATTTTGGCATTTGTTAAAGATCAAAACTATTACTTTCTTAATCCCGAAAAGTTATGACAGAGGCATGAATAAGCATACCTGCTTTTCTGAAGTAGCCCCATTCTTTAACCATGAGCGGCATTGGGCGTAAAGAGAAGTGCCCTCAGAAACTTGAACCTAAAAAACACAGCATCAGCACGATAGAAGTTACAGCAACATCCCATCAAAACTCAAAAGCAAGGTTAAGGTGAAGTTTAAGTTGAGACTGCAAATTTATAATAAAAAGTTGTTTTCTTTGTGTATAATGTCAAAGGAAAGAGTACGATTTACGAACAGATTCTCAAATTAGCAAATATGTTTGTTTATAGGTAGGAACGGATAACACGTAAGTCATAAGAAGAAGAAACCAATTTACCTTTCGGTCTCTAACAATGACAAAGGCATCGTCGTTGTTCTTAGCAGGAACTGATGATTGACCCCCCGCAACCTACGCACGACACAACATTATGCCCTAGAAAACATCATATGACTGACTAATCGAACAGAAGTAAACAAACAAACAAGATTTTATTTTCACGCATAAGGAAGCAGATGTATGCAACATAAATACGAATGAATCGCGATAAGGTTGAAGGTTCTACTTGCTTCCAAATCGCAACTTCTTTTTAACTTTACCTTTTCTTGATCATCTGTTTCTTCCTCTTCTGGCTTTTGGTTAAGATCAATAAATAGCCGTTTAGCCACTCCATCGCCACTTCCAGTGCCCTTAACCAAGTGTGGTGTTCTATCCATGGCGTAGAAACTTAAGAACTCTACGAGATAAACCTAGGTTACAATCTCCTATTCATTCCCCAAATGACAATGATCAAAATCGGCTAGTAAATATGGATTCGAAGATAATTAAGGATCACGCGTGATTCGTGAACAAGTGTCCCCCTTGTTAAATGAACATTAATTACCAACATATTTCATTCTTCTTTTGCCGGGTCATTGAACAACTTTCCATATAACCATCTCTCTTCATTATACAATATCTTTTTGCTAAATTTAAAATTTCCAATGCTTCATGGTTTCTTTGAGATTTATGAGAATGAAACAATCTTGTGACTAAAAAGCAATAGTTACTAAGATTTGAAAATGGTGTTTGGATACACATGTTAAGTTATCATTGCAACTTAAAGAGTATTTGCTACACGCAGTTTCGACTTCTGACTATCGAGGGTCAAAACAATCAGATAAGAAGAAATCTGATTATGCAAAAAAAAAGAGTAAACTTGATCAACTGATTATAGTTAAGACTTAAGAGCTATAATCTCATCCAATCATATCAAGGTACATCAAATAGGAAGCTATACAGAATGATTAAGTCATTCAAACATGGATGGCATTAGTTAAACTATTGATCAACAAGAATCAACATACTTAACTCCATGAATCCAAACCAAAATGTAGAGCCAACATACACAATCAAACTATTGAGGGCGGACGTTAGAGCAACGGGTAATGTTGCTGCTTTGTGACCCTGAGATCATGAGCTCAAGCCATGAGAAACACCTCCTCACGAATTATAGGGTAAGACAACGTACTTACGTACATCATAGCACGAGCTAAATAGCCTAAATTAATCACCACTTAAGCCCTTTTTTAGATGCAATCAAACCATCAATTATATGTAACTTTGATCAGTAAAAACTGCAGAATAATAATCAATTCAATCAGATATGTGCATCACAGAGAACAAGTTCAAACCTTTGTGTTTGCAGAAGCAGAAACCACCGTAGCACCACCACCAACAAGCGATTGTTGCAAATGTGCATCAGAATTCGACAACCCGTATGACCGATTAACCCCATGATGGAAACCACCGGCGACGGGACGCGGTGGGACGCCACCGGAATTGGTATAATTCCGACCACCACATTCTGATCGGAAATTGGTGGTTGTTGACGGTGGGATCTTGAATTGGAGTGTTGTACTGTGGTTGTGGGTTGGGAGTTGTAGAGGGTTTGATAGATTGATGGGTGTGAATGATTTCGCGCCACCGATTTCAAGAAATCGGTGGTGGTGAGGGGGTTTGGTGGTGGTGGAGATGACATTGGAGATGAGGGTTTCAAGATTTCGAATTGTTTGAGACCCAAATTGTGAAATTGAAGTTGATGATTGAATTGAATGTGTGAGGGTTGTTGATTTGGTGTTGGAAAGATTGAAGGGATTTTGGGGGTGAATTTAGCGGTTTAATGGTTTGAATAAGTGAAAAATTCAAATTTGTTATGGTCATACTGTGTTATGAAGTTAAGGGTGTGCGGGGCACACTTGTCGTGCCGCCATCGAGCGGCAACGATGGCGGCAACATTGCTGACACCTCCTTCTGTGTCGAATTTCCCCCGTTCACGGCATGTTGTTGTCGTGGTCGTGACCCGCTCCACTCTTAAACATTATAAACGTAAAAAAATGATCACAAAATCTATGCATGAATCTCAAACATTTATTTTATTTATTTCCTACTCTACAAAAATATCCCATCAGTTTTATATTCTCATCTTTGGATAGTTACGAGTCTAACATGATTTTTTTAGCCTTCTTGTCAAACACATCAACGAGACTAAAATTATAAGAAAAAAGACACTGAAACGTGATCGTTTTGAGGCTAATAACATTTTTATGAACGATTATTATGGGGAGGACCTAAAATACAAAGACGAGATGTTTACTTGTTTAGAAATAGGTTTCGGTCACCTTGAAATTTATTTCTACGGATTGTTAAAAATATACGCAACAACTTTACATGATTTAAAGAAGAGTTTGATCATTGATGGGAGGTGGAAAGAAAGTTTCACGACAATATAGAAATACGTTTTGACAATATGTCAACTCATAAGAGTCCGCAAGAAAAGAAGTTGAACGAGCTTTCGATGAAATTATATTCTCATCCTCTAGAGTACAAAGAAAATAAATTTAAAAAGGTGCAAGAGTCCGTAAAAAAAGACGTGAAACGAGCTTTTGGTGTTTAAAAGCAAAATAACATGTATTTGGTCAAACTGCTAGAATGATAAAAATAGAAAAATAAAATAAAAAATCAAACGAGCACGTGCATTATAATTCATAATATGATTATAAAAAATAACGACAACGTTATTTTTCTCATGTACATTCGAGACCTACCTGAATACTTCATTTGAGAATAAAATTACAACCTTGGAGTTGCTCGATAAAAACACACATTTTAGGCTTAGATTCGATCTCGTGGAACGCAATACGAATAATGTGGATATCATGGTTTTGGACGACATATATTAGTTTTAGTTATTGTTTTTTTAAAGTTTATTTATTTACAAATAGTTTTTATTTTTGGTTGTATCTTTTGTAATTTTATAAAGTTCATATTTTATTTTATTTTTATAACATGGAATGACATGAGTACCTCCTCAAAAAATTTGTGGTTTGGTGTGGCATGGTTGATGTAGTATGTTTTCATTTTTGGAAAATTATCCAAACCATTTGACCATTTGATTTTATTCAAATAATCATTGACTTTGGAGTTTTTTATTTTACCCTTTTGACTGGCGTGTATTTTAATGTGACGATACCAAAGCATAGAGGTATCGCTTACGTGACAATTTATTATTTTTAGAGATACGTCTAAGATACCGTGACTTATTTGTATAGCTGGAGATACCATAACTTTTCTGTATTGCCGACTCTCTTAAAAAAATAATTTTAATGTTACTAATATTATTAATATAACTATATAAGAGATATTATTCACCTAAAAATCACATTAAATAATAGAATTAATAGATGTTATGTTTTAATAAAAGATTTTAATATTATTTTTAGCAAACTCGTGTACGCCCTACTTTGTGAGCTAAATATAACGAATTTTACCGCGTCTAAAATAGAAGCTAAACTTGTGTATTTGAAATAAAATAAGTCATATCTAACTAGTAAATTTTTAATAAACTCACTTACAAACTATCCCGTGAGTTCTATGTGATGAATCCCACCACAACTGAGAGAAACTCTTGAAATTGTGTGTTTGATCTTTGTAAATCGTTATCTTAAAAATAATAATCGTTAACTTTTTAAAACTTTAAGCAAACAAAATCGTAAATGGTAAACTTTTTAGCAAACTCATCTGTTATTCCGTAACGTATTCATAAATAGTAAAGTTTCAGATTAATTTTATTATTTAAGCAAATAATTGTTTTCAAGCAAACTCACGATGGTTTTCGGATTAATTAAATTATTAAGTTAAATAAATGTAATTAATTTTTGTTTGTTCAAAAGGATAACTCATTATATTATTAAGTGAATTAATTCAAATAAATGTAATTAATCTGTATCGCCACTAGCGATTCATGTCCTTTTTTTTCTTAACTTGGAGATACCACATGAGTTACGTATCATGGATTGGTGATACGGCGATACAAGATGAACTACATATCGTTGAGTCAACGAAATTTGATGACGTATCATTTTCTAATTGGTAGGCAAATTTGGTAATCAATAGTTAATGGCTATTATGATAAAACAGTAGATGGTCAATTGGTTAATTTCGTAATTTTCCCATTCATTTTTTAAGGTATGGTGTAGTGGGGCACTTATATCTCCACCTAAAGATAGTGGTGTTTCTTTATGTGATTGATGGTTTGTTTTTAGGATTGATCTTATAAGTTCAAGTTTTATAGTAAACATTAGTATATATTTACAAGTATAAATACAATGTGTGTGTTTGCCCTTTAAGGTCACACGGAGTGACAATCGGGAGAGCCTGCAGCATTCCTAGTCCAGGGTGGAACATCACCTCGTGATCCCGGCTTCAACTTATAGTTTCCAACACGGTGAATATTCATCGGACCGCAGTGATACGACCATGCTACTTTCAACCATTGATGTAATACTATAAGAAAACTGTAACTCCCAACCAAATGAGAAAAAAACTAGGTAAAACAAAAGGAATAAGATGTGACAATGTGATAACCAAAGAATCAAAGAAATTTTAAACCACTTCCTCTCCCCTAAAAGATTATATATCATTTAGTTACATTTTATTATTCGTTAATATTCAATTAAAAAAGAGTGTCATAAGAGTAATGTTTGATTGTATGCACATCCCCTCCTTATTATTTGTTAACGACCCGTTTAGGTTTGGATGATGCTATGTGAATAGATGTTTAGCACGAGAGATTACTTATGAGTGTGTGTTTAGCTTATGACAGCTGATTATAAAATGGGTGTTATAGAGCGTAAAACATATGTGCAAAGAGATGTTTTCATTAGCCAAAAGCTTTAACACATTTTATTTGAGTAGCGATGGACCTAAAAATTATTTCTATAGGCATAAAACATTTTTGGTTTTCGTATCATCGTATGCCTATCAAAAGAGATTTATTTCGAGTTGGTACACTTAAATCATACTGGGTTGAGTCGGATATGCATCTCATTTTTTTTCCGCCGGATTTAGTCATTTATGAAAAATTATAGATTTTGAGTGTATGTCTATTGTTTTTTATTCGATTAGTAACTTCATAAAGTATCTGTATTGAAAAATAATTAATTTGGTTTATATTCATTCGTTCAATTTTTTCTAATCGCCTAATTTTAAAAAAAAAATAATGAGATGTTACTAGCAACTCAAGCTACTAAACAATTATACCTATAAGCATATAAATTTTAAAAATTCTAATATAGATAGTAAATTTAAGTTATGACACTTACATCACAAAATTGATTTGACAAACTATTTGAGGAGATCCATTCACGAATTATGAAACACCAAACAACTCAACGCGAATACCTAGCTACAAAATTTAGACCCGACAACAAATTCTTAAAACTTAAGTACGAATAATTTAACTTATGACGATGAAGTATAATTTATAATTTCTTTATAATGTTTCAAGTAGTAGTTAAAAAACACATGAAAAACTTTTGTCTACACTTGCAAACAAAAAAGAATGTGTCCAAATTTAAGAATGGCATATTAAATTAATCAAATTCCAACCAGCAAGTTTCATATAAAGAATTTGAATATTCAATTTTAAATGAATAATCAAGTCTTAGAATAAACATTTAAGTAATCAATTAATTAAAGAATCAAGTTTCACGTTAGCTAAACATTCAACTATTCAATTGAATTAATTAATTTAAACAATCAAGTGTCAAAATTGACTTTCAAATAATCAATCTAAATACATTCAAACAAATAATTACCTATTCAAAAGTAATAGAATTTGGACTTTAGGACAATTTTTATCCTTGGCCGTAAAAGATGAATTTAGGGTAGGTGGGGAGGGTTTGACCGGTCATGGGGTAAGAATGGATTTAAAATTAGTGTCAACTAAAACATATTTTAAGCTTATTTTAGATGGGTTTATATGATTAGTGGGTAATGAGTTTTATTAGCTAATTTAGATGAGTTTAATAGTATGTTTGTTTATTTTTTATGACTTAAAGTTTGTAAAATAAAAAAATAATATTAAGTTATTCATTGTTGTCACTAGGCACAAAGTCTTTCATCATGGGTGTCATATATTATAAACCTAGAGGGTTGGGCAAGTTTAGGTACTATATGTTATACATATAAAAATAAAAGTATTTTCATATATCTTTTTTAAAATTTGTAAAATTATATATATATATATATATATATATATATATATATATATATATATATCTTTTGAATAATGCTTCAAGGCCATGATATTTTATGCATTTAAAAGTTTTTGTTTTGAAAAAATATATAAATTTACAAATTTATAAAGGGATATATGTAATACCCCTAAAAATATTGTGTAGATAATTTAGTTCATTGTATTGGAGTTAGCAACTTGAAAACTTGGACAAATTACAATCAAATTGCTTAGAAAAAGACGGATGACAACTTACATCATAATGAGAATGCAAAAACAAGATGGAAGTCTTGAGGTCAACTTAGCTTGTTTGGAGATCAACACAAGACACAATACCTACATAATTTAAAAGTTAAAAAATCGATTATAATAAACCATATCTAATATATTGTAACATTTTAGACAAATTCCATATAACCGTAGATAGATAGGAGAGATGCTGAATTTATAAGTAATGTCCTATCTATTATATCTCTAGTGTATTTCAAGATCTATGCATATTAAGTTTTTTTGCTGGCAATTATTTTATGGTCCAAAGTATTGTTTTCCTTTTAAGGATCATATTGGTGTTGTTTCTACAAAAAGGGTGCTCTAGTGGTTTGTATAAAAGCTTGTTGCTAGTGGTTTGGTGCTTGGATAAAAACTCTTCTCCCCTTAGAAAAAAACAATTACAGCTTAAAGAATAGGTTAAATGCATACACTTTATTACAACTTATTTTTTTTTAATTTCCCTAAAAGGTGAATGAGTATAATATTTAATCAAGTAGTTAGATAGATGTTAAATTGAAATTTAATTAAGATAAATAAGCACAAATTTATGGACTAATATCAAATAAAAATATCAAAATCATTAAAATATAATATTCTAATGACAAAGACAACATTTTGGGTTAAACTTCTGTCACTAAAAACATAAGACCATAGGGTGTTTTCTATCATCCCTTAACTTTACGTAAGTGTCATGTCACCTATTTTAATAACCCCTTTCACTTCAACTCATCCCAAGAAAATAACGTAACCCTCAACTCTTTCACTTTTTTTTTCAATTGAAACTTGATTACGCACACGAAAGTTGATTATAAGCTTGTTCAACGGCAAAGGTTTTTTTTTGAGGGGGGAGGGGTTGTTTAACGCCTTTTTAACACTTCACGTAGACTAACCGCCCCATGTATTAATACCACAAGGTATAAGGTGTGTAAAAGGTTAAAATAAAAATATTGATAGAATCTTCATGGTTCATTAATTGGACCATACTAATTTAAAAATTAAATATACATGTATATAAATGAATCTTAATCTAGATATAACATTACATTATTGTTGTATGGATTAACAGTATTGATAAAATATGAAGATAATAATAAATAAAATACGAACATTAAAGTAGTAAATGGATCATTTATCAATTTAAAAAAAAGTTTTTAGATCTATCCGGCCTCCTACCCCGGTTTCTAGTCCAACCAATCTGATTTAAATAAAAACGGTTTAACTACACACAATCACTTTCACTTGGTCATGTGTCTAGTTTCTAGTATAGTTAGGTTCTAACATCAATGTAAAATAACCAAGTCATACAAATAGTTTAAAATTTTGTATGAAGTGGATAAAGATGATCAAGTACCACTAAACAACATATATGTACGTAGGTATATATGTAGATAGATTTCTTTAGATATATGTATGTATGAGATAGATATATATTATATGTGTTGGTGTAATAAATTAAATTCGAGATATATATAATCTCAATCACTAAAGAAATAGTAATAGTGTATGGTCTTACACTCATTTGAATAATCAAAGGTAGCTGATCCACTAGGGATATTAGCTTTAACTAGCAACATATTTCTTAATGTATGTTAGTCTTGTCGTTTAGATACACGTTTGGTAAAAACTATAATATCTTAAGCAACAAAAGGTGTCATTATAATTCGATTTCTTATTATAAATGTTAGTTCCTACATTTTGAAATGATACCCAATGTAATATAGTTTATAAATGCACGTACACATATATTGAAGAGTGCATGCTTTTTATACCAATTTATCTTCTAAAGGGATTCTACATTTATTAATTTTATGTAGACACATTTAATACTTTAGAATGTAACAGAGGCATTTTAAAATCCCTATGTTAACAAACTTGAATTACGCTTAAAACTTTAACTAATATAACTTATTTACGTCATCATAAAAAAGTAGAAAACAAAGTCAGCACTAGAAGAAAGGATGACATAGTGTACGTAAAGGGAAATTAGTAAACCAATCTCAACGGCAGTAGTCGCTAGCAGTACGCAGGAGGAGAAATTAAACAAAGACAAGAAACCGGATCCAGATATGGTCTTGTTGATTTGATTACATAGGAAAGTTCAAATTAGTGTTATGAAAAAAACAATCCTTGATTTGTCTCCACTTGTTAGGTTTTAATAGTGAGCAAAAACCTATATGTTGAAGATTATTTTAGTTGGATTGGAATATAATGGTAAGCTATAAAAAAACGCCTCTAACATGTATATAGACATACAAGAGCCTTGATTAAGCATAATGTGATAATGCTCTAGTTAGTGCAAATACAAGACAACCTAGATCCACACTTCAAAAATGCCCTATTTAGTGAGTGTCTATAACATGGTTTGGAGATTATACACCAATACCAATAATATCCTTGGACATTACAAACATTATTCCAAGGAAAAAGACATGCACTAGTTTAACTAGATAACACTAATTAATGGTAAACCACATGAAATTGTTATTTTATTAACCGACCAACAAATACTATAAGTCTGGTCATCATGGTGTGTTTATTGGCGAAACGTCACCTACGCATTATGAGCACATACAACACTGGTGATCCGACCCACACACTATTTTAGGACAAACCTATCACTAGAAAGCCTACTGTGATAAAACTATGACCTACCTGAAGAATATTTTATTAAATGAGACTTGAACCCATAACATTTACATAAGAAACCATATGGTCGCCTCCTCCACATTGACACATGAAGTATTTATTTATACTAGGGTAGGGGTGTGGAAGCGACATGAATGAGGGAAGTGATGACGTGGACATGTGGTAACATTTGATACTAGCGAGAACATCATTTCACAGTTGATGCGATACTTCAGGATGCATGGAGATCTAGAGGCAAGAGAGGAAGCGGGATGACTCTCCCGAATTTGAGCTACAACATAGAAGCAAATAGAGAAGACTAGGCCGGGCAAGCAAGAATAGCATCCCCATCTTGAGACGATAGGAGCGAGACAGGAGGAGTGGGACTAGGGACAACTAGTTACACAAACTAGCTAACGTGATGAAAAGATGAAAAGCAAAAGTAACATATAAAATATACCATTAAAAGTATACAACTAAGAAATATGATGATGAGGATAATGATTATTAATTATAAATTTACAAACAACTAATAATCTTTGTTAATCGAATCTAATATGATCCTATTATACTCCAACTTAAATTTACTTCATGCTTCAACTGAAGTTAAGTTGAACATATATATCTAACACATCTTTGATGAAACACATACACTTGAGAGTAATTAACATAATCAACAAACTAATTAACAGCGCTCGCAATGAATTAGTGACAAATGTATATGTCCTTAACCCAAATAAAACTGAATTCAAGCTTAATTTCAGGTGTGAAGTTAATTTAAGTTGGGAGAAAAGTACTATCAGATTAAAGACATTCATAGAGAAACAAACTGGTGAACTTAATAGAGTAACCCTAAGATTAAAAGAAGAATATATAGTGGATTGAAACACTTTTTCACACACACACACACACACTTTTGAATATTGTTCAACCGTTGTTCTAGCTTAAAAAAAGGAAAGATTGGTTGTTTTTTTGTTCTTGATTATACAACAAAGATACAACATCATCAAATAATATTATCTCAGAAGATCAATCATCCAAGAGTAGCATAAATCCACAAACTGATGAACCACTTACTTAATGTATTCAAGTAACCCTAAAATGAATTGAAGAACAGTAGCTAGTTGCAGGTTCACACTTTTTCACACAAACTTTTAAATTTAGTCAATCCATCTTGTATATTGCTTCCGAAAGAAGCAAAGATAGATCCTTTTTTGTTGTTCTTGAATCTTTATTATCGAATTAACAAACAAAAACAACGATGATAACAAAGAAACAACATATATACAACTCCATCAAAGATGATGTTAGATTAATTCGGTTCATATTCAAGATTCAAGATCACATTAATGGTGAACATAGATTCAAAAGAGATAAAGAAAGAGTTATATTATACAAGAATCAAGATTAATAACCCATACATCTCATCTAACCTTATCTAACCTTTTCATTTTTTTTCTTCGACGATAATAACCATCCAAGATGTTACTGCAACCAGATGGTCACAATCAGTGACCATCTGAGATGTTGCATATCTGATCACCTGTTCAGCAAAAGACTGCTGAACAGATGGTCAGAACGGCGGCCGGCCCGTGATGTTGTCGGACCAGCCACCGCTATTCTCCGGCAACATGTTACCCGGCAAGTTAAACAACGGCAAACCCGCCGCGGCGGAGTCCTCCAACCGCCCCCTACCGCCACCATCTCCGCCGCCACCAGCCGCATCATCTTCATCCACGGCAGCCTCTCATAAGCCACATTCGCAAAAGAAGCCGCGATCACCACCACCGGCCCGGCGGCGATCAAAGCTCCGACGACATTCCCACCGACCACCTGCCCTTGACCACCGGCCAAATACACCGTCAAACTAGTAGCCCCCGGCGGCGCCGGCGGCGGCAAGAAAGACCCTGACAACGACAGTATCTCAAACCTTCCGGCGAGTGTCAGCACAGCTCCGGCGGCCGCAGGCTGCCGGAGGCTGACATTGTTGACCGTACCGCTGCCGCTGACTATACACACCCCACGTTGACGTTTTCTAGCGAAGTTAGCGATGGAGTCAAAGACATCGCAGCCGTTGTTGACTTCAAGAATGTGAGCTTTGAGGGTGTTTGCACTTTCGCTGGTGATGATCACCGGTGGTTTGGGTTTGTTTTTGGCGCCGGGGGGTCGGCCACGTGGCCGGCGGCTGAGGGTGTCGCCACCGGCGGTGGCGGTGGCGTTGTGGTGGTGGTGGTGGTTGTCATCGTCGGAGTTTGTGGGGATTTGAAGGTGTTGATTGTTTGACATGATGATATAGATATAGATGAGGAGAGGATTGAAATTTGAAATAATATTAATGGAGAGAAACAAGAAGAAAGAGGTGAAGAATAATATAAAGTATGAAGGTAATGGATGAAATAATTGTATAAAAAGATAAAGATGGTGTATTTTATTATTTCCAGAGATAGAGATGGAGTGTGTATGTATATATATACATTGAGAGAGCTAAAGAGAAAGTAGTGTGTATAAATATATATTTTTGTAAGACCTGAGACTCGGGATCACCTTGACAAACGGATCATTTGTTTAAAAAACAGAACATGATGACTTGACTTATGTTGAGGAGTAGAATTGGGGTTGTTTGATAAAATCTGAATAATAAAGTGTTGAATCATTAAGTACTGAAATATTAAGAGGTCTGAATCATTAAGAGCTGGTATATCGTTTAACTATTCAAAAGTAAATGTCTAATCAATTCAGATAAGAGGTATTAACCATCCAACATTAGATTTCTTAACCATTCAACATTACTATAATTTTTAACCATTCAAAAACAAACGGGGTGAATTATTAAATGATGAACCATTTAAACATCTAAACCATAAAAAAGTTAATTTAAATGCTACCAAACAACCCTTTACAACTTGAAAACCATTTAGCTCAAATGAAACAATTTTTCTAAATGAGACTTCATGACCTTAATTTAAGAAGTTATGGGGCTACCACTTAACCAGAAGGTTCGATGGTGTGTGTATATATAATATATGTGTATATATAAAGAGAGAGAGAAAAAGAGAGTATATATATATGTATAAAGAGAGACATAGAGAGGGAAAGAGAGAGAGTATATATATATACATATACATATAGAATTAGAACAAATATATAGAATACTATGGGATAAGACAATGGGTTAAAAGAAAAGAAAGCACAAAAGGGTTGAATGATACTTCTTGGAATGAACAGTGATGTAATAGTAACACCAGACCTATCTTTTGTGTTTAGGGTTCCAACTATTTATTTTTGTTAAAAATAAAGAGTAATTCTACAATATCTGTATATTTTGACCAATCTTTATTTGAAGATAATCCGATCTTGGGATTTTAATATATATTCTAAGCTTTTAGTACAACCTAAATTTCAAGGTGACTTATACATCAACCTATGAATATTCCTACATGTTGGATTTTAGAGTTTTTTTCAAAGAAAACTATGAGCCTAGTGGATAGAGAAGATGACTTGTGGTTATCAGAAACAAATAGTTTTGTTTGCAAGTAGATTGCTACATATATACTACTTTTTTTCCCATGACATGTGTATATGTTTTGTTGTTTCACCAACCATGCTAACTTTGTAGCTAATTGATTTGTCGGGACCTTAACTCAATTTGAAAATTGCATTGCTAAAGGTATTTTTGGTTTAAAATAGATGATGCTTATATTTAAGTTCTCATTTAGTTTATATAAACTAACATCGAGGACGTTGACCAAATTAATGTCTATTAATATTGGGTTCAAATCCAGATATTATGTATATTGATGTGGTTTAAAAATAGAGTAGATTTGCTGTTAAAAAAATTAATTGGACATTAGAATTTTTGGTTAGATCAGATCATATAAGAAAAATACATTGACATCAAAATATATAGTTGGTGAAACCCTTCAAAAACACTGATATATGTAATTTTGTATAAATAAGTCTTTTAAGAAAACACTTTTCTTCCAATAAAAAGAAGAATAAAATTCACATTTTTCAGATTTAGAATAATAACAAAAATCTTCATAAACCAATTGCATGAGATGCTAATTTTGATGGCAGTAAGGAAAACAAAAACCTAAAGAATCTTTAAAAACGACTTAGGTAATTAGAGAGAAGAATGATACTATTTTAGTTATATTTAGCATAATTTTATATAATAATAAATACTATTTTAAATATGTGTATTTATATACTAAATAGAAATTATATCAATAATAGACTCATTTATGCTTTCGAGCATACTTGAACTCGATAAGTGAAGATTAGGTTTAGACTCGTTTATTAAACAAGTCTAATTAGTTTCTGGCCTAAGCTCGCTTAAATTACTTGACTCGAATAAACCTTTTAACAAAATAATCTCTAGTAGCTTTACACCCCTACTACATATCCTTTAGCTGGTGTAATATAAATTTAATATGTTATATATTTTAATTCATGAATAAAATATGCAAAAGTTTGTACTTTAGTTACCCATAGTGTATACGTTTCCATATTCTTGTACTGCCTATTTGTAACGAAGAAGGCCCCATTTTTCTCTTGCTAATTTGTATGTTGCTTGTAGGGGTGGATTTGGGGGCAGGGGTTACCCAATAAAATATAGAAAAAAAGGTTTCTTGTATAATAATCATGCTTTGCTTAAACATGATCATTAAGTCAAAAAGGGTGCACTCATATAGTCATATTGGTCCATAATCACCAATATATATTTTGTTGTGAACCATTAGCAATTTTTAATAACTTGATCATTATTAAACTCGAAATGATAGGATCCTATTTCCATTAAGGGATTATTATACTGGGCTAAAGATCTCGGGATGTGTTCTTGTATATGTCTTCATTTATAAACAACTAGCGCACTTTCTATAGTACCAATAGCATCAAGTCTCATTACAAACGACTAATAGACAAGTTTTAGGTTTAAATATATCATGGTAGTATCTTCGAAATGAAAATCATAAAGCATCATACATTGATTTCTAATTACTAAGCATTCTATAACGTTTTGACTTTCTATAAGTCCATACTTTATTTTGACTTGCTAAGAAGTCCATTAGCAAAAGATGTATTAGCAAAAGATGTATTACCATATGATGAATGAATAACTATCAAACGCATTCTTTCCTTCAATAATGTTGAAGGAGGTTCTAGGAATCAACAATAACAAATCATTTTGAATTAATTAGAAAACTATTTTATCTTTTTTATCCACTTTTTGGTTTGATTATTGAAAGCTAAAGTCTAAATATGAACTAGTTTTTTTCCATCGTGATTCGTGGCGGGAATCTGGATGTCGTTTTCCCCTGTTATACTACATAAGTTTGCCCATGATCGCTTTGTGTAATCGAAAACCATTATGAAAACCAGGACAGATTTTGATAATAAAAAATGGCAACGATGGTGTCGCTCATAAACCATTACATCCGTCACGATAGTGCAACGTGAATGTCACTCACTATAGGCTATGATAAATTAAAAACACTTGATTTAAAATATAGCTAAAAAACTCCCACGCATCCATTTTTTTCATAGTTTAGATTTGTTCACGGTCATTGTATCATTTAGGCTTGCAAACTCTCATTATTTAGATACGTTCACCGTCCCTAAATCACATTAATGAGTGATTTCTTCATCTTTCTGAATGAAAAATCTACACTACTCTTAACTATACAACCATAAACTAGCTCTTTTTCGAACATGGGTTTACTCCAAATAAGATTTTGCTTCTTACCACTAAACTACAATCCAGATGACACTAAGTCACTAACCACAAGTACCAACAAATTAAAACAAAACATGTTCAAGTTCCCATCCCAGAAATAGTGGCTTGAGACTACAACCTTCTAACACTTGTTCCATTGTCTTTTCTATGTTTTTCCCACCATTTTTGTTTTCTTTCTATGCTCTCTTTTCTATACTTCTTCGCAACAAACGATAGTCATGCTTTCATGGGTACAAATGATTGTTTACTAACAAATTAAGAATACTTATTTCAACATTGATATACCATAAATATTATAAAATTTCATGCACGAGAACTAATTCTATTCTAAATAATTTATATATTTGTGTTCTATTAAGGCCTAAATATTTATGTGTATCAATATTGTAATATGTTATACAAATATTTTCAATGAATACGCATAAATTTACGTGTATGACAAACATCTACACACGTGCAAGTGATATGCGTACAAAACTGCTTAAATTTTTTAGAGCATTTACAACCTGTTCCAATGATTGTGCAATGGAGAGAAGAGAGCGAACGGAGGGGAAAGGAGAGAGGTTCTAAGCTTTAGGAAGAGGAGAATGATCCAATGATAGGTCGATCGTTTGGTGATAAGTATGTGTTCTCTTAAATAAAAGAGGTTAAATAGTCATTTCATATAAACTTAATCAACACATATCTTTAATATTCATTTTTGGTAGTAAAATCTAAACACGTTACAAAGTGTCAAGCACCTTAACGATCAATCTCTAATTTCTAAGAAAATATTAACAAACCATTAATCTAAACTTGCCCCCTTCACTTTATGTAAATGTCACATCATCCACTTTATTCTCTTTCTCTTCATCTCACCCCTACAAATAATGGACAGCCAACAATTAAAATTTTTTATTTGCAACCGATCATTTTATATTATTAACAACAATGTTAATTTTACTCTTAAAGAGTCTATTCAAATTGCACTTGTCAACGACTCACCATATTTGTGATGGGCAATTATCGATACCACTAGGCTAAGAGTCCATCGGTCTCATTTTACATATGCGTGTTATTCATACTTAATTTTGAGTGACTAGGGTTCACCAATTAAGTTGTTAGAAGTGTGGTGTTAGAGTTGTGTAGAATTTGATGTGGACAAAAACTTAAAAGTAATCCAAAATTCCCAAAGGCTATAAATCAGTGTGTCATTGATTTACTTATTCTTCCTGACTTGTAGTACTCCTGTTGTGTGTGTTTTAATCAAGTGTTTTTGAAATTGTTTGTTTGTGTGTCATCTTTACCATGGTTGTTTGCTATCTTTGTGGGGGCTCCCTTCTTGATATCTTCTTCCTAGCTTCTAGCTATCATGTTGTAGCAGTACTCATCATCTGACACTCTTCTATCTAACCTAATGCTGCCACAACATGACTGATGTCTTCTTAAACATTCATACCTATGTAAAGTACTATGCATCAAATTAGGGTTTTTTTATATTCATTCACTCAACTAATCTATATAGCACAAAGGGCTACATTCTAATACATTTGTAAAAGATAAAGTTTATTCGAAATAATCAAAGTTCAAATTTGATAAAGAGTAGTTTATGATGGAAGTTAGGATCGAGTGATGTAGGTTTGTCATTTAAAAAAACGGTCTAAAGGGACATCTTGTTGTAAAATGATTTATTTCACATGATTGTGGATTTAAAATTTGAAGAATGCATGTGTGAAAACTATTAAAAGTTTAATAGTTATAGGGTAGATAGTCTGTGTTTACCGGTAAAAAAATTAAGCTTAATAACTTACATATGTGTCATGAGGAAGGTAACATCTTAGTCGGATGATATGTGGTATAAAAACATAACAAAAGTGTTTTTGCGAATGCTCATATCTATGATACGTGTATCGGATTAAGTTATCTCGCATTCATAGATTTAGGTCACTCAAAAGTTTATTTTTCCATCAAATCATATTCTAGCATATTAGATTCATGTATTCCGTTCTACTAATTTTCGCATTATTTATGATTGTGTACTAATAAACTCTCAAATATATAAATATATAGAGAGAGACTTAATCACTCTTGTTACTAATGTTTTGGAACAAAGTAGATTTTAAACTATATTTCTAGAAAAAAACTAAGAATAAATCGATGTTTTAAATTAAATAATAATAAATATAGCAATCTGATTAAAACACTTGATCAAGGAATACGTTATAATATATCTAAAAATATTAATACGTATTTTTCTATTTATCATCCCTCAAAATTAAAAAAAAATAAGAATAAATATATATAAAAGCTCCTTAAGCCCATAGAAGGCTTGGAAGCCCCAAACATCCCCATATCCATTGTCAAAATAATGACCCAAAAACAAAGTATATGTTTTTATAGTTCAAATTTGTCTATTTTAAGTTTTTAACACAATTACAGATATGACCTTTGAGTGCTATCATATGATCTGATGTAAGAACTTACTTTTAAACTTACATAAATCAATTCCATCAAACTTTGATCAAGATTATGGATATAGTTTTGTAAATCCCAACTCAAATTAAGAACTTCCTCATCAACATTTCATTTTCAAGACTTTTACGGGCAGTTCGGGTTTCGACCAGGGCCCCCATAGTAAAAGTGGCTGCCCCAATTGTCGTTGTTGCCCGTATGAACATTGTAGCATTTTGGTTGCTCAGAAAAGGTGCTAATGTCTTTCGGAGCCCTTAAATTGTTGGTTTCATCGACTATTTGAATATTTCTAAAGTAACTTGCTTTGCTAAACCCTTGTTCGGGGAACTCACCACTACCCATTTGGGTAGTCGTGTGTTGCCCATCTGAAGCTGTGTTCACCACCTCTCCACCCCACTCTACCAATGACGCCCTCTCGGCTAAGTATGAAAACAGTGTGGAAGGCCAGTATCCTAACACTTTTCCGTTCCCAAATTGCAGCCACCAGTGCCCTTCCTCCGGATCCTATACAAATGGTTTAAAAATTATAAAAATCAAACTTACTGCTTACACAACTTGCACCGTGTGCGTCAATAGGTTTACACTTAGAACGTTAAAGGGCTGTTTGACAGCCTTTTAATGGTTCAGATATATAAATGGTTCAACATTTAATGGTTCAGACTGTTTGTTTTGCGAACAAATGTCTGAATAGTTCAAACATCTAGCTCTGAATGGTTAAGCATTATACTAGTGTTGAATGGTTAAAATGTCTAATGTTGAATGATTAAGACCTCTTATCTGAATTGGTCCGATGTTTGTATTTGAATAGTTAAGTGATATACCAGCTTTTAATAGTACGACACTTAATGATTCGGACCTTTTAATGGTTTGGTATTTAGTGGTTCAGAAGTTGTCAAAGAGTCACTAAGTAGTTTAACATTTCATTTTACTTTTTCCAGTGTTAACATCAAAGTAAATGAACTACAAAAACTTATTTACTAACTTCCTACCTTTAACTTCTTGAATACCATATATCCAACATAAGTTACATGTTACTTAACAGATTCTTAAGATTAAAAAAGTTATAAAAGATAAAATAATAAGGTTATGAAAACAAAAATTCCTGACAAGAGGAACAAATGACAGATTGTCACTGCAACTTCCTTTTAAAAGAATATATATATATATTAGAGCATATTATGAAATATAAAATTGGCATTTTCATCAGTTTTTTAAACACACATGGCAACCATGATGAAGTTTTGTTAATTATTAACCTAAATGCTGATGAATTTAGAGAATATACCTTCCATATAAGTATAGTGATATCATATTGAGAACCATCATACTTTGAAATAGGAGATATGCTACCTCCTATTGCTATCTCATTGTTGATTTGAATAAACCCTGAGCACAGAAGGTTGTAACATCCTGTAGCTTGATACGCGTCACTCTGCGCGAAATATTCCAAAGTTATAAAACTATTTTCAAGATGCCAGTCATCAGAATCCTATGTCGATTCACTAAAAAGCGCGATAAGCAATTTAAGTTTGATCAAGACAATGCTAGCTATCGCGTAAACTTACAGTCCAGTAGATGAATAGTCTCGTGTTATTATCTCCATACAAATCCGGACTCACCTGTTGATCAATGCGGTTGCAAATACTTTATGTTAATATAAGTAGCTCGGTTTAATGATTTAGTACTTTTTATTTAATGGGTCGTTGTTATGCTTCGACTCACCTGCCAACCAGCTTCAATACTGTTGAGATCAGAAGCGAAAGAGCCTCCCAATATCCAAATTTGAGACAAACTGAATTCGTTAGATTCGTGAACCTTCGGGTTCCAGACATTCATCGTTGCTTTTGCGCCGTAAAACTGCCCTTGAGCATATGCAATTGCATGCTAAAAAGAACCAAATTTAAAACTTGAACAGTGCTACATGTAAAAATGTAATAATATAGTTGCGCATATGATTATTGTTGCTATGATTTGTGCAGTCGAACGGGTCACCTGATGGCCGTTTTGATCGATCATGTCAGGATCGATGGAGTTTGTTTGAACGAAAGCAGAAAAACTCTTTTTCTTCCCATAACGTTTGACGGAACTGGCTCTTAGTACGTCGTCTTTCTTTGTTCTTCTGATAGGAATCGTCCCTCGTGGGCATTTTCCGTTCGAATGCCACAACTGAGTAATTCCTTCGAGATTCTCTGGTGTTGATGATGATGGTCCGTCTTTCGAAGGATTCATCATGGATGACACTTTGACGTCGTCGTTATTTATCAAATTCGGATGATAATTCGGCGTCATCTATAACCATACATCAGTTAAAAACCATCACCCTTTAAATCAACAAACACATAAAACCACAAGAACAAAGATGATCAAACATTCAAACCTTAATCGTATGATTTTTGAGAAAGGGGTGATCAAAAGCCGGTTGATGTGAGATACGAACACAATCAATTATATCACCATCCGGGCTCTGTTATTACAGTTCAAAAATCAATAATCAAACATATGACAAGTCGAACAGTAAACTTAACAAAGGAAAGAAATAACACACCTCAATGGATTTAACTGGAGGTTTATTTAGACGATCCAAATGCTTCATTACCTCAACAGTCTTTCGCGAACCATAAAGCCTACTTCTGCCAGCGTAACAAAAACGCGCAATAGTGCACAGATACACCACCAGCACGAAACGAAAAACGAACTTCACCCCCATCATTTTACACCACAGAAACTCGCGCGCAATGAAACCGAAACCGACTAGAAACCGAGTGAAACAAAAGGAGAAATAAGCTTTCAAGTGCTACTACACACTTGTGATTGATAACAAGTATGAATTAAAGTTGAGTGGGAATGTAAGAAAGCATAAACACAGAGGTTTGTCGTAGGTGCAGTTGATTGCGGAAATGTGTGTGAAAATGACGATTGTGAGAATCTATAATTTTCAATACAATTTGTTTGTTATGAAATATGACCTAAATTTGAGTGACTTTTTGTTGTTATTGTTGTTAGGAGCACGTGTTGGGAAGTCAAAAGATTTTGCGTTACTATAAGTTGCATCGTGGAACACAGGAACAAGTGGGAATTAATAATATTTTTTGATTCTTTTAAGTTTAAACAATAGTTATCGATAGCAAATAGCGGTAAATAACGAAAAACCACTTATATGTTACGTAGCAAATAGTGACAAATAGTAACAAATAGCTCCCGTTATTTCGTGTTTAGCGATAAGGTAGTAGAATCTTTAAAAAAGTGTTTTACATTTAATAAATAAACATGTATAACTATAATGTAGTAGAATATATAAGCAAACACCACCAAATTAACTAAAACTCTCTATTTGTGTCAATTTTATAGTAATAAAGAATAAAAAAATTAAAAAAATCCTGCAGCTCCTCGCTATATACCGCTATATACCATATAGCGGCCCTTGACCTATACGCGACATAGCGCGCGATCGCTATGGTCGCTATTGACAACCGGGGGTTGACCCGAGCGAGTGTTAAATAGTAAACTAAACCGGTTGGGTGGACTAAAAATGGTTTGGTTTGACGTTGTAGTGGTTTGATGTTTCAACGGTTTAAACCAGTTTAATTTTATTCGTTACTTTGTATGGTATTTTTGTAATGTTAAGAATCATTGTTTAGTAATTAGTATTATGATTTATGCATATGTGTATATTTCAAGAAAAAATAGTGAAGATTAAAGGGTTAGTTCAATTAACAATGTTTGTTTTATAAACGTGTTTTTTAAATCATAAAAATTAGACTGGTTAAAACAGTCGATTGATACGTTTGTTTTAAAAACAATCGATTGATATGTTTGATTAAAAATTAGACTAAAATCTACAAATTTGAAACCGGTTAAAACAGTCGATTTGCTTTGATTTAAACAATCTGTTAGAATTTGTAATCTGTGATATGTTCGAGTTCGAGTGATATATAAGTTCGTTAAAGGTTTAATGTTCTTAATTATGGGTTACAAAGACATGAACTAACCTGTCTGTGAATATTGTTTGTAATTAATGGACTAAACTAAGGTCCTATAGTTGAATCAAGTGATAATAGCCAAGTTAGTTGGTTTTTAGTCTTGACAAAAAAAGAGAAACGATAGCTAAATAAATTAGTTTGGCACGGGCACGTGACATAACCAGGTTGCGGGTCTCCTAGCTAGCCCTTAGTCGGCCTAAGAGTCAGTTTCGGTGATTGTATATAAACACTAGTATACAGTTTCAACTTTCAACATATATATTACAACATTAAAAGTACATACATGGCCACATATTAATCATCATCTACTATTAGCAAGAACCTTTTGGGTAAACCAGACTGTTGTATGCATCACAATTCACATGCCCTCGACCTGAAACACCTTTTATGATACTTATAGGTGGTAACAAACAATCGTATGCATCAACCACATATACAAGACGAAAACAAGATCATAAGACTCGACAGAGAATAAGGAATATCATGATCCACTTTCATACTGATATGAATTACGTGGGTCGTGAAAAAGAAAGAAAAGAAGTATATGACAAGCATCAATAAAACCGGAATCATGACTAGGTTTTGTACCACAGGAGTGAAGATTATTAGTGCAAGAACATTCACTAGATGGACCTTTTATTTCCATTTTTGGTTTAAACAGGTTGACTGATAAATAACTGCAGTTGATTACAGATGATTTATGGTGTGTATATATACATATATTGTATGTAGGCTTGTTTGAATCAATGATTGATTATTATTCCCTAACACACATGTGTACATGTTATTTATTCAACTTCTTGTACTTATCTGCATAGCAGCAGTATATATCACCACAATGTGAGAAGATGTGTGCAAACGGTTTAATATTCACTATATCAGATGATATAGGGCGAAAGAAATGAAAAGGTGTCAAGTTGAAGAGTATATCCAATCATGATGCTGATGATTCAAACAACGACACAATTTTTGTATTGCAGGTCTTCCGATATCTTGGTTTAAACGATTGTCAAAGAAACTACTGGAAGATGTTTTCTCAAATTAAGCTGTGAAACCAAAGCTTTACGATCATTTGTTACATATATTTTGAAGAAAAATACTTAACATCGTTTCCGACCAAGAAGTAATAAGTCGTTTTAAAAAACATAAAAACTTATAGTGAACAATTACCAAATGTACTTTTTGTTTCAAATAAGTTTAGGGTTAAACTAATTATTCATTAACTTAATTCAGTGATCCCAACTAGACCAAAGCTAAGGAAATCTGTAAAGTAAGATGATAGACATCTCAGCATACAAACATGTGACACCAGTACAGAAAATCCTAGGCTCGTTATTATAAAAGACTATTTGACCAGACTCCTCTACTTTGACCCATGATTTGTCTACAGCATAAAGTGACCAACTATGTCCTGAAGATAAAATCCATCAAAGTCTGGTGAGTTAGATTAGTTGAAGAAAATTATTCCTATTGTTGACACACAGATAAGAAAAGTTTAATAACAAAACAACAGTTTTATACCAGCATATTGATTTAACTCTCTGATTCTGGAAATAGAAGTTTTACCTTGGAAAAATACAAGGGTCCTTCGCTTAAGTAGAACACTGATAGAAGCATATACGTACTTATACCTATTGTTTCAACTATGATACATATGCATTTATGTATGTACTTACTTGCTCCCTTTCTCTCACTAATTATCTCTAACATGCATACAAAGGCATTATGCGTTTCTTATGTTTGTTTGTTTTGTGATTATACGCACAAGATGTGGTCTTCTTACTAGTAAAATCGTAATACTGTTTGATTTATGCATAAAAGCATCACTTTGTGTCAAGATGCACCTTAGCCAGACAATCACAAGGCAAAGATGGAACAAATTCAAGACTCGTCACTATGTTCATCAAAGCTAAAATGTATCAGGAAACTTGCGAGCAACCTTGAAAACAAAAAGGGTAATCGTTTCAACTAGCTTAAACCACAAGTTAAATGAACACAAAGAAGCTCGAAAGGTGACCTGTTGTAAATTTATACTACGATGTCCGAAGTAACTAACCTATATATACTGATTCATTAAAAACATTCATCTAAAGAGAGAATAAGTGTCACTATTGAATGCACATATTAATATATTATCCTAGGACAGTCAAGCATAGTCTATTCTGCATGTTAGAAGCTCCCTGGCTACAAAAGGATGATATCAAACAAATAAAGATGAAGATGAAAATGAAGAATATGCTGGTCCTACCTACATCCACCTGCTCATTCAGATGGGCTATTGTACCGAAGATGTTGCTCGTAAAAGTTGATCAGCTGTCATAATCGATGAATATAATATAATGAACACCAGAATCATCATCTTGTTCCTTGTTTCTTAATTTTTTTTACTATTTGGTTATTGCATTTCAACTAACATAGTTTCACCTGAATTCTATTTTAGGTAACCGCCTTCATTTTCAAACTTATCAGCAACCAGTTTTTTTAAGTATTAACGCTATGCCCAAAAAGGAAAAAGAAAGGTCAAACATGGAAAGACCAACTAATCAAATGGCCTTTACCTTGGATTGAATTATTTTAATTCCGACGGTTCTAGTTTCTAAAAATATATATGGTTACCCAATACAGAAATCAGATTGAACTATGTTACATTATTATGCTATAAACCTTTTTTCTTTTTCCAGAGGGGAGATGAGGAAAAGGAGATATATTTACCAGAACTGGATTGTTTTCCTTGAGGTATTTGTTATCGACAACAATCTCTTCTCCATCTGATCTGTTTACGTAGAAGCCAAACAAGGGGATTAGGATTACGCAAATATAAGTTTGTAAATATGATTAAATGGAAATGAAATTATCTACACTTAACAAGGAGAAAGAATAAATATAACCACAAACCTCGTGACCAAAAAGGATACGCACACTTCCTCTATGTCGTTAACTATAGAGACTGAATAGTTAACAGGCTTGATAATCTTTGTGATAGCATCCACACTTTGGGGCGTTTCAAGAATTTTGTCAGATTCCAAACCATTGACCGCGTCATCAGCACTCCTAGTATCATCTTGCACAATTGTAGCACCAGCAGTTGTTTTTTCAGTAGCATCTTTATTAGGTGCTGAGTTTGATTCTTTCTTAAACCGTTTAACAGCACAAGACTTCCTTCTTCTAGCTCCAATTCGGGGACTAGCACAATGAACCACTGTTCCATCAACCTTGGAGACCTCGTCTGCAGCTTCAGTTCGGGGATTAGCACGACGAACCTTTGTTCCATCGACCTTGGGGACCCTATTTGCAGCTGCAATTCGGGGACTAGCACGACGAACCTCTGTACTATCAACCTTGGATACCACATTCGCAGCTCCAATTCGGGGACTAACACGACGAACCTTTGTTCCATTAACCTTGGAGACCCCATTTGCATTTCCAGTTCGAGAACTAGCACGACAAATCTCTGGTTCATCAACCTTGGAGACCCCATTTGCAGGTTCAACCAGATCTTCTTGGATATGTATGGCAAACTCAGTCATATTTTCTTGATTCATGGAAGATGTAGCTTTAATTACATTAGATTTTTCTTCCAACCCATCTACTTGGTTGGCTGTTCCACTACAGTTAGTACCCCCAACATTGTTTTCTGTCACATTGGAGTTGTGGACGCAAGGTTCCTCTATAACTTTGATTCTTGAAGAACGTATAGGACGTGCAGCATCAGAAGAATCTTGCTGCTGCTTCTGCTTCTTTTTTGATTGTGATATAGAACCCCGTTTGCGTTTACGTCTCCGTTTCCCAGAACTCATGCTTCAAGATTCAAAAACAAGAAAACATCAGTAGCCAGATATCATCATTTCATTTATATTTATCTAAACTTTGTTTGATATATGCTTATAAATATGATTGACCTTGTGAAATCCCAAACCATGGGCTTTAATAATTTAATCAGAAAAAAGAAATACAGACTAACAAGACGAAAACCTTTCAAATGCTTCGATTATATCAGGACATGACGTCAAACTCTCAACAGGTTCCCAAGTATTAGCTGACTCTGGCCATCCACGCCTTCATTAGAGCATAAACAAACGTTTTAATCAACTGAATCATTATACATTAATGTAATATGTGAGGGCACAAAACCACAAGTTAACTGAAACTAATTTCGTAAGCCCCAACCTTATATAAGTTCACATTACAATGAGAGCAAAACTGATTCAAATTCAAACAGCATCTGATACATTACTAATTACGTTTTACCATCAATGTTCAGCAAAATGGTTCAAATCTTAATTTTCCTAAAATTAACTCCATTAAACAGTTCAACACTGACATTTTGCTACATTTTGCTCAAATCAAAAGCAGTGAACCATAGAACCCCCAAAATTACACATAATATCTAGCTACAACAATGCATGAATCAAAACTATTATAACTAGGGCACGCACCATTTGACGAGATACTGCTTCACCCCCTTTAGCCACAAGCAATCCACCACGAACAAAACAAACAAAATCAGACAATAAAACCGCAAAAAATCAGCATAAATTAACAATAACAAACAACCAAAACACGAACAAAAGAACCGCAACAGACCTTCCGAATCCTCTTCTTCCGAAGAGCTTCAATCTCATAAAAACCCTCAGCAAGCTTCGGTCGCTCTTCGCCACCGTTGTCTCCACCTTCTTGATCATATGCATCCTCAGATTGAGCATCATCGTCCTCATAATCTTCGTTTTCCTCCGCATCGTAGTCATTTCCACCGTTTTCGCCGTCGTTCATCGCCGTTGATGGACGGAATGCGGCGGCGGTGGCGGTGGCGGATCGGAGATTGTTGTATATCTTCTAGCTCCGGTTTTCATCGGATTTGTGGGAATCGATTTGAGGGTTTAAGGGTTTGAGAGTGAGTTTCTTACACTCTTTGAGTCTTTTCACACTATTCTATCGATCAAGTGGGACTTTGTGACATTCTTAATGCTTTTTTTTTAATACAAGAGGGATCCACTAGAAAAAGTGTGAGAAATTGCGGGTTTTGTTAAAATCATAATATCACCTACGCGTTGTGACGACGACGACGGTGTTATACCGGAGAATAAAAGTTTGAACTAAAACTTTAATAAATGTAAGTATGTTGATTCTTTATATGTTATGATTTGTTTTACGCATCGCATTGTAAGCATGACTTTGTTCTTGCATGTTGTCGTGTAAATGTGACTCGGTTTAAATTAAAATAAAACGGATGTGTATTGTCGTGAATTTACGTTAATAGAATTAAAAGTTATATAACAAACGGATGTTTTGGTAAGTTAATATTGAAACATAAAGAAATTTTAAACCGTTAAAAATCCAACACCAAAACAAAATTTTAACATTAATAAAATTTTAATTTTTAAAACTGAAACTATAAAAAGAAACACACCGAAATGGCAAGTTTGTTAAAGAAAGAGGTAACAAAGAAAATAAAATAATTTATAGAAACATATATAATAAAAGAAAAAAAAAGACAAAGCAGACAACAAAACCAAAAAACAACCTCAAGGGATTTGAACCCGGGTTGAATACTTCAAGTGACTAAGTTTTAACAATTATACCAAAGTCATTTAATATATGTCTTATATTCGTTCACTTAGAGAACCTCCGGTGGTTTTAGTTTTAGGTGTTTTTGGAGAAAAAATCTAGGTGGATGAACTCCCCTCCATTATCGGGTTTGTTTTTAAGGTAAAAGTTCATTAAAAATAAAAAAACATTTGATATTTTCAGGGGTGGGTCAGGTTTGGTTTTTAATATTTAAAAAAAGAAAATAATATATTTATATTAATGAAATATTTAGTTTTTTAATATTAGTTTATTAAAAAATTTAAAAATTATAATGTACACAACAGTTATATTTAGTTTCAAGTTTTTAAATTTTAAATTCCCAGCCCCCCAAATGGCTATATTTTTAAATTTTAATTTTTTAAACTTTCTCGTAACGGCTATATTTTTTACTATAAATACAAACATTCATCTTTTATTTTTAACACCTTCAATTTAGTCTAAATTTTATTTTTTAAATATTTTATTATTTTTAAACTCTACATAAATAAATGAGTTCAAATGGTGATGAAAGTCCACACATTTCACCTCTTGATTCACCTTTTTATATATTTTATGCATGCGGCGTTAAAAGAATTAATAGATGATGATGTTGACAAAGCGTATGTAGAAGTGATAAAAGCTCATCCTGCTGAAAGTTCTCGAAGCACAACAAGAAAACGAAGAAGTATACAAAGGGATCGTGGAGAGAGGGATAAGTGTCTTTGGAATGACTATTTTTTCTGGATTGGTGTACCCGAAATTTATTTTAGACGAAGGTTTCGGATGAACAAACAACTTTTCAATCGAATTCTTGAACGTGTGACCAATCATTTTACCTATTTCAACAAATATATGATTGTACTAGTAGAAAAGTTCTTTTGCCAATACAAAAATGCATTGCTGCCATACGGTAGTTGGCAAATGGCACAACTGCTGGCACAACTGCTGATCTATGTGATGGATACATATAAACTGGTGAAACTACTATTGTTGAATGCCTATAATTTTTTGTAGATGTGTTGTTAAAGTTTACTTAGAAGAGTATCTAAGAAGACCAAACGCTTCCGACATACAACATTTACTAGAAGCACATTCTACCAAGCATAGGTTTCCTGGAATGCTAGGAAGCTTTGATTATATGCACTAGACTTTTCCATTGAATGGAAAGGTCAATAACACGAGGTGGCCATGGATATCACACTATTATGCTAGAGACGGTTGCATTGTCACACCCTAAATTTCCACAAACGGGGTAATACTGTTAGCGCGTGACATACCAGGATCTTAGCCATTAGTTACACCAAACGACGCAACATTTACAAAATATAATTTCTAAATTAAATAAAGTTTCTTAAAATCAGAATTAAATACGAAACATGAAAATAAGTGCGGAAGCATATAAACCATAATTTAAACGGCGCAAACACGCGCAAACCAAATAAAAATAATTTATAGAAAAATGTAGACTGTTCATTTGACTCTACGATGATAAATGCAATGAGAGATGCTCCTATTCCTGCACAGCTTAAGAACCTGAAAGAAACATGCTAAAGTCTCAACACAAGGCTGGTGAGTTCACAGGTTTATCGGAAAACAGTAAGTAATAGTAATGAAATCCAGATTAAGTAATCAAAGCATATAAGTAGGTAGCTAGCCTACAACAAAGTCACTATGTGTATGAATTTCGCGACCGAGCTGACAGTAATAGTATAATGAATGCCCCGGCTGTGGATACCAGACCACAACACTGTAAAACAGGCTAACCATTCACCCGTTTGACCTCCAGTTAAGCTAGCGCGACTAGCCCGGGTGGGGTTTGTCAAACCCAGTAGATCTACTAACAATCACCTCGCTAATACTATATTAACGGTCCGATGAGCGTAGTGGTATCACAATAGTAAACCAGTATATGCAGTATTACCAATCTAAGTAACGTATAGTTTATGAAAAACAGCATGTTTCTCTCCCTCAAAAAGAGAGTATAATACGAAAGTGGGGCTGAGAACTCACCTTGAATGCACAGCGACAAGTAAATGCAAGCACAAATGATTAGGGTTCCAAATAACCTGAATTTTAGTTAAAATATAATTAATATTAATTATTAATTATAGCATAAGAAGGGTTCGGTTTGTGTTCCAGGACTCGGTTACGGTGTCGTTTACCTGTAAGACTCCCACTACACAAGCAAATGCAAGCATACACAACTCAGACAAGCATAACATCCATTATACATGTATAACCCGAATCATATATAATAATACTCTTTATATATATATATATATATATATATATATATATATACTTATACGACAATTTACAATAAAAACCATATATTTCAGAATGAATGACTTGCACAACACTATGTGTAACGACCTAATATACACACTTATGATTTTTCCATATATAACGCATGTATGTAATACATATTTTATAATATAATCCTCATTAAACAAAAATGTTATATGCATAATCAAAACATATATTCTATATCACGTATATATTATACATATCATATATAACTAATATAATATGCATTATACACACACCATAGAAATCTGCTAATCACACACACAATGCACCCATATGCATTCACACCATGCACGTATCATCACCATCATACATCCAACCAAAATCACACATAATCCACAATCAACTCCATCCACTGAACCAAGCACTAGGATACTTTCATTTATATATGCATTCATATACACACATCCATTATATATATATATATATGGATTCATATGAGAAAAATGCAAAGCACCAATATCACGAAATGCATGCCAAAATATTTACAGAAACACACACCCAATCGCACACCACACATACATGATGAACAACATACGTCAACCACATGTACAATTGCACCCGTAGTCGAAACCCCCATAACTGAAACATACTTTCGATTATAGATACATACAAACACATACCAAGCAACCGTGAAACGCACATTGAACAAAAATAAAACAGATTTCATGCCATGATCGCTCGATGCACACCCGTACACACATCAAACGACCGCACGTCGACCATGCACACACTCATGCACATATACACACAAAGGTATACAAAATCCAAGCATACGCATCAAGGAACACATCCAAAAATGAGCCACCACACCCCGCAATGCACCCGACTAAGACAGAAGGAACCGTAACCGGAGCCAAATGCACGAGACGAGAGAGATGACATACCGTACAGGCCTGCGATCTCCGGAGAAGTATCGATTTGGTTCCAAGTGTCGAGAACAAGAGATTTCCACGAGGAAGAAGGCTGTCGTTAGGGATCGTTGAGGAACCGAGTGGGAGGAATAGGGCTGCCGAGAGGGATTTCGAATTAGGGTTACAGAGAAGTTACGGGGGTGGGGGTCGGTGATGGGGTGTTTAGAGGATTTAAGCTTTGCAAGATGCTACCTTTAGTCCTCCAACTTATTTATTTTACATAATGCATTAATTAAGTTTAGTTGTTTATTTTTAAAATGATTACTAGTAAATTATAGTAATCATTTTCATTTTATAATAATAAACTTGATCCATTTTAAGTATCGGAGAAAGGTTAATTAATAACAAAATTAAATAATGCCAATGAAGTTAACCCGAAAAAAAACAAGGTGTCACATGCATCATATGATCTTGGGATCTGGCATGCATATTTTGGAGTGGCGGGCACTAACAATGACATTAATATGCTGAATCAATCTCCCGTATTCAACCAAGTCTTGCAAAGTAATGCTCATCCGTACAATTTTACAGTAAATGGAACTCCATACATAAGAGTATATTATCTTGCAGATGATATATATCATGAATGGGCTACACTTATGAAAAGTTTTGCATATCAACGGATCGAAAAAATGAACGAAATTAAAAAGCTACATGAGTCCGCAAGAAAGGATGTCGAGAGAGCCTTTGGTGTCCTCCAAGCTCGATGGGCAATCGTATGTGATCCCGCAAGAATGTGGAGCTTACAACAACTAAGTAATATCATGTAAATATGTATTATAATGCATAATATGATTGTAGAGGATGAATGTTATGCTATATGTAAGTGGTTGGGTGATGATGATGAAGATGGGCCATTAACTTATGAACACAAAGCTCCAATAGGATTTCCAACTTATTTTCAAAAGTTTAAATATTTACGTAATCAAGAGGCTCATCATGCAATTCGGGATGATTTTGTGGAACATATCTAGTCTCTTAAAGAATAAGTATTATAATGTTTAGTTATTGTAATGTGTGTGTTCCCGATTCGTGTTGATGATTACATGATAATGATGAACAAAATTGATGATTAGATGTTAATATTCAATATTGATTGATGCGCCTAAACAGTGTCCAAACGCCTGAACAGTATGTCTAAATAGTGCTCATGCACCTGAACAGTGCCCAAAAGTGTAGGTGTTTCTATCTAACTCATGCGCTTGAATAGTACGTCTAAACAGTGCCCATGCGCTTGAATAGTACGTCTAAACAGTGCACATGCGTCTGAACAGTGCCCATACGTCTGAACAGTGTCCAAAAGCCTTAATAGTGCCCAAAATTATTATTTATTAAATTTAAAGTTTAAATTCCAAATACCCCCCCCCCCCAAATAAATTTTCAACAATTTTGAATTCCCCCTGCTCAAACTCCCGCCTCTCAAACCACTATAGATACAAATACATTCCTTTATATTTTTCACACTCTCAGATCTTCTTTCTCCTACTACAAAATCATGAATTTAAACATGAATTCATTTTTACAATTGTTAAACGATTATAATCCTGATGAAATCCAAACCCAAATCCAAATTAAAACCCAAACCTAAACCCGTATTGTTCCAAACTTTGGATATTCCCAGTTCCAAGGATATCCGAATGAACAATTCCCAAATCCTGCATTCTCTCAATTTCCAAATCCAGGGTTCTCTCAATTTCCAATCTTGGATGATCTTAATTCCTAAATCCAGCATTCTCTCAATTTACAAATCCTGGGTTCCTTTAATTCCCAAATCATAGGTTCTCTCCATTCACCAATCTACCTCTAACTCAATCCTTAGTTACCATAGAATCATTAGCTATTTCAACAACATAAATATCCGCTTTAGCACCACATAGTGTTAGTGTGGATGAATCTCCATCCTCTTACATGAAGAGCAACAAAAAGAAGAAGATCAACCAAAAAGAATATCATGTTCATTTGAGGAAGAATAAGTGCTCACTAAGGTGTGGCTACATATTTCAAATGATTGTATCATCAGAAACCCTCAAAAAAACAATGACTTTTGGCAGAGGTGTAACATCTCGTATTTTCGTTAAGTTAAAAAGTTAAATTTGTTAAATTATTATAAGGCTTATTTATGCCTTTGATGAGAATCTATGGGTTACTTATGCTTATTGCTTTAATTTGTTTTTAATTCTTTAACTTGAAAGTTTATAATGTAAATGATTACATAGTAATTAAATAAATAAAAAAATCTTAATAATGATTTTAATAATAATAATATTAACATGAAAAGTTAAATAATAATACTAATAATAATAACAATATTAATAAAATTAATAATAATATTAACAACAATAGATAAATGAAAGTAATGTTGGTAACAAAGTAAATTAAAGATGATAAAAATGATTTATAAAAGACTAATAATTGATAAGTTATAAAAGCTAATTAATCTTAAAGTTTAAAAAGGTTAAGGGGTTAATTTGTCATTTTAAAAACTTGAAATGGAAGTTTTGGGCATGAAATAATAAAGCTTGAAACTGTAGGGACCATTAGTGTTAAACATCAAAATTCAAACAACCTTTCCCCATTTCACACGTTTTTCCGGCGACCAATTCCGGACAACTTCCGGCGAACTCCGGCGAAGCTTCAAAACGCAATAAAACACCAAATTAATGACCAAAACCATTCTAAATGCTTCGGGAAAGTGATTCGAACTCAATGATGAACCTTAATTGAATTAAAAACAATGTTATTGCGGTCGATTGGGGCCGAGTAACCGGTTACACATAACATCAAACGTTGGCAATTAAAATCTCTTAATGGTCTAATTAATCGAACCAAAATGATGGTTAAATCATTCCTAAACTTTTGATAAACAAAATCCCATCTGAGATTCACTCATACATCTCATTCCACCATCTTCTATCTCGCGAACCGATCCCCCATTCGAACATCATCACTCGAACACCAAAAACCAAAATTTACATAGGGCTTTTCATCATTGTGACTACTTGAAGCTTTCTGCAAAACGGATTTGTGTATCAATCTTGTTTCTATCCGAATCGTTCACGACATAGTTGCGGTTTGTTCATCGTAGTGTTCAAATTCAGATCATCTTCATTCGGGTAATTAAGCATATCTACATGATCGTTTTAACATGGGGAATAAAAGCCCCATGAATCTAACCTGTAATTGAATCGAATCGGGGTTCAATTGGGATCAAATCGTTCTAGGGTTCATGTAGTTTTGGGGTTTCTTTTTAAATGAGAATTTAAAGTTTAGAACCAAGCTTAGGACACGGCCACGACCTCAGCTTACTGGTTACATGCGCCCCCATCAAACTAGAGGTCCCAGGTTCGAACCCGGGCAACCTCACCCATTTTTTGGGGCTTTCTAGCCTTTGAAAAAATTACATAAAATTTCTAAAAATTATAAAAATCAGTTTTAATATTTTGTTTATTTTAGAAGTTAACTAATTATTTTCTGTTAAATTAATTCTTTAAACACTTAAGCAATTTTTTTATAAAATATTTTAAAAATGTTATAATTAGTTTATTTTCATAAAAACAGTTTCAAATAGTTGAAATCACTAAATTGTTATTAGTCATTACGTTATTTTTAATTTTGGATTAATTATGTTAATTATAAAATTTTATTTACATTTTATAATTAAATCATTATCTAATCATTATAAAAAGATTAGTAAAATTCTTTCATTATAATAAAATAGATATATTCATGAGTTCGACAAATAACCATATTTATAAAACCCCAAATCCTTATTGAAACCTTAGTTCATGTTAACTCGTTAATCTTATTATTAACCTAAATCTTGTAATATTTATATATCTAGGTGCCTTGTGACGTTTTATCTTGGAACGACATATATTATTCTTATTGATCTTCATTATATACTTATTTGACATGTGAGTTTTTCTTGCCCCCTTTTTACTTTATTTCACACTATTTTGGGGTGAAACATGATACTTATACATCATACACTTATAAACGTTTGAGACTTGTAAAGCACTTGCAATTCATATTTTTGTCATGGTTATTTGTGTGTTGTAAGTGATTATATGAGATACATAGTTTGTTTACAATCATTAACTATTGCTAGCCTGGTGACGTCTTAGATCTTTGGGCCTGACAAGCCTATTTGGTGCTAAAGTCGATGTATTGCCGACTCCTGATGACGTATGCTTGTTCATCATGGGTACCAAATACACTTAGTCAATCTTATATACTTGTAATCAAGTCGAGGTTTGGTTGTAATGATATGTGTTCTATAACCTTACTAACTTATGACTTATGACATGAATTGCTACTTGTAACCTTATCATATTATGTATGAAAACCTTGGAATCTCACCAAATATTTATAGTTGACCTTTTATTTTTATCATGTTTTAGGTAACCCTCAAGTTTAAAGTGGTCTTTTGAAGATTGCAATAAAACTAGGACTTGGACCTAGTTAACTAAATAAAATGTTTATGTAATGTTTTATTTTGTTTGGAACTTATTTCGTGTTTGAGACTTATGTTTGTAATGCCTTTTGAAACTTATAATTTTAATATTTACATTTAAATATAGCTTTATGTGGCTGTGACAATCTTAACCATCACATCTCGACGTTTCCGCCGTCAAGGTTGGGGTGTGACAAGAGGGTCCATACATACTTCAAACAGGGTAGCAATATGGTGAGAACAACGAATAACCGACGTTCCCACTAGCATAGTTAAAAGGAAAGGTGATTGTATTCAACGGGATCTACATTCAACTACGAAAACAAAAAAAGAAGTGGTTGTTCTGATGATCAATTGCTTAGACGTGCTCGTGAGATGTATGAACCCCAGAAAGTACGAAATTTACGTACGATCATGTTTGGAGCTTTCTCAAAAAATGAGCCGAAGTGGAAAGAACAAACAGGTCTTGAGCAAAGTCAAAGTGTAAATGGTAAAGATCAGCTGATAACTACTTTGACTTCAATGATAACAATGAATTAACGATTGATGATTATGAAAATCAAGTTGACGAACTTCCCTGTCCAATGGGCACAAAAAAGACTAAAGTGATGGCTAAATGTAAGTCTAAAAATAAAGCTAAACCTGACTCGTCACAAATAAATGAGATCATTGAATGCTTTCAAAAATTAACAAAAATGAGAGAATCCACCATTGATGAAATTGAATAAAAAATGCGTGAATATGTTGATATTAAGCGAAAAGATGTTCAAGCCCGTGAACAAGAGATCGTATTACGTGAACAAGAGATCATACTACGTGAACAAGAGATTGTACTGCGTGAACTAGAAATTCTTTTTAAGGGTACAACCTACATGAATCCCAACCAAGTCACACTCCATAAAAATTATGTGACAAAATTAGGGTAAAGTATGATATTTAGGTAGTTTAATTGTCGTATCTTTTAAGTTATGTATTATTAAGTTATTGTAACCTTTAGTTATGTAATGTATGAATTTCAAGTTTTCAATATTTAAAATTTCCCTCTTACAAAAAATATATAAATTTTAAAATTTATAATTTTAAAATTTCCCTCTAAAAAGTATTTAACTTTTATATTTTAAAATTTTAAAAATTTAAAGTTTCCATCCAATAAAAGACATATAAATATTTTATTTATATGTTATATTAATATAGATTGATAATTAAAAATAAATGTAAAAATATGATAATGATGTGACAATATTTTTAGATGTTTTTAAGTTTTACTATTAGAGAGATTTTTTGGATTTTTGAAAAATGAGTGGTTTTCTGATATGTAAAAGCAAGGTCATGTGACATGTTGGCCACCGACCTTGGTTTTTAAGTATATGGTAATTTAAGTGTTTCTTTGTAAAACGTGAACGAAAATATTAAGCTTTTAAAACTAGTTAGTTGGTTATGACTTATGATTATGTGTTGCGAGGATTTGATTTAAATAAAGTTTATATAGAAGTGTAAAAATATACAGTTATAGAAGTGTAAAAATAACTATGTCGCAATAGTATATTTGGAATATAAGAAAACAACATGTTGTGAACATGAAAATTGGTTTGTAACAGAACTAAGAAAACGTTTTATTTTAAAAGATAATAGAAAAATAAAATAACAATTATGCCCATAAAATGCAACAACTCGATTTTGAATTAAAGTTGTATCAAAATGTAGATAAAAATAACAGGTTTCGATGAAATATTTAAACTCTAACAAAATATTTTCTATTAAGAAACACAAAAGAGGAGACCCGCAATGGTGGATGGTAACCCAGATTATGACAATTCTTTTGGTAATTTCATGGTGATAATTTTGTTCTTCACATTCTAAAAGTTTGTTCCTTAAGCCTTTTTTTGGCACATGCATTAAAGGGACAATATTTTTATAGCTGTTAGTTGTTCATATATGATCAACTTTGTAGTTGTCTTTGATTTTAATGCACCCCATGACATGGTGATGTTTTCTCGTCTGATGAACAGTGGAAAACTTGAATCATTGTCTCAGATTTTACCTTGTATCTTGGTTTTGGAACTTTAATTATATGATATCCATAATCTTTATTTGTTTAATTACTCGAATATATATTTTTTTGTTGCCAATTAAAATAACTTAAGAGCTTAGGTTGATTTGAGTATTCTTATCAAGCTTTTACTTCTGATATTTATTGGTTGTTTTATACAAACACATTTTTTGTTATTTAGACACTCTAATGTCTCTATCTCTCCCTATGTATCTATATGTATGTATAAAGAGAGATAGAGAGGATGAAATACATAGGATGTATCTATAACATATCCCGTATTAATACCTACTAGAGTTGCAATTTTAACAAAATTACTTACAACTCGATTGATTTTGTTTGTTTGTTCAGTGTCAAGATGATCAGCTCTAGTTTAGCATAAAGGTAAATGGATCAAAGAGGTTGATAGTGGTCTAAAGTCTATATTTAATGCATAAAACTTCTTAATTCATCTAACAAAAGATTTATAATTTTTTATTACAACTTTAATATTACTGTTTATATATATGTATCATTAACACATTATTTATTTTTTTATTTTCTAAACGGGCAAATTTTTTCGGATAGTCCGACCCAAACTTAAAATGACCCATTACAATTTCTTACCCGACCCACTTGAGACATCCATATTGCCCACTCTAAATTGTTTCTGTTTTATTTAAAATAAACTATGATTTTTTATTTTTCTTATTTGCTTTCATATATATTTGTATGTCTCTTAACTTAACATCATAGAAGTCTTGATTCATTTGATCCTTAACAAGAAAGAGTATTGCATGGAGCAATATTTAATTGTTTTCTTTTTTTAATTCTCGATATGCTTCAAATTATGTTTCTTGCTTGATAGTGTTGATCTATCAAGTAACACCCTAAACATTGACTGATATAAATGGTTGTAGTCTTATTTCATATGACGGGAAAGTTCAAGGGTGTATTTTCTATCACTAATATGTTATGTAATTTCTTATTTAATTTACAAAATTTCCATTGTGATTGATATGCTTTTTCCATTTTAAACTTATTGATTTTATGTGTTCTATTCTGATGCTTAAATGCATGATCGAGTTTTTTACTTACAAAAAAAAAAACTCAACCTTCAAACATATATATAGCTAGTTATATTTGACCTAGCTTGTTGTGAATAAATTACACATCAAAAAATAGATGAAAATAATCAGTTCGCAACTATATACTTTGTATCTAAGAAAACATTATATTTTAAAAGTTATAAGAGAAATAAAATTTCTAATATTAAATTTAGGCTTTAAATAATAAAAACTGAAAAAGTTATAATAAAAAATTCTTGTTTTAAAATTTTCCTTAACCACTTGTAATTTATAAAGCTATTATTTTTATAATATTCATAATCTTACAATTGTTTTAAGTCATATTTTATCTTTACCAGATAAAAAAACTAACTAAAAAGTAAACGAGCCAATTGGGTCGAAAAAATTATCTGTCACATGGAATTCACTCCTGATTAATAAAATTTCTCAGGTTTATATTTAGTAATATACTAGAATTAAGCTCCCCGCGTTGCGAGGGTGTAAAATCATGTAAAATAACACTAATATCACACCACCATTAATGACCATCAACACTTAATTGTGATATATTAATATGAAAAAATAAAACCCAAAGTGTAAAACATATAATAATACAACTAAATTGATTTAAGACTCACGTGTTGCAATGAATTTGTTAAAGGGCGAAATATACATAAAAACAATAAACCACACATGCATGTTGTGTTGTTTTAACTCACATAATTTAGAATGAAACGTAAACCGAAACATAAAATTGGTGAGTGGCACATGCATGTTTGTGTCGTGTTAACTTACAAAACTTAGAATGAATGTAAGACGAAAATTTGCGAAATATAAAAAGTATGGGGACTAAAATTAAAAGTATAAAATTTTGTAAGATTAAATTGCAAAAGATGAATAATTTTGGATTTAAAGTAAAAATAATCAAATTTGGAAGCTTACTTTGGAAAATATGAAACCTTTGGGTTAAAAGTGAAAAATAAAAATAACCCCAAACATAATATACAACACCGTTATAAATAGAATAATTGGTAATTAGTATTATATAAATTTAGGTTTTATATTACGCTTTTCTTTATACATTTAGTATTTGGGTTGATACAACCCGATCCAACCCAACGACACCCCATTTTAAGTTGAAAAATCACCAGGATATCTTTTATATAATCATGGTTAAAGTTCAATAACTAAAGTGTAAAATATGTTTAATATATTTTTTAATTATTCAAAATCAAATTAATATTAAAGTAATTACAAATTTGATTTGGGAGAAACTTTTAAGGGGAATTAATAAAGGGAAAACTAATTTGGAGGAGAGTTTAGAGGGGAATAAAGTATGTTAAATAATAATATGCAGATTAAGTTATAAAAATAAGGTTTTTAAAAAATAATATGATACGTTAAAATCACACGATATACAAAGATTAAGTGAAAACTGATAAAGATATTCTTAAACATTTTTAATTTGATCTAGTGATAATCACATGACAACATTTGGAATATTGAAAAAACTAGTGTATTACTTAGAATTTTTTGATAAGCTAACATGTAAATAATCAAAGATTAAAACACCTCGAAACGCAACAATATTTTTAAAGTAATATAAAACTAACGAAGTTAAAAAAACTGGTCTTAGTGATGCATCTTATTGAATTTTTAGTGAAGATTGGTGGATCTGGTGCTTAAAATAAAAGGTTTTTTCTTGTGTTTCATATATGGTTGCTAATATATGATTTAATGTGTAAATGTGATTTACTTGGTTGTTTAAATAGTAAATTATCTTGTCAATTTATTATAGAACTTATATTTTTACCACTACCATATTTTTATGATAATTTCTATACATCATATTCGTTTTGAGAATATAAATACGGGTTGGGTTATACATTACTTTTCATACTCCCGCTCTCAAAAATCAATTCCAAAACTTATAATAACTTCCTCCAAAACACTTTTTATATAACGATATAAAAACATATTTGAAATAATAAACAAAATTGATAAAAAAATATAATATAAACATTTCTAAAGTTAGAAAAAACCAAACTGATTTATTCGGTTTGTTTATATGTTATTATACTCGTTTGTTATTCGGTTTATGCAGATAACTGAACTGAATAACTAAATTTATGTGTAATCTTTAATTGAACTAAAAACCCAATTCACGATTTAATTTAATTTTTTAGTTATAAATACAGTTTAATTTTTAGTTTTTTTTCTGTGTCTAACTTTTTTGAACATGCATAATTACTACAAGTAAAAATAAGAAAATAAAGACTAAAAAATTTACAAATAAAATTTAAAAGTTTTTAGTTTAACATATTAAGTGTGATATGATAAAAACATATATAATAAAAATTAACTGTTTTAAAAAATTTTAAAAAATATCTATATGTAACAAGTAAAATAGTTTAAAGGGTGTATATATATCACCACATAAAAATAAAAATATAGCATAACGGTCGATCCTAATGTTTTTAACCGTTATTTAGGCTATTTGATTTGCATGAAAATCTCTTATTACCATAATCTAATACTTTCTTTTTGGAAATTTAGAGTCAATATTCCTAAAGAAAACTATCATAATTGATTGCAAGAAAGTGTTATTTTGCATTAGTCACATAATTAACATACTAGAAATATGAATAATAAATGTAAGAACATCATTAATGCATTCAATTTCTCCGTATTAAATCATATATCCTAATAAATTGTATAATTTTTATCAGGAAAAAATGTATTATTTCTTTAATAAATTCGAAGTTTTTCCCCCTATATAAATCGCTAGCAATCCCTCACTTGGTCACAAAACTTGTCACTAACAAAAATACAATGGCTTTCACCTCACTTGTAGTAGCAATAACACTAGCCATTTTCTACACCGCTGGTGGTTCCCCAGCGACCAGTGGCTCTTTTAGCGTCGATCTCATCCATCGCGATTCCATTGATTCCCCCTTTTATGACGGTTCCATGTCGTTTTCCCAACGCCTAGGTCACGCTTTGCGACGCTCTTTCATGAACGCGAAACGATATTCTAATAATCCAAACGCACCGCGATACAAAGCCGATTTGATCCCCGATCACGGCGAGTTTCTCTTGAACATATCAATCGGAAACCCGTCACATAAAGTCCTCGCCATCGCGGATACCGGTAGCGACTTATCATGGATCCAGTGTAAACCTTGCATCAAATGTTACAAGCACAAGGGTTCACTTTTTAACCCAAATAAATCATCAACTTATCATCCTGTTGGTTGTAACTCACCAACGTGCAAGGGTTTATCTTCGTTAGAAACGGGTTGCTCAGCGATGAAAAACTGTCGGTTTTTTGAGAGCTACGCCGACGGGTCTTTTAGCAACGGGACGGTTTCCACAGAAACCGTCACGTTAGGCGATCGTGCCCTTCCAAAGATAGTTTTCGGGTGTAGTTTTAGTAACGATGGTATTTTCCGACCGCTATGGGGCGGGATCATCGGCCTTGGCGGTGGCGACTACTCGCTACCGTCGCAAATACGCTCTTTCGTCCCCGGAAAGTTTTCTTATTGTTTAATCCCATACCCTTTCACAAATGACATTTCAAACAAGTCTAGTAAAATGATTTTTGGTCACTATGATTTAGGGCCAAATGTTGTGTCTACTCCACTAGTCCAACAATACCCAAAAACATTTTATCATGTGACATTGAAAGGGATAAGTGTCGGGAATACGCGAATCAACATTAGCGACCGCTTGAGCGATGGAAAGCCGTTGCCAAAAGGCAACATGATCGTCGATTCCGGTACAACGTTAACAATGCTACCCGCAAAACTTTACAAAGATTTCGAGGCGGCTCTTAAGAAAGCGATCAATGTGAGAACGATGAAGGACCCGCAAAAGGCTTTGAGTTTGTGTTATCGCGCTGTAAAGGTTACGAGTTTGCCTAATGTGACGATGCATTTTGCTGGGGCGGATGTCGAGTTGCGTCGGGAAAACTTATTTGTGACGGTTAGTAATCACATTATGTGCTTAGCGTTTGCACCAACTTCAAACGAACCAGTTATGGGGAATTTGGCTCAGATTAATATTTTGATGGGTTTTGATTTAGAAAAGAGAATGTTGTCGTTTAAACGTACTAATTGTGAGAAGATATAGTATAAGTTTTTAGTGACGGATTGGTAACTTATGTCATTGTATTATGTAGAAATGAAATAAAATGAGTGATTTGATGCATCTTTATATAATTATATTGATGACATTATATGTGACTTGTGGTTTTAAATAGTTGTGGATTAGACATCTCAGATAACAAGCAAGAAGATAATAAAACTAAAAGTTAATTTATGTTTTCCTCCTTAAGTTTTGATAAAAATAATATTTTTTATCCAAAATATTACATATATTAAAAGTTAAGTTTAATTTTACTCCTTAAAGTTTGTTAAAAATAATTATTTTCCTCTAAAAGATTAATAACATTATTTACCTTTAAAAATTTTATAAGTTTTTTTTTAATTTCAGTTTAAAAGTTTCGTTAGTTGTTTCAAATTTATCCAATATAATGAAACTTTTGGAGTGAAATTGAAATAACATATGGAAATTTTGGAGATAAATTAATGTTTTTAATCTTTTGGAAGAAAATAATTACTTTAGTTAAATTTTAGGAAGCAAAATTAAAATTAACTCTAAATTTTACCTTCAAAAGTTTCACAATTTGTTTCAATTTTAATCCAAAAATTCCATTAGTTGTTTTAACTAAAATCTAAAATAATAAATCATTTGTATTGAAACTGAAACAACTTATGTAACTTTTAGAGGTAAACTGAAATTTTTAATCTTTTGTAGGAATACAATGTATTTTATCAAAACTTAAAGAGCAAAATTTAAATTAATTTTAAAATTAAATATTTAAAAACACCAAACAGTGACAAAATTGAAAAGCTTATCATTTTAGCCTGGTTTTATTACTATATGATAAATGAAAATTTTAGAAGTCAACACAATTAATTGTGAAGTAATTCGTAGGTCAAAGAACATTAATCCGTTTTTGGATTCTATTAATTCATTTAATACCATTAATACAGTGATTTGTTTTATAGAATGCGAGTATCACTAATGCTAACTTAATTTTCTCCATTGTGTTTTTTAATCGTTATATTATTGTGGACATTTATATTCATACACTGTTTTGATATATACTACACTAAAAATTCATATCTTGTTAAAAATGTTTTTGTTATTTAGATCATTGATGAAAAATCATTAAGTTTTATCAGTTAGATTGTTAATAGTAAATTATATTTAGGCTAAAAGCTCGTGTATGATATGAATAGAATAAAACGGAATATTAAACTATGAATAACAAAGTTTTAGTATTATAACATATAATAAAAGACTACCTATGGGTACACATGGCATCATACTAGCCTGTCCACCTATACGCCACCTATACATATCCAGGTGTCGCACTCTCCTTGCTTCAAAAAAAAAAAACACGCGGGTCACCACCCGCATACCCGTTTTCCATTTGTTTAACCCGTAATAGGTGACAAAACCCAAAAAAAAGTCTCATAATCGCTCAATCTCTTAGGGTTTCCTCTACCGCTTCCATCACACCCACATAATCCATCGTCGGTTGCTTCTCCGATCACCAAGCAGAGATCCAAGGCCGTTCATCCTTCGGTTTGTTACACTCATCCTCCTCTTACATTGTTCATCTTTTTATCATTTCTAATTTCTGTTCTTTTGCCGAATCAGATCTGAAATCGACATCTGTTAGGTTTTCAAGGTACGCCTCCTCCCTCGCATCCATAGCCTCACTTCTCCGATCTGTTAACACACGCATCCAGTTTCTCCTCCCGCCTTACTGGTTTGCATCGGATTTGAATTAAATATTGAGGAAAAATCTGATTCGATTAGAAATTTTGTGATTGAAGTTAATTGATTTTGAACTTTTCGTATTATCACAAACGAAGATAAGAAGAACTCAATATTTGCTTGAAGGCACAAGAGGTACGACACTGTATTTCCAAATCCCAATCTTTTGTAATTTAGGTTTTGTGGGAATCAAGAGTAATGGATTAGTGTAGTTCTTATTCATCTTGATAAAATTTATTAACAGGTTACTTATTGAATGGTGTTTGGGTCTGGGTCTGCAATTGTTGAAAATAACTTCATTTTGTTAATGGTTCATATCCTATCTATTATCCATAGACATACACCCATATATTATATACTAAATCTGTATTATGCATTTATTTTTAGGTCTCAAGTGCATGATGATGGACTATATGCTTGGAAAAAGAAATGCCATAGAAGTAGCTGACTAATAGGTACTTTATTGCTCTTCAATCGTATACATTTTTTTCTTAAACTATTAGCTATTATTGTTAATTTGTACGCCATATCCCTTCAACATATAATATTCAAGAATTCGAGATTATTTGGCATTCGGGAATAGAAGAGAACATGTATATCACACATAATAAATGTTAATTTATTTAGGGTGTTTGGCTTTTAAAAAGCATAAGCATTAGATTTTAAATCAATCCTAAACACCCTTACAGAGGTTGCATAATGCTACTGTTTTGTTCATATTTGTATAAATACGATCTTATATTAGACGATGATACCGAGTATGTTGAAGCAATTCAAGAGGCAAGCCATACAAGAATAGGTTACTATTTAAGAAATTTGTTTGCAATGATGTTGATGTCTAACACTTTGTCGAGGCCTGATTTTGTCTGGGAAAATACATGGCAATATTTGTCCGAAGACATCCTCTACAGACAACAATACCTTTTAAAGCACCCAGGTATAACTATTCATTTTTTCTATTGATTTATTACTCGTAACTTATTACTTATATAATTATTTTCATCACACTTTTCTATTTTTTATATTTTGAACTTTCTTTTAAACCATTTTTAACATTACTTATAATAATTTTTTTGTGATTAAAACAAAATAGTATTTTTATTCTTCAATTTATTTTAGGTCTGAGACTTACTAAAGATCAATTAAAGAATCTAGCTCTACTTGAAATAGAGAACATTTTGCTTCGAAATAGCTCCACCCTAAGAAACTTCTCAACATTGCCATTTCTAGATGATGAATCTATATCTTCGGTATTCAATCGTTTGATAAACGAAGAGCTTTGTTATAACAAAGAAGCCCTTACTGATGAATTTAATAAACTCTTCATTTCACTAAATGACGAGCAACAGTCAATTTTTAACAACATAATCAATGCTGTTCAACAAAATAAAGGTGTTTTTTTTGTTTATGGCTATGGTGGTACCGGTAAAAATTTTCTTTGGAAGACCTTATCTGCGGCCATAAGATCTAAAGGAAAATTGTCTTAAACGTTGCTTCCAGTGGAATTGCATCTTTGTTGTTGACCGATGGTCGAACGGCGCATTCTCGGTTTCTATTCCTTTGAACTTGACGATGATTCTTTGTGTCATATAAAACCAAACAATGATATTGCATATTTACTAAAAAAATGATTTGATAATATGGGATGAAGCGCCAATGGTACACAAACCTGCTTTTAAAGCATTGGATAGGAGTCTCAAAGATATAATGGGTTACGATATCGTTCATAACTCTCAAATTTTATTCGGAGGCAAGGTTATTGTTTTTGGAGGCGATTTTAGACAAATTCTACCAGTTATTCTAAACGGAAGTAGACATGATATTGTAAATGCATCTCTGAGTTCATCGTACATCTGGCCTCAATGCAAAGTTCTTAAATTAACAAAAAACATGAGGTTAACAACTTGTATTGGTAATTACAATGTTACTCAGACAAAGCTTTTTGCAAATTGGCTTTTGGATATAGGAGAAGGGAAGGTTGGCTCTCCAAATGATAGTGAAGAAATCATTGAGATACCTGAAGATCTTCTCATCTCTAATTCATCTGATCCTGTTACTGCTTTGATTGATTTTGTATATCCTTCAATACTACAAAATTTTCAAATTGAAGGTTTCTTTCAAGAAAGAGCAATATTGGCACCAAAGAATGAAGTTGTTCAAGATATAAATGATAGATTACTCTCATTATTTCCTGGTGATCAAATGGAATATTTGAGCGCCGATAGTATATGTCATTCAGACCATGTCGACTCTAACTTTGATGAGTCCTTATACTCCCCTGATGTTTTGAATGGACTTAAAATTTTAGGATCGCTGAATCATAGGTTGGTTTTAAAAGTTGGAGTACCAGTTATGTTGCTGAGAAGTATTGATCAAAAAAGTGGTTTATGTAATGGAACAAGACTACAGATCATTAGCCTTGGAAATAGGGTTATCGAAGCAAAAATTGTATCTGGAAGTAATATTGGGGCGCGAACTTTCATTCCAAGGGTTAGTTTGATACCGTCGGATAAGAAAATTCCTTTTAAATTTAGAAGAAGGCAATTTCCACTTGCAGTTTGTTTTGCAATGACAATTAACAAAAGTCAAGGACAATCACTTTCTAAGGTTGGCTTATATTTGAAAGATCCTGTTTTACGCATGGTCAGTTTTATGTTGCATTATCCAGAGTTAAAAGCAGAGACGGATTGAAATTGTTGATTCTTGAGAGGGCAAGGTCACAAATAAAACTTCAAATGTTGTCTACAAAGAAGTGTTTACATCTTTATGAACAATTACTTATTTATTTTAATTGTTCTTTCTCTTAGTTACGTATGATTGTTACATCATTTGTAAGTTAAATCAACTTTGTTCAGTAGTTGATAATTTAATTCAAATTTTCTATTCAACTATTCTACCTTTATTTTTTTTCAATGTGAAAGAGCATAACTTAGTTCGTACTATTATATTATGATAACCTTCTTATTTTAATTTATATCTACAACATCATATATATCACTATGAACTTATACTAATTTATTTACAATGTGTCATATTAAGCACTTGTCGACCCGTGTAACATACGGATCACTAACCTAGTACATTAATAAACAAGTCAAGTTATTAATTTTATTTTCATCTAGAGATAAACATGTAATATATGAAAACTAAATTTGAAAAACACATATAATGAAGAAGATTATTAAAATTTAAGCTAAAATAAGAAACTTTTTAATAAAAATGTAATTTTTACATAAAAAGAGAATTTACCATTTATTTAATAATAAAAGAGAAACATGATAAATAATGGTGAGCTCATAGATACAATACGTGTTGCAACCATTACTTATTTATATTTATAATATTTGTAAGGAAAATGTGATGTATTAGTTTTTATAACATCTTTTCTATTAATTTGAAATGCAAGTTAGATTAATCGAAATGAATTTAACCTTTAGTTAGGGTTCAAAAAAAGAGTTTTTTTATAAATAGTATAAGATGAAATATTAACCATCAATCTTTTTAATCAACTGATAAAATCAATTTGTTATAAAAAAACTAGTACATTCACGGTCCATCTCTCATCCTTATAATTTAAACAAAGACATTATTTTCTAAACTTATCTCTCATTTTCAATAAACCACTACATCTGATTCAGCATATTTACTTTTATTTAATTAAATAATATTTTTATTTCCATGGACTCAAACAATATTAAACCGTCACATACTTAAGTTTTTTGGTTGACGGCGTTACACCATTATTTGTTCGTAGGGTGAGATTCGTTTTAGTTAAAGTTATTACGAGAAGATAAAGCACAAATCTAAACGTTAAATCTTTTTTATTAGTGAATAATTGTCTTAAAACTAAATACCTTTTACATAAAAAGAGCCACTAAAATGAATTGTTCACATTTTTTTTACTTTTAATCATTTATTGCACATATGTAGGTTATGTGTAGGTAAGATAATGCACATGTATATTTTACAAACATACAAAGTTTGTTTATATATTTTATAAATCCCAAAAGAGGCATACCCGGTACTTGATTTATCTCCTACTTTTCGAAAGGTTTCAAAGAGGTGCCGGATCACGAAGCGATCTAATGTATGCAGTTTTACCTTACAATTTTATGTAAGAATCTGTTTCCCACAGCTAGAATCCATGAGCCTAAGGTCACAAATCAGTAACCTCACTAGTTGCTTCAAAAGCTGCTCTCAAATAAATATTAAATTGCAATCATTTTCTTATACTAAGAGTATAAAAATTAGATTGAAAAAATAAAAGATAGAAAATTTCCTACAATTTAATGGTAGGAATTCTCTAAACACATGATTAGGTTGCGACTCAAACACATGCAAGTTCACGAATTAAAGGTTATGGTCAAGGACACGAATCGCAGACTATACAATCACCAACGACGTTTTTTTATTAAATAACATCATAGAATTTAAGTTCTTTTATTAAATACATCATAGGATTTAAAAAAAAAAAGATAAAGAGAATATGGGTTTATTAATAGATTATGAGGCGTTGGTTAGAATGCATATAAGTCAGACTAGTATTTACACCTGCGCCTTGTAGCAAGGTTCTAGAAAAAACTAACGTCGAAATGTTGCTGCATATTTGCCTTCAGGCGGGCGTTGATAACATTCATAATTTTATATAAAAGAAACGAAATGTTGACGTCGTTGATAACATTCAAAATGTTATAAAAAACAAAAAAAGCTAAAAAACTAACACCGGAATATTAATAAAACTAGGTTAGAACCCATGTATTACATGGTGGAATAAATAAAACAATTTAAAAAATAATTTTATGAATATTTTATTTTCTAAATGTTATTATCTATTGATGGAATAAAAATATAATAAATATTTAAAAGTTATAACACATAATGTGAGTTAAAATTATTACTTTATATTTAATATGTATTAATAAATTATTAAAATAACTACATTTATATTTTAAATGTTTAATAGTTTAGTTTACTTATTTACAATAATTATCATTTAATATGAAAGAGATAAGAAACACAAATATAGATATATATTTTTAAACATATTTTAGTTAAAAAGGAAAGTCAAATTAATTGTTTTTATATTTTTTGTATTTATTAAGAGATATACGGGAAAATGATTTTTGTGATATATTACAATGATGACACGTGTCATTTGATATGCTAGAATGATGACACGTGTATTAGAAAACATTCTTTTATTATAGGTTATAAATAAACATGTCTCAACATTGGTTAAGAGAATAAAAGCACGTTGCAGTGGCAAGAAGGAGAAGACGTGCGGTAACCAAAAACACAAAACCTTGGTGGCTAAAATGCAAGAAGCTAAAACATAACTATATATTCATGAAAATTTTCTATTCATATACAGTTAATTAGGATTGTTATGAACGGTAAACTCACTCAAACTATAAACATATTTTAAATTTACATCATAACTAACTTACATCAAAACATCATAAACGAGACTTGAATCCTCAATCTTAATAACATAACACCACTTACCGCAATAAATTATCATTAGATTAAACCCCACCCAAATTCAATTGGAACTTATACTATTATATCCTATCATGGATATATAATATCTACGTCATATATAAAATAATTTAATTGACTCTTTTTTAATGATAGATAAGGTGGACACATGAATATGTTGCTTCCTAGAAACCATCTACTTTGATGCCTAGAAAACTCACTACATTGTTGCAAACTCTCCGACAATCCCACTTTCACCAACGAAAGCTCCAACTATTTATTCTTATCATATGGAGAACTTTCGAATACAAATAAAGAAAAAAAATATAAGTAACATATCATAAAAACTATTACACCTTTTGTTTGATTAGAAATTAACTTCAAATTCCATATCAAAATGCTTTGTCATAAGCAATATGCATATATCAATTTTATTTTCAAAACAATTTCTGAAAGAAAAAAAGCTTTATCATGTTTCATAGGAGTCAACAAGTCATGTGATTCGAGTCAAACTCAAGTCTAAATACGAGACAATTTAACGAATGAGGCTCAAACATGAGGTTCATACACCGAGCTTGAAAATGCTCATAAGCATAAAGAAACATATTACACAAAAATACAATAGTATTTGTATAATATAATAAAGCATATATAATTACATACTTAAGTACTCTTATGTATCCATATAATAATGAGAGAAAAAACCAAATAACAATACCAAGGTGTAGGCAAAAGTTCCAGCTTGAAAATTACTAACATTTTGAATTCAATTATGTATGTGCACCATCAAAAGAATCATATAATAGATTTATGCATATACTTATACCGTTATACAAAAAACATATACACATACATACAATGGAGCGTTCATACAGAACACTAATGAAACCGATTAAATAATTATAGATTTTTTTATCACCGTCCTCGTGTGTAGTGTAAATGAGGGTAGCAGTCAAATGAAAACCATAACATAGCCTTACATATACGTCACACATAGGTTATGACAGGTAACAAATTTTCAGTTGACATAGTGTAAGACTCTTTACGTTCGTATTTTTATTCAACGTGTATGTAACAAATACGTAAATAGCACTTTAACATTTAAAAGTTTTAATAAAAACTGTAAATTATGTTAGTGTTTTTTATGGTTTTTTAGGTTTGTATAACGTACTATTAGTTTTTTTAGGAATTTTCACCTACACACGTAAATACATATAACTATTAATTGTAAGAATAGTCTTTAATTGAATAAACTAAAGTAAGTTAATAATGAACTATAATCATTTTTTATTACAATTTACATATCAAAACAGTGTTTATAATCTAGTTGCCAAAGAAACACGTAAAGTATGGATATGAAGTTTTAAAAGAATGTAAAGAATAATGTAGTGATGAATATATATAAACTTCTATGAGAGTTACTGAAAAATTAGAAGAATAGAAAACTAATAAAAGAATATACAACTGCAAAAACAAATTTACTTACGATATCTTTAAACTAATCTAAAAACTCAATCTTTTCATCATATGAAACATTACGAGATGGAAGCAAATAATGTAACGGAATGTTTGACAATTTTCAAATAACTAAATGTTGAACCAATAAAAAATTTGAATAATTAAATGTTGAACCACTAAAATGTCTGAACTATTAAAAGCTAGTAAATCGATTAAATATTTAAAGACAAATATGTGACCAATTCAAATAAGATGTTTCAATCATTCAGCATTAAATTTTATTAATCATTCGGAATTAGTATAATGATTAACCATTTAAAGACAAATGTCTGAACCATTCAAACATTTGTATTCAGACATTTGTTTGCGAAACAAACAGTCAGAACAATTAATAGTCTGATTTAGATGTTACAAAACAGGCCCTAAGATGAATATTTTAACTTTTAAAAATTCCATTCGAGGCCATGTTGGGATAATCTATTCTAATAGTTATACGAGTTTGCAAATTTTATTATGCACAACATTGAGGTAATAGAACCTTGTTTTTTCTTAAAATTAAAGTATTGTACATTAGAGAAAATTTACCCTTTTTTAAAAGAAAAAAAGTAGTCTCTGTCACAATTAAAAAATATATATTGTTTTATTATGATTACGCACAGAACTCTATTTTTTAATGTAAACCTATTCCCCTTATGTGTTATCCCTCGATGAATTATTAATTGTAAATATTTAGATGGATATATCTTTTCTTTTTATAGACTATAGTAATAATTTAGTTTGTAAGTATAAAAACAACAAACTCAACACACCCTTTAATCCTACTTTAAATTTACTTATTTTGTCATCGGATTTGAGCAGCAATGAACCATGAAAAAATGAGCATATTTTATATACGCTTTGGTAATAAACATAATTAATTGGGCATGTTTTGTTCACAAAATTTAATAAAACTGCAATTTGAATTTTATTTCTAAACATGTTTCGTTTGCAAAATTTGTTGGAACGGCTTATTCACACCTTGTAATCCCAGACTCAAATCTACACGTTTTGTCCATCATACATATTTTGGTATCTTGTCATCAACAAACCACAGACCCACCCACCCTTTCATATGTAACTTAGTTACAACCCTTTCACTAGACTATTTAGGCAAAAACGTAGGAATATTAAATCAAGACATCCACTTTTCGTGAATTGAATATTTTATTAAAGTTCCACCGGATGCAACTACTTTTGTTGGCTAATTACCAACATTTCAATTATACCAGCATTTCGGCTAACTTTCACAAACGACTTTGCGTCTGTGATCCTTTTATTTAACAAGTTATATTGGAATTATATTAATTAATTAATGTATTTAAGAAAAAAGTTAAAGGTTAAACAAGTCCATGACGAGAAATAGACTCATACAAATACATTTTAATTTTATTTATAGTTGAGAAGTATCTCTCGCGCCTCAACCATTTTATTACTTGTTGCATCTTCTATATATTCTTTTAATAACGTTTAGGAGTATTTTTGTACCTCGATTTCCTTGATGCATTTTGTTATATGTATTGAAGAAAACCAAAGATTCGAACCTAGATGTATAAGCCAACGCTCCCAGGTTAACGTCAAAAGCCTAATACGGTTATGCTTAACACTTGAAGAAAACACTCTCACTAGGGATTGAAGTATGTCAAGTTAGTCTAACATGAAATGAGGATGCTAAAACTTGATACACATGTGTGTACGTTGATTGCTTACACGTGATTGACATTCAAATTTTAAAGGATAATTGTCTATAGAAGTATAATATTTAAAAGCGTCATTTAGGATTTACAAATAGCGCTATATTTTGAAAATAAATATCGTTTTTTTCCTCATATTAGTTTTATAATTTTCAAGTTTGCTCACTAGTTCTCTTTATTATCATATGTGCTTAACAGTTATTAATATATATAGGTGTTACAGTATTTATGGTGCTAAATCTATCATTACACACATTTTATGGTATTATATATTATTTGTTAAGATTGATTAGTCGATCGCATGTTCTCCTTTGTGAATAAAATTTTGGGACCTAACATGCATTATCATGTTCACTAATCTTCATTATCTTCTACGTATATATTCACTAGTTTAGAAACTCGTGTTTTACATGTATTGAATTAATATATTAAATTAGTAGTTAGATTAATATTTATAAAATATATTATAAACTTTATATTAATATGATTTAAATATGGTTTAAATTACGTATAATAAACTAACTTAAGTGATAATGCAATAACAATACTATTTTAAACTATTATTTTTAAAAACTTTTGCAAAAAAATCATTTTTAAAAATTCCATTTTTCTTATTTTTTAAAATGTCATTTTAAGAAAAGTTCTCTTATTAAAAAATCATATTTATTTATTTTTAAAGAATTACATATTTTGATAAAAAAATATGCTTTATAAATTTGAAATAATATAATAACATTTTTAGCATTTAATGTGATCATTAAATGATTATATTTTTATGCTAATAATATGTGACATAGATACAAATAATCTTTAACCCAACTGGTTAAAATAAAGTACTTATAACATGTAAATAAAAAGGATGTCATGAGTTCAAATCTCACTCTAAACAAAAAAATTCAGAGTTGAGCTAGAGAGTTTTTTTAACAATAAGTTTCCTTTTGAGAGGGTTGGAGGTGCGGTCCCAGTTGGGAAATGGATAGATGAACCTGATTAAGATAACACGTATCATCCGAAGCAGGGTCGTACATTATCTTTCAAAAAAAATATGTGGCATGGATTGTGTGAGAACATAACATGTGGCAATGATAGTGTGAAAAATAACATGTGGCAATGATAGTGTGAAAAGTAACATGCGGAAAAATTTTATTTTGTTTTATTAGTATATATATGTTTTTTAAAAATTTTGTTTTTAAAAACTTTTGTTATAAAGTAATTTTTAAAATTTCCATTTTTTAATTAATGAAATGTCATTTTTAAAAAGTTCTCTTATTATTTGTTTTTAAGAAATTGTATATTTTTTTAAAAATATGTTTTATAATTTTGAAAGAATATAATTTAGCATTTAATGTGAGCATTAATGATTATAATTTTATGCTAGTAACATATGATATGCGGGGCGTGAGAATATAACACGTGACAATGACAATATGAGAAGATAACATGTGATAAATTTTTATTTTACTTTATTAGTATAGATATATATTAAGTGTTAAATCACTTTAACTCTTTATCAAGTAACAGAAGTGTTGAACTTTAAGTAATATCTATCATAGTCCACGTCATATATACAACGAGATGTCTATTACCAAAAGATGATTAATAACTTATCATATACCAGTGTTTTAAACGAGTGATAAAAAAACAGATGGGTGATTTTGATGCATTTCCTCGCATGTCATGATAACACTGAGCTATATATTGCTAGACGTCCATCACTCTGCATGTTGAGATGTTGAATCTTATGCCATTAAGTTTGATTTATACATAACTTATGACAAAATTACTAGTGTCATATACTCATATGATCCTTTTCAGTATTTTATTATCTTTCTTTCTTTGTAAAGAAAATGTAATAGACGTCCATCACTCTTTATGTTGAGAGGTTCTCTTTGATAGTCGTTTTTTTTTTTTTTTTTTTTTTTTTTTTTTTTTTTTATAACATTTGTGAGTTGTTTGCAATTCTTAGCTTTTATGTGTGAGATTTTTATGTTCTGTGTATTTCAAAAATGAACCTTCAAGTTCAAACGTACTATGTCCTCAGAAGAAGAAACCAATATGCAACCTTAATATTATTTCCAAAGTTACTGATTCATGAATTGTTTTTCAATTCTAAATTCAGTGAAACATTCAGAGCAATTTCATAATCCTATAACCAAAATAAAATAGAAAAGTTGGTTTTTATACTTTATACTATTTTTGAATAAACATATACAAATATGAACTAACAATATTGGAGATGTCATATAAGGATAAATTAACACTTCTTGTTTGATATATTGTTTAAATAAATATTATAAAACTGTCAAAAAAATTTAAATAAAATTCTCTCATCTATCAGTTTTCATAAAGATTTGTATAAATAAATTTAAGTAATCACACAAACACACACAACACACACACACATATATATATAAATTACTTCTGAAATAGTGTTAATATTCAATTAATTTTCTTTAGAAACAATTTATAAAATTATGTAGAGATCTTATACATTATTATTTACAACTTAATTTGAAGGTGCAAGAAGGTGGTGGTTGGGGTGGGTCAGTCTGCATGAAATTACACTTACAAAACAGTTACCATGTTTGCACCTCTCCAACTAACATACTTTTTGGAATAGTTGCCTTTTGTGTGATTCCAATTATATCCACCATTTTTTGAAGTTTAAAATTATTTTTAATCTTTCATATTTACATATACATATCAAGGTTTACAGGTACATGTATATAATATAAGTAAAACTCAAACTTAAATATTTTAGCCCATGAGGAAAAACCGAGATAGGTTTATAAACGTGCCCTAACTACATATAATACAAAGGGACTCTTTGGCGACATCTGAATCAACCTCTTCATGGTTCAGATGTTTGAATTGTTCAACATTTAATGGTTCAGACTGTTTGTTTTACGAACAAATGTCTAAATGGTTCAGACATTTGCCTCGGAATGGTTAAGCATAATAGTAATGTTGAATGGTTAATAGGTATATTGTTAAATGATTCAGACATTTTATCTAAATTGGTCAGACATTTGTCTTTGACTAATTAAATGATATACTAGCTCTTAATGGTTCAGACTTCTTAATGATTTAACACTTAATGGTTCAGACCTTTTTTAGTTCAGCACTTAGTTATTCAGAAATTATTAAACAACCCCTAACCCTAGAATTGATGGAATGTAATATTTATAAAAAAGTAAAGAGTAAAAATTAATAAACCAATAACTTCAATTTAATAAAACATTCATACTTTAATCTATCTATTATAATAAAATAAGGTTTTAGGTGGACACTTGATGTCACACCCCAATCTTGACGGCGGAAACGTAGAGGTGTGAGGGTTAAGATCGTTCACAGCCACATAACGCTATTAATAATCCCAAATATATATATTAATCATAAATTCCAATTGTACCATTACAATCATAAGTCTCAAAGAAATTAAAATAAATATAACATAAGATGAACAAGTCATTTTATTTTATTTATTTATCTAGGTCCATTCCTAGATGTGTAAGCTTCAAAGAGTAGAAATCAAGCTTGAGTATTTGTTGAAACATGTTAAAATAAAATGTCAACAATAATGTTGGTGAGATTTCCATAGTTTGCAATACATAATATAAAGATGACAATTCATGTTGTAAGTTAGAGAACAAAGTAAACTAGGGATGTAAGACAAAAATGCACAATCAAACCTCGACAAAGTTTTACAAGTCTCAAACGTTTAAAAGTATATACGATTAGCTAAGTGTACTTGGATCAACCAAACAGGCTTGTCTGGCCCATAGATCTATGACTTCGCTAAGCTAGCAATAGTTAATGATTGTATATATTTCGATATTAAATGATAGCTATCAAGTTCAACTAACTACAACATACAGGTGAAATGTCATAAGTTTACAAGAATCAAACGTGTTTACAAGTGCAAAGTTTATAATGTAACATGTTTCATCCCAAATGTGTAAAAATATAAAAATGGGTATAGAATACTCACTTGATCAATAAGTATAGAAAATGATGATTATAAAAGATATAATAATCGTCGTTTCAACGTAAACCGTCACAAGGCACCTAAATAGACATAATTACAAGGTTTAAGTTTTATTGTAATGAGTTTAACGAATCAACGAGGACTAGGGTTCTAAGTCGAATTTGGGGCTTGACAACTAATTATATTTAAAGAAATGAAATAAATTTATACTTGCTAAAAAAATATATATAATTATATTTTATTTAAAGTTGTGAAAAGAAACAATTATAATAATTAATATATATATATATATATATAAAGTTTTAATAAACTTTTATAACTAAAAGTTTATTACTATATAAACAAAATTAATTGAAAAGGGGTATTTGAACTAATAATAATTTACTAATTATTATTTCCAATCCATTTTATTAAAAATTAATCAGGCAAGCTTTGTTAAAATGTTTTATCAACAAAACATTTTTATTTAATCCTAGAAAAATTTTAGAAAATATTTGGAACTTTTGAAAATATTGGAAATAATATATATATATTTTAAGAATTTTTCCAAAATTAATCTTTAGACTAAAAGCCCTAAAAAACAAATAATAAAACATGAGGGTGCCCGGTTCGAACCCGAGACCTCATGCTTTAGGGTGATGCAACTTAACCAGTGAACTAGGCCGTGGCCTTGGTTCATATTTGTAACATCCTGTATCTCTATGACTTTATTTATTTATGTTTGTGCGTGACCTCTTAGTAAAGTTTAAGTCATTAATAATAATAATAATAATAATGATAATAATATTATAGTAATAATAATAAAAATAATAATATCTATAATCATAATAATAATAATCATAATAATAATAATCATAATAATAATAATCATAATAATAGTAATAATTATAGTAATAATAATATAATAATAACAATAATAATAGTATTAATAATAACTTCTTAAATTAAAGTTCAGGGGGGTTTTCTGCCAAATTCTAAACTTGAAAAACCAAGTTTCAAGCATTTAATCAACAGCCCAAACTTCAGGGGCTGAAAATGTAAAATTTGTCCTTTTAAACCCGTTTTTCCGGTGGCTTCGGCCGGAGCTCCGGCCGAGCTCCGGCGAGCTCCAAATCACCATTTCTACGCTAATTCGACCCACTTAAACCGCCCAACCCCTCTCGGCCTTGCGATTTGAACTCAAACCCTAACCCAATTCGATTTCCCGCTCGTACAAACCTTCCTAATCGAACTAAGGCTAACCGATGTAAACATCCAAATCAAATCCTGTCCAAATTCGCAATTCCAATCAAATTAATTATCCCTAAACTTAATACGCGGCTTAAGCAATCAATCAATCAATTAGAATTGCAAATTAACAGGTCGAAATCTCTTAATTTGGGTAAACTTCGAACGCGGTTTCAATCGAGTGTGTTAAGCCCGAAACCGTGTAATCGAAGCTATAAATTGAGGGCTTCGGATTCATTTTGAAGTTCCTAAACTCTCTGAACCCCCAATTTCACCATAAAAGCTCCCGATCAAAAAGCCCCAAATCAAGAACATTCGAGCCTAAGTCGAGCTCGAAACCTTTCAAAACCTCAGCAACTCGGGTAATTAAAACATGTTTTATGCTCGATTCGGTCCAAGGATCAAAAGCTCCATGATGATTCGAGTGATTAACATCGAATCGAGGGTCGATTTTGGATCAGATGAACCTAGGGTTCATCGGATTTGGGGGAAACGGGGAAGCCTTGTTTAAAATTAAAAGAAACCGAAGTGAACCACGGCCACGGCCCTGGTTCACTGGTTCCCGCATCCCATCCCCTAGGGGAGACCCGGGTTCGACCCCGGGCAAACCCCTATCCCCTTTTCAAATTTTTCTGTTTTTTTCCTTTTCTTTTCTTTTCTGTTTTATTTATTATTAATTACCTCTTTGCTTAAATTTTTAATTCTGAGAATTATTTTATAAATTCAGAATTTATTTATTATTTTATATTATTTTTAATTAAATCAAAGGTTTATAAATATGTTTGAATTTAAAATACATTGTGGTATTTTTCCTTATTTTGAATTATTTAAAATAATGTTGTTATGTGAAAAGATAATACTTGTGTAGAAATATTTTAAATTATTTAAATATATGTATATATATTGTCAAACAATTAGAATGATTAATTATTTACACATATATACTTATAGTTATATAAACATATCAAAGTATGTATACATATATAATATATATATATATATATATATATATATATATATATATATATATATATATTTCTTCACTTATTATAATCAATATATACAACCTTCATAAATTGGCGTAACGTGCGATTAGTTTTTCTTATATTAGCCTTTCTCTTTCGCGCAATAAATCTAATTATTATTTCGTTCCATTAACCCGATTTCACATTAATAACGCGAAATAAATAGATGTCAACCTCTATTCAATTTAAAATTTAGAACCTTAAAAGCATAATAATTAATTATCAAACCAATTATAACGCGTTACCTTATTCTTATTTAGGTACCTTGTGACGTTTGTGTCGGAAATCTTATTCGTGTTTATTCTTATTTCATCTTCAAGTCTTCTTATTATCATGTGAGTTCTTATGCCCCATTTTACATATATTTTACACCTTTCAGGGTGAAACATGTTGGTTATACAAACATACTTATACACGCTTTGATACTTATTACGCACGTGCAATTCTTTACGTAGTCGTGGTTATTTGAATATGTTAAGTTGTATATGAGATGTGACATACGTGTGCAATCATTAACTATAACTAGCCTGGCGAAGTCTTAGATCTTTGGCCTGACAAGCCTATTTGGTGCTAAAGCCGAGGGATTGCCGGCTCCTAGGAGCCGTATGCTTGTGCACTAGGGAACCAAATACACTTAGCTAATCATGCTTATTCATATTATTCAGTCAAGGTTTGATTGTAACTATGCATGTTCTATATACTTACTATCTTGTGACCATTGACTAGAATTGCCACATTCTTTCTCATGATATATACTTATTGTATTTTAAAACCATGAGAACTCACCACTTGCTAGTTGACTTTACTTTCAACATGTTTCAGGAATGTGCAAGTTTAATGATGACTGAAGAAACGCTTAAGCTTAGGATATGGACCTAGACTTAAATGAACTTTTGGATTCCTAATTTTGTTTATTATTTTTTTCTTGTAAGACGTGGATGTATGTGATGTTTGAAAACAATTGATTAATGGCATTTATATTTTAACATAGCGTTATGTGGCTGTGAACAATCTTAACCCTCACACTTCGACGTTTCCGCCGTCATGGTTGGGGTGTGACAGATTGGTATCAGAGCCATAACTATAGGGAACTAGGTTATTAGTAATGGTGACCTAGACTATAGTTTATGCATGATCCTTATAGGATGGTATTCCTATTAATACATACATATTGTTTTGCATGCTGCCTAACGCTATGCCTTATGTGCAATGTGATACCTTATTATAGGTGCCTCTTTGCATGAATACAAATTGTTACCCGTCTCCCCTAGACTTACCTTAAACATTGATTCTCCCCGACAACTGCTACTCCTTAAATCTTTCTTCATCTCAAAGTGGAACTTATTGATAGAAATTCCTTAGACTTAAGCCCTAATCCTATAAATATCTCATCAAGATTTTTGATCCCATGAACCATAGAACTAGTGTGGTACGTAGACACCTGTATCCTGGTTTTCCTGGCAAAAGGCCCTCGGGCTAAGGTAAGCATTTCGTATAAATCCTACGGGACCCGTCATGCTTACCTGGGGATTTTCGGGATGAGTGATAAACTATGGCCAACATACACCAGTTTCTGAGGCGAATGGGTCAATTCATCTTGACGTGTCAACGTTTCCAAATGGTGATGCGTCATCAAACGGAATCATTCCGTACAACCCATGATTCTTACTTTAACTGTCCATCCTTATTACCCTTTTAACCGATCTTAATCCAATTTATATTTTCCAGCATGTCTCGTTACCATGGAACCCGAGGAAGATCCGGCCGTAAGCTTGCCGCCATGATTGCCCGGCAAATGGCTGCGGTCATCCCGACTATGGTGGCTGAACTCAGCAGCACCATGATAGCCAACGTCACAAGCAACAGCAACGGCCAAGGGGAAATTAGTGCAAACCAAGGCCGAAACAACCAGACATGCACTTTCAACACTTTAGTTCGTGCAAGCCTCCCAGTTTCAGTGGCAAGGAAGGTGCCACCGTCTCCTGGAATGGTTTGAAGGAATGGAGAACACCTTTGTCAACTGTGAGTGTCCTGAAGCACTCAAGGTGAGGTATGCCACCAGTATGTTGCAGCAAAGGGCCTTAACATGGTGGAATAGTGAAAAGAGGAACCGAGGTCCCGACGCGATCTTGGCTTTAACGTGGGAGGAATTCAAAAACATAGCCATTGCCAAGTTTTGCCCGAGAAGTGAAATCCAGAAATTAGAGGAGGAATTCTGGAACCTGAAACAGGATGGCGGGAACCATCTGGCATATTCTACCCGTCATCACGAACTGAGTATACTGCTGCCACACATGGTGGATACTGTTTCACGAAATGTGGAAAAATTCATTAAGGGTGTGCCGCCCCAGATCCAGGATGCCGTGGTGGGTAGCCGACCCGCAACTCTAGAGGAAGCTATCACTATCACTGCCCAGCTGATAGAGAACCACATCCGAGCAGGCACCATGTCTGCAAAGGGTGCCAAGAAAACTGAGAGGACGGTCCCCGAGGAGGTCAAGGAGGTTAAGGTTGATAACAAAAAGAGGAAGTTTGTACCGGCACGGAACTACGCCGTGGCCGCTCCTAAACCACCTCAAAGACAGTGTGTACCCGGGACTGCACCGGCAGCACCAGTGCCCGTAGCAAGGGCTTATGCAGGCCCTTTACCCATGTGTAACACGTGTAGGTATCACCATCCGGGGAACCTCCCGTGTCGCATTTGCACACTCTGTGGCAAGTACGGACATCTTGTGGCAACGTGCCGCCGAGCCATGGGAAACGCAGTGACGGAACCAAACCGTGCCTGCTATAACTGTGGAGAAACGGGTCACTATCGTCCCCAATGCTCCCGTCTTGTGGGAAATGTTCCACAAGCTCGTGGACGTGCCTTCAATATCAACGCGAACCAAGCCCAGACGAACAACGAGGTGGTGAACGGTACGTAAAAAAAAATTTAAAACTCTGTCTCCGTAGAATTTCTCCTTAAAAATTTCTTGCTTATGTCATTGAGTGCCTCTTTAAAACCTACACAGGTATGTTCCTTATTAATGACACCTATGCATACGTATTATTTGATTCGGGCGCCGATAGGAGTTTCGTATCTTTAGAATTCGAGCCGACACTTTCGAAACTTCGCTCAAATCTAGAGAGACCGCTCACTGTCGAAGTTGCTGATGGAGAACCCATCACCGTCGACGTAGTCATTCGCGATTGCCTATTATGCCTCGACAGCCATAAATTTCTTATCGACCTCATTCCAATGAAGCTTGGAAGTTTCGACGTTATTATTGGCATGGATTGGTTATCCAAGAACCATGCCGAGATTGTTTGCTTCGAGAAGTGCATTCGCATGCCCTTACCCTCCGGTGATACGTTGAAGGTGTTCGGTGAACGGTCATCCAAAGGACTCAAGCTGATGTCATGCACTCAAGCTCGGAAATGCTTGAGTAAGAGCTATCCGGCCTTTCTAGCCTACGTGGTCAACACTAAGGTCAAAGGGAAAGAACTCAAGGATGTTCCAGTTGTACGTGAGTTCCCCGAAGTTTTTCCCGACGATCTTAGTGGGTTACCTCCCGTACGTGAAGTTGAATTCAAAATCGATTTGATTCCGGGAACTAGCCCTGTGGCTAAATCACCCTACCGACTCGCACCATCGGAGATGCAAGAACTCGTTAGCCAACTCCAAGAATTTTATGAGAAGGGGTTTATACGCCCTAGTTCTTCCCCTTGGGGAGCACCTGTCTTATTTGTGAAGAAGAAAGACGGGTCATTTCGCATGTGTATCGATTACCGGGAGCTCAACAAGTTGACCATCAAGAACCGGTATCCTCTTCCTCGTATCGACGACCTCTTCGATCAACTTCAAGGAGCTGCAATCTTTTTAAAAATCGACTTGCGTTCGGGTTATCACCAACTGCGAGTCCACGATGACGATATCCCAAAGACCGCATTCCGCACTCGGTACGGGCATTACGAGTTTATGGTTATGCCTTTCGGCTTAACCAATGCTCCTGCGGTCTTCATGGACCTTATGAACCGAGTGTGCAAGCCATACCTAGATAAATTTGTCATTGTGTTCATCGATGACATTCTTATCTATTCCAAATCCCGCACCGATCATGAACTTCATCTCCGGCAGATCCTCGAACTGTTGAAGAAGGAACAACTATACGCAAAGTTCTCAAAATGTGAGTTTTGGCTTGAAGAAGTACAATTCTTGGGACACGTTGTGAATAGCCAAGGAATTCACGTCGACCCTGCAAAGGATGAAGCTTTTAGGAATTGGAGTGCTCCCACGACTCCAACGGAAGTTCGATCGTTCCTTGGCCTAGCCGGGTATTATCGACGATTTATTGCCAATTTCTCAAAAATCGCAAAGCCACTCACGTTCTTGACCCAGAAGAACCAGCCTTTCGAGTGGAAAGCCGAACAAGAAGAGGCGTTTGAGACATTGAAGCATAAACTATGCAACGCTCATGTTTTAACGCTACCAGATGGAAACGACGATTTCACAGTATATTGTGACGCGTCGAGACAAGGTCTTGGTTGCGTCCTCATGCAACGAGGAAAGGTAATAGCCTACGCCTCGAGGCAATTGAAGGTTCATGAGGTAATTACACAACGCACGATCTCGAGCTCGGAACGGTGGTCTTTGCCTTGAAAATCTGGAGACACTATTTATATGGCACACAATGTATAGTGTACACGGACCACAAGAGCCTCCAGCATGTTTTCAATCAGAAGGATCTCAATATGAGGCAACGTCGATGGGTGGAGCTAATTAGTGACTACGACTGCGACATCCGATACCATCCCGGCAAGGCAAATGTCGTAGCTGATGCGTTGAGTAGGAAGACGCACCAAAAGATGGTTTCCGTTCAAGAGAGTCGCGACCGTCGGCAATGGTTCGATACATTGGGAGAGTTTGACACTGAAGTCCGACTTGATGTCAACAATGCTACAGTGTTACTGCAAAATTTGAGGATCGATTGTGACATTGAATCAAGCATCCGAGAAGCCCAGCAGGCAGTGCAAGTCGAAGAGAGTATGAAAGAGGAACTTGAGCCCAATCTTGTAGCCCAACTGGAAGCAAGAGCCAATGGGTTGATTTTTTTCGCAACCCGAATTTGGGTTCCCAAACGTAATAACCTTCGGGCTTTTATCATGAATGAAGCACATCAGACTCGCTATTCTATCCACCCGGCTCCGATAAGATGTACATGGACTTGCGGAGTTAATATTGGTGGCCCGGAATGAAACGAGACATAGCAACCTACGTTGCTAAGTGCCTCACGTGCACGAAGGTTAAAGCGGAACATCAACGTCCAAGTGGCTTACTCGAGCAACCCGAAATTCCCATGTGGAAATGGGAGCATATATTCATGGACTTCATAACTAAGCTACCTCGGACATCTCGCGGGCACGATAGCATATGGTTAATCGTCGACCGACTGACCAAGTCGGCACACTTCATACCCATACGCGACACTTATAAGACATCGAGGTTAGCACAAATTTACATCGACGAGATCATAAGCCGTCATGGAGTGCCCCTGCACATCATATCCGACCGAGACGCCCGATTTGCTTCTCACTTCTGGTCTTCCATGCAAGAACTCCTGGGTACGCAATTGGATTTAAGCACGGCTTACCATCCCCAAACCGATGGTCAAACGGAGCGGACAATCCAAACTCTGGAAGACCTGTTGCGTCTCTGTGTTCTCGATTTTGGTGGCGACTGGGATACGCACCTACCACTCGCAGAGTTCTCCTACATAATAGTTACCATTCAAGCATCCAAATGGCACCATTTGAGGCACTTTATGGTCGTAAGTGTCGTTCCCCGATTTGCTGGACCGACATGGGCGAAAATCTTATCACGGGTCCCGAACTCATACAAGAGACGACCGATAAGGTTGCTATCATCCGCAAGAACTTGGAAACGGCTAGGAGTCGACAGAAGAGCTACGCCGATAAACGTCGCAAGCCACTAGAATTTCAAGTTGGGTAGATGGTCCTTCTCAAGGTCTCACCGTGGAAGGGTGTGGTTCGCTTTGGAAGGAAAGGTAAGTTAGCTCCGAGGTTTGTAGGACCTTTCAAGGTTCTGAAAAGAATTGGGAGAGTTGCCTACAAACTAGAACTACCCTCCGACCTTAGTGGAATTCACCCAGTCTTCCACGCTTCGAACCTGAGGAAGTGTTTGGCCGACGATAACTTGTATGTGCCATTGGAAGACATCCAGATCGACGAGTCCCTACATTTCGTTGAGAAACCCTTCGAAATCATGGATCGCATTATGAAGAAGACTAGGACCTCTACGACCCCAATTGTAAAGGTTCGGTGGGAGAACAAACGGGGAGCGGAATTCACTTGGGAGCGTGAAGATCATATGAGGAAGACTTCTCCTAATTTGTTTTTGTAACTTTCGTTATTTTTAATTTCGGGACGAAATTAATTTAAGTTGGGGAGACTGTAACATCCTGTATCTCTATGACTTTATTTATTTATGTTTGTGCGTGACCTCGTTAGTAAAGTTTAATTCATTAATAATAATAAGAATAATAATAATAATGATAATAATAACCTTAAAAGAAACGGTAACAATTATAATTATAATAATAGCAAATAATAAAAATAATAATATCTATAATCATAATAATAATAATCATAATGATAATAATAATTATAGTAATAATAATAATAATAACAATAATAATAGTATTAATAATAACTTCTTAATTAAAGTTCAGGGGGGTTTTCTGCCAAATTCTAAACTTGAAAAACCAAGTTTCAAGCATTTAATCACAGCCCAAACTTCAGGGGCTGAAAATGTAAAATTTGTCCTTTTAAACCCGTTTTTCCGGTGGCTTCGGCCGAGCTCCGGCGAGGCTCCAAATCACCATTTCTACGCTAATTCGACCCACTTAAACCGCCCAACCCCTCTCGGCCTTGCGATTCGAACTCAAACCCTAACCCAATTCGATTTCCCGCTCGTACAAACCTTCCTAATCGAACTAAGGCTAACCTATGTAAACATCCAAATCAAATCCTGTCCAAATTCGCAATTCCAATCAAATTAATTATCCCTAAACTTAATACGCAGCTTAAGCAATCAATCAATCAATTAGAATTGCAAATTAACAGGTCGAAATCTCTTAATTTGGGTAAACTTCGAACGCGGTTTCAATCGAGTGTGTTAAGCCCGAAACCGTGTAATCGAAGCTATAAATTGAGGGCTTCAGATTCATTTTGAAGTTCCTTCACTTATTATAATCAATATATACAACCTTCATAATTGGCGTAACGTGCGATTAGTTTTCTTTATATTAGCCTTTCTCTTTCGCGCAATAAATCTAATTATCATTTCGTTCCATTAACCCGATTTCACATTAATAACGCGAAATAATAGATGTCAACCTCTATTCAATTTAAAATTTAGAACCTTAAAAGCATAATAATTAATTATCAAACCAATTATAACGCGTTACCTTATTCTTATTTAGGTACCTTGTGACGTTTGTGTCGGAAATCTTATTCGTGATTATTCTTATTTCATCTTCAAGTCTTCTTATTATCATGTGAGTTCTTATGCCCCATTTTACATATATTTTACACCTTTCGGGGTGAAACATGTTGGTTATACAAACATACTTATACACGCTTTGATACTTATTACGCACGTGCAATTCTTTACGTAGTCGTGGTTATTTGAATATGTTAAGTTGTATATGAGATGTGACATACGTGTGCAATCATTAACTATAACTAGCCTGGCGAAGCCTTAGATCTTTGGGCCTGACAAGCCTATTTGGTGCTAAAGCCGAGGGATTGCCGGCTCCTAGGAGCCGTATGCTTGTGCACTAGGGACCAAATACACTTAGCTAATCATGCTTATTCATATTATTCAGTCAAGGTTTGATTGTAACTATGCATGTTCTATATACTTACTATCTTGTGACCATTGACTAGAATTGCCACATTCTTTCTCATGATATATACTATTGTATTTTAAAACCATGAGAACTCACCAACTTGCTAGTTGACTTTACTTTCAACATGTTTCAGGGAATGTGCAAGTTTAATGATGACTGAAGAAACGCTTAAGCTTAGGATATGGACCTACACTTAAATGAACTTTTGGATTCCTAATTTTGTTTATTTATTTTTTTTTCTTGTAAGACGTGGATGTATGTGATGTTTGAAAACAATTGATTAATGGCATTTATATTTTAACATAGCGTTATGTGGCTGTGAACAATCTTAACCCTCACATTTCGACGTTTCCGTCGTCATGGTTGGGGTGTGACAATATTGGTTTCCAAATGCTTTAAACCCAAGTACGAAGCTTTCCCCAAATTGCGAAGAACCCTAGAATAAGGTGAATCAAATTGAACCCAAATTCGCGGTTGATACAGAAATTAATCATAGGGCTTTTGATCACTACATGAATTCGGTCACAATGGTGCATTTACCTTACTTGTTTGCAACCGAATTGATGTGATAATGCACGATAAAGCCTCAACTAACTTTCGATGAACACGAGTCAAATTCCAATTGTTTGAGTGAAAGAGATACGAATTCCGTTTACAGAAAGTTCAAAGGGATCGAAAGGAGTATTTGCCCCCTGTTATATAGGTTTGATTTGGTCGATTTAGTCTCGAACGGATTTCACCCTTTGATTCGTTTGGTTCGGTTACAATTGTATGATCAACCGGTTTTTAAACCCAAATTAAACCTCACATTTAGTTTTGTAGTGATTAAACGTACGTTTCTAATCCACCAACGGCTCAATTCAACGGATTTAAAGTGTAATTACATGGTGGCTTTCGGTTTCGTGTGGTTTCTTAATGAAACAATTATTTCGATCGAGTTAACACCAGTTACGTATTCGATTAGTGCCCACGTTCGAAGTATTAGCTTTAATTCGATCGAACCAAGCGTTTATTGGGCGTTTTGCCCTCGCCGGAGCTCGGCCGGATCTTGTGGCCAGAAAAACGTGAAAGGAAAGGGGGGTGGGGGTTTGGGATTCAAAAATTACACATTTAGCCCCTTTAGTTTTGTTTTTATTAATTTATGCACAAAATTTCATTTAAAGTTTATTAATTGACAAAACATCCCCTTAACTTCCTTAATTTAAGTTTTAATTCATTTACAACTTATTACTTATATAACTTTTATTAGTTATTATTTCTATTATTATTATTAATAACATAACTATTATTACTACAAAAAATATAATTATTATTATTATATTATTATCATAGTTATTATGATGTTATTTATTTTATAATCTATTAGAATGTTATTATGTTCAATTTAATAGATAAACTATAATCTTTTAACATTAAAGAATTAAAGACTAACTAAAAGATAAACACAAATAGCCCACAGGTTTCATGAAAAGCATTAATAGTCCTTACAAGAATAAACGAGGTTAACTATTAGATAACCAAAAATACAAGATGTTACATTTGACATAACTCTAGACATCATATTTTAAATTTACTCGTTTTTTTGTTTTATTAAATATTTATATTAACTACTGACATCATATTTTGTTTTATTTACATAGATTTATATATTAACAAATCATAAAGAGATATTTTAATATTTCTAAGGAAACGTATTTTTAAAAAATAAAATTATTTTTTAAAACATCAATCTATTTTAGAAATACAAAATACATATAAACCAAAATAAGTAAAATTTGGATTTATAATAATACTATTATTAAAATTGACATTTTGTTAACACGACTTGTTTTGATACAGAACATCTAAATTTTTAATTTTGAAAAAAAATTTAATGATAAAATTTTAAAATAGTATCATAATTTTATCACTTATAATTATTACTCATTCGTAATTTAGATCATATTTTATCTTAAAATATTGTATTATAATTAATCAGTTGTCATTACCAACTATTAAAAATATTATTAATTAAATCTGTGTAATACAATAGATACTAAGTTATGTATGCAGTATGTTTGAATGTTGCATATATCACATGTATTATCAATGATACACTCATATGTTATTGATGAAACACAAATGGATGCGTTAATGCATAAATTACATATGCTTTCTGTAAGGCATTCGTACTTTGTTGATCAAAACATAAATTATTGAGAGTTGTATATTACTTTCAGATTGAAACAGTATAGCGGTTCTATTCATTACATCGTTTTCACATTTGAAATTCACGTGTGAAAATTCTGAAAAAATCAAAATCTAATCAATTTTTAATGGAAACATTTTTATAAATATATATATATAGAAAAAGTTCAAGTTGACTAGGTTAGCTCAACCCCTACTAAAGGATCTTTCTCTTAGAATTTGTTACTAGGTGTGCTTCCTCTCAAAACCCCGGTTAGGGGCATCATCTTATAACCAATAAGTTCTAATATTATAAATCATAATAAACTAATCCAAACTAGTTTGACCTTTGCAATTTCAAACTAGTTTGATAAATATTATGATTTAATTGATCACTTAGTCAATTTAATTACAGTAAGATATCTAACAGTCTTAATTAATTTAATTACACTAAAATATCTAACACTTTCATAATAAAAGGCATGTTTTGTTGCATACACTATACGTGCTAATGATATTTTTCTAGTGTGTACATTACAACATAGGGTACCACATGTGTTACCCTGACCCATTCTATTTTTGGTATGCACCCTCGCATACATTACATGCGTTAGTATATGTTCTCTAAGTTTTTAGTATTTCTTTTTGACACGAGACAAGAGTTAACATAAAAGTCTAATTTTTGTTAGTAGAAATTACGTAAATTGTGATTAAGTAGAAACATAAATAGCAATAATTTCTGTTATTGGCTTACTTTACGAATGAAACTTGAAATTTAATGTAAACATAATAAGCAAAAATATAACTTATATTTTATTTTAATACGTAAGGAATCACTTAATTTGAGTAATTTTATATTACATCTTTATATTTACAAGAACTCGGACGCATTTTACAACACTTTCGTGATGAAACTTAGCTAAGGAATACCCTTGTCCACACCTTGAATATCCTTTATCAAAACTTTTGATGTATTAATTATTTATTCTAGTTTCATCTTAAAAACAGATATTATATATTTTAATTTTACTAGTCGGTACAATTAGGGGTGCTAAAAAATATCCGAATCCGAAACCGAATCTGAAATATCCGAAAATCCGAAATTCGGATATCCGAAATTTCGGATTCAGATTCGGATAGTGATTTTGAGAATTTTCGGATATTTCGGATATCCGAAATATCCAAAATATTTTTATAAAATTTTAAAAAATATTAAATATTAATTAAATGTTTTAGATATTTTCAGATATTTTGGATATTTTAATATACTTTGGATGTATGAAATAAATTTCAATAAAATTTATTACATTTTTATAAATTTTATCAAATAATACAACTTTCTTTTGAAATTCGGATATCCGAACGGATATCCGAATCCGAAATTTCGGATAGTAAAATCCACTATCCGAAATTTCGGATATCCGAAATTCGGATATTCGAATTTCAGATATCGGAAAATGAACACCCCTAACTATTTTAGTTAAACAAAAATAAATTATAAGTTAAACACAAAACCCATAATTGGTTCACGAGGCAGGCTAGTTTTATTTGTTTTCCCCCTCTTTATACAAATAGTTTTAATGCTTTTTGTGATTTAATTTGAAGTAGTAAACGACTCAATATTATTATATTATTATTATTATTTTATTATTATATTATTATTATTATATTATTATTATTATTATTATTATTACTATTATTATTATATTATTATTATTATTATTGTTATTATTATTATTATTATTATTATTATTATTGTTATTATTATTATTATTATTGTTATTATTATTATTATTTTATTATTATTTTTATTGTTATTGTTATTATTGTTATTATTATTATATTATTATTATTATTTATAGTATTATTACAATTAGTATTATTATTACTATTATTATTATTAATACTATTAGTATTATTATTATTATTGTTGTTGTTGTTGTGTTGTTATTATTATTATTATTATATTATTATTATTATTATATTATTATTATAATTTAAAACGATAAATGTACGACCCAGCTTCAAAGGATAGGTGTTATCTTAATCGAGTCCACCTATCCATTTCCCAACCAGGACCGCACCCTCAATCCTCATCAGGAGAAAACCCATTACTGAAAAACTTACTGACTCAACTCTGAATATTTTTACCCATAGTGAGACTTAAACTCTTGACCTCCCATTTTAACTGTGGTTTTAATGGCGACGTTAATGCTGCTTCCCACCATATAGGAGGTGAAGGTTCGACCCCCTCTTTTTTTGATGTTTTTACAATCCATCTTTTAATATTCATAACTCATAAGTTCTTCTGCAATTTTTTTAGCTTTAAACATTTTATTTTTAGTTTACCTTTTTATATGATTTTTGGTTTTAATTTCTATTGTGGTTTTGTTAATTTTAATGTGAACATATATCGTCTTTTATTGTAAAGTTATAACTTTAGTGTATTAATCCAGGAAAAACATCCTATTAAAATTTTCACAACTACATAAAGTACGTTCTTTAAAATCTTTTAACATACTATTACGACATACTATTTTTAAGTACGTCTTTGCAAAAGTTTTTTTTTTTAAACCAACACACTGGTAATTACCCCACTAATTGTTTCTAGAAATATCATGATAGTAAGGTCAAGGGTGGTGCTGTAAACTTACATGTATATTCAATAGATGACTAACAAAGCAAATTAAAAAGTATATTAGTAATTTAGTAGTACTTAAAAATTACCATTATAATAAGTTATCGAATTTCATTGGCACGTTGCTAAATAATACATGCGAATTAAAGTATTGAGTTCTAAAACATTAAACAGAGCCTCTTAAATTTAATAAATGCTTTCAAAACTGTTACAAAGATATAACTAATTTTGTTGACACTTTATTTATTAATTAAGTAACCTATGAATGTTTAAAAACTAGGCAAATGCCAATTAAAAACATAAATAGTTAACGTAATTGCTCATTTAACCACTTAAAAATCTTTTTGTTGATTAAAATCTAAATGTTTGCATCGTTGGTCATCTCATTGCATTGGGTGATTGAAATGCATGTATTGTAAATTATACTCTAATGTATGCCGTATACACTGACGATTATACACATGCATTTTAATATTGTGTATGGATTGGTGACAACACTACATGTGTTAGTGATTGTATTTTAATATATGTTGTTGAGATTTACATACGAGCTCTATAAAATGTAAAAACAAAAACGGTAGAAGCATGTAACATTCATAAACACTTTTATAACTCTCACCAAGATTCATTTGCATAGGACTAAAGAAACCATAAGTACAAGCATATGATGTTTAAGAACTACAACCTTTTATGTTTGCTCTCGACTAATTGATGAAGTGGATTATAAGGAACCGGGTGTTCTCTCTATCCACGGGCATTTGAGTGTTCAAGCACGCTGGTATTTACTAAAATCAAGCTTAAAGTAGTAAATCTAACAACTCTTAGGTCGAAATTATTGTGGGACCATCTAGTTCAATTCAAGTATCAAATGGAAGCTAAAATAGTTGCTATAAGATTTATTTCATATTCTTTTTTACTTGTTTTCCTAGATTTTACTTTTCAAATAAGCTCCACATTTATGGCATGATGATGAAAGGGGCTCATCATTGAAGTTTATAAAAATATGTTTTTGCCCAATTCTAGGCCCATTCTAAAAATGAAACAACAAATCTACAAGTGGCCGATTCATTCTATTTCATTTACCTCTTTATTTAATTCTTACTTTCTTGGTGTAATATTAAGAAATTTAGAGAGAGAGGTGAGTTGGCATATGGTTTTAACTTTTAAGTGAAGGAGGTGGTTATTATTTTTAACCGCAACAATACACATCTTACAATAATACAATAATAGGTTGTTATTTATATAATATTAATTATCAACTTACTTATATATTTAAGTTTGTATTTTATGTTTTGTAAAAGGGTATGTTATATATACATTCTATTTATTTCATCATCTCTATCTCTCTTTATACATATATATATAGATACATGGAGAGAATAGATACAATTATATATTACTTTGTATTTTTCTTTACATTTTCATTTTAACGCTATAGTTTTGTTTTTTACATTTAACCCTAATACATGTTTCATTTTCAAATTTGATCTTAAATACTTTTCATCTTTTACAATTTTTTGTTTTACGTCTATTTCATCATCTCTATCTCTCTCTATACATATATATATATAGATACATGGAGAGAATAGATACAATTATATATTACTTTGTTTTTTTCTTTACATTTTCATTTTAACGCTATAGTTTTGTTTTTTACATTTAACCCTAATACATTTTTCATTTTCAAATTTGATCTTAAATACTTTTCATCTTTTACAATTTTTTATTTTACGTCTCGGTCTAAAATTTTCGAGTTAATATACAGACACATGCGTATGTGGTTTAACATTTTTACATTTATTTTTTTTTGTTTCACAACTACGTTGTGTAATACACTTTATTCTAATTTATACACATTAACAAGTCAAAACACACATGCATGGGTCAAAGTTTTAAGTCTACTTTTCGTTCGGGTTTATTTATTTTTTACGAGCTTTTCTGGTGTTGAGGTCGCTAGCGACGATATGACTTTGATGTTATTTGATACGGTTTTACGGTCCCACCGCAACGCGTGTTATTTGTATTTACAAAGTGAAGGAGGTGGTACCCTCTTAGGCTCTTAACCATTAGAATTTACATGGGGGAGTTTTTTTAAGAAATCACCAACGGTCAGAAATAGAGGGAGAGAACCGTTGTCGAACGATCAAGTTACCAGGCACTGGCTCTACCCGCCTGAGTGGCGACGGTGTGCCATGAAACCACCATATCCTCGAGTGTTACCCGAGTTCCATTCCTTCCACCCTAACATATGAAACCTATAAAACTATCAAGACACCACACGCTTTTAACTTATTTGTCATAATTGCACATAAATTACATGTATAAAGGCCGACTAAAGTTTGGCTCTCGCTTTAAATCAAGGACTAAAATTTAGCCCTTGCATTTTGCGGCAAGCTAAAGTCTAAGCACTTCTTTTTGGCCATTAAATAAAATTTTGCCGATCATTTTCCCAAAATACCACAATATAGACATCATATACATACGCATTGATTTGATTTTTTTAACAATAAATGTATCATTTGATTGGTTGTGTTCATAAACTCTCTATTACTTTCTTTGGTTTTTTTCTCGAGAAATTTTAGCCTCCTCAGCCATATTAGCTTATTTGGTTTTTTCTTGTTGGTTACTTTCCAGTATACTTCTTTTTACTAAGCTAAAATACATTAGACAAATTTTTCTAGAATTTTCCCTAATATATTTTATCTCTTTTAAGTGCTAGATAATACATTATCTTATTGAATACCATCTAATTTACACCACCTTATAGTAAACGAGATTCAAATATTTGATTTTTATAAAAAACTTCATCATACTTACTTCAAATAGCAATGTTTTCAGAACCGGATCGGATACCGAAAAAGAAGCTTTACTGGTTTTGTGGTCGGATTGAATATAAGAACCGAGTAACGTTATATTATATATATATTTATAAAAAATTTAGCCTCGTCAGCCATATATATATATATATATATATATATATATAGTATATTATATTTATAGTTATATATATATTTATATATAAGTAATTTATATATGTATTTTATAGTTATATATAAAACTTTATATTTATATATTTAACATAGTAACACATTAATTTATGATTCAACACCTTGTTTTTATTCATTAAAATAAAATATATATATATATATCAAAATCTCATTCGAATCGGTCCGGTTTTCCCGTCCAACCACCGGTTCAGAACCAACCGACCAGTTTGGACCAGCCCACAACGATCCATAGCGAACCGCACCGTCAACCTAACCAATCTCCGGTCAGATCGGTTGGACCAGCCGGTTCAATACGTTCCTAACAACAACGTCAAATAGTTTTACAATCCGACCCCACCCCAAATAAAAATATATATTTTAGTCATAAGTATTTGCATTTTGTTAGAGAAAAACACCTAGTGGGTCCCACTACAAACACCCAGTAACAAACTTGCCCTTTTTATTCGCTTCAATTCCCCTACTCCCAACCTACTTCTCCTCCTTCATTTATCCTTCTTTCTCATTCATCTTCTTCACATCATCTTCAACCTCTCTTCTTCTTCAACATCTCTGCAACAAAACAAAAAATCCATTCAAAAACTTAAAAACAAACATGTTAGTAACCCCCGAAATGTACGAAGGAACCGCGTGCTACGATCCGACTCACCTCGACTCCCTAATCGACCAAGACGACACCAACTTCAACCATCAAACCCCCAATTTCACCTCCATTGACGCCTCAACTGACTACCACCTCATCAACATTGATTTGAAAATCAAAACCAGATCATACACGATCTGAATTGGGGCATCATCATCCCCACAACCAATTCACCTCGAAAACGAAGCGAATTGCTTGCAGAATATGTCACTGATCGCCCCCAATCCGCCCCCGCCGGATCTCCTCAACCTGTTTCAGCTGCCGAGATGCTCGAACCCTTCCATCTCGTTCTCGAACCCGGCGGGGGCGGATCACACGTACGATCCGCTGCTCCCGTTGAACCTCCCGCCGCAGCCCCCGTTCTTCAGGGAACTGATTCATTCCCTGCCGAATGGGTACGGCGGGGGGTTGATTTTGGGGGACATGGATGTGGAGAGAGATCAACATCACAATCATCAATTGTATCATGATGGTGATGGGATATTGAAGTTTAGTAGAGATATTAATGGCATAGTTGGAAAATCAAGAGATGGTAAAGATACTAAACATTTTGCTACTGAAAAACATAGAAGACAACAATTGAATGATAAGTTTGATGCTTTGAAGAATTTGGTACCAATCCCACTAAGGTATGAGCATTTGGTTACAACATTTGTAGAATATTATTAGTGAATTTGTTGATCAGGGTTAATTAGTATGAACCCTCGAGTCCATTTAAGTTTTTATGATAACTTAAATTGGACTCATAAGCTCAAACCTATTTATAATCAATGTTAAACGTTAGTAGCATGTTGGAATAGTTATGTGATGTTGTATGTTGTTTGATTATGAATTTGGTTTGATTATGATGTTTTGAAAGGCGGATCGAGCGTCGGTGGTGGGAGACGCGATCGACTACATAAACGAGCTCAAACGAACGGTCGAGGAGCTCACGATTCTTGTGGAGAGGAAGAGATGTAATAGAGGAAGGATGAAGAAACATAAAGTCGAAGATGATTCGACTTTGGATGTCGAGAGCATTAGCACCAGGCCCAATGGGCCTGGTGGTGGTGATCTTGATCGACAGGGGTATAATGGTAACTCGACTTCTGCATTGAGGAGCTCGTGGCTTCAACGAAAGTCGAAGAACACTGAAGTCGATGTTCGAATCATTAACGATGAATGTAATATCAAATTGGTTCAACAGAAGAGAATCAATTGTTGTTGTTTGTTTCCAAAGTTCTTGATGAACTTCAGTTGGATATTCATCATGTTGCTGGTGGGCTAATTGGGGATTTCTATAGTACCTGTTTAATACCAAGGTACAAGTGTTTAAAGTGTATTTATGCAGTAATGGGTTGTACGTTACAAGTTACAACTATCAATTGCACAAGTTCTTTTATTATTATTATTATTATATTATTATTATTATTATTATTATATTATTATTATTATTATTATTATTATTATTATTATTATTATTAGTATTATTATTATATTATTATTATTATTATTATTATTATTATTATTATATTATTATTATTATATTATTATTATTATTATTATTATTATTATTATTATTATTATATTATTATTATTATTATTATTATTATTTATTATTATTATTATTATTATTATTATTATTATTATTATTATATTATTATTATTATTATATTATTATTATTATTATTATTATTATTATTATGATTATTATTATTATATTATTATTATTATTATATTATTATTATTATTATTTATTATTATTATTATTATATTATTATTATTATATTATTATTATTATTATTATTATATTATTATTATTATTATTATATTATTATTATTATTATTATTATTATTATTATTATTATTATTATTATTATTATTATTATTATTATTATTATTATTATTATTATTATTATTATTATATTATTATTATTATTATTATTATTATTATTATTATTATTATTATTATTATTATTATTATTATTATTATTATATTAGTATTATTATTATTATTATTATTATTATTATTATTATTATTATTATTATTATTATTATTATTATTATTATTATTATTATATTATTATTTATTATTATTATTATTATTATTATTATTATTATTATTATTATTATTATTATTATTTATTATTATTATATTATATTATTATTATTATTATTATTATTATTATATTATTATTATTATTATATTATTATTTATTATTATTATTATTATTATTATTATTATTATTATTATTATTATTATTATTATTATTTATTATTATTATTATTTATTATTATTATATATTATTATTATTATTATTATTATTTATTATTATTATTATTATTATTATTATTTATTATTATTATTATTATTATTATTATTATATTATTATTATTATTATTATTATATTATATTATTATTATTATTATTATTATTATTTATTATATTATTATTATTATTATTATTATTCTTATTATTATTATTATTATTAGATTATTATTATTATTATATTATTATTATTATTATTATTATTATTATTATTATTATTATATTATTATTATTATATATTATTATTATTATTATTATTTATTATTATTATTTGTTTGTTGTTTGTTTTTGATGTATGATTTTAATGACATTTTTTGGATACAGATTTGTGAAGGGTCATCGGTTTATGCAAGTGCGATAGCAAATAAGCTACTTGAGGTGGTCGAGAGACACTATGCAAGCATCCCGATAGCTACCGGCTACTAGATAGGAAAATCTTTAAGGTATAACTACTAGTACGTAACATATAACATTTAGTAAATGATGTATTGGTCATTAAATAGACATCTTAACTACGTACGTACACAAGTTTTTTTTATAAAAACATCATAAAAGTTAATGATGCATCTAACTATGCATAAGCTACAACAATAAATGCATTATGTACTACCCCAAAAAAACATTAGAACGTTGACAAATGCAAGGATTTTAGGCGGGTAAAAACTATACAGAACTATAAAATATCATAAAAATCATTATTTCATCTAGACACTTGTTTTATTTTGAAATTTTTTATCATATGTTTTACTTTTTGACCATCATCTTGACGTGCAAATCCACATTAACGTTTGGATGAAACGCGTCACTCGTTCAAAATTTGTTCATGTGAAGCAGAGGTCGTCTTGATCTCAAGCTTCATTGTACATCTAAATATTAGTGTGTGAGCGTTTTGACTTGCAATCTATAGGTACATATAACGTGTGGTCTAGATTGTAACGACTTTAGGATTGTTCGTGATCTTTAAATAAGGTAAAGTACGTAAGTGTCCCCGTAACAATCATGTAAAAAGAATTGAACTAGTTTTGCATAAGGTGCAACTCACTCAACATTTGTAATATAGTAAACCTAAAAAGGTCCATCTAATATCACAATATACATTTGTCATTTGCTAGACTTTATAACATAATACTTTTCAATGCTTAAATTTTCTCTCTAATTGTTTTTTTCTTTTAAACATTACTAGATAAAGTAAACATTATATTTCTAGATTTGGGTACCATTTTCACGGGGTAATACACTATGATTTCTAATAATTCAAAACAACTATATGTATATTAGTGAATAAAATGATTCCTAAGTATTTGGGTTTTCACTTTACTTATTCATATATATACACATGTCTCTCTCTTTGTACATAGGGTAGGTTCAAATAATAAGAATTGATAAGAACGTTAGTAGTAAAAAATCACGACTAACAATGTTGTTTTCCCTATTAACTTAATATATATTTATTCACCTCTAAATTTCCTTTATCTTGTAAATTTATACCAAGTCCACCACAAGCATTTTAACAAAAAAAATTATCATTAACAAAATAATCACTAAATCTATACAATACAGGATTTGAACTCGATCAAGTAGTACATCTTATCATTAAGTTATCCTCTTAATGATCATTCACCACATACTCAGAGGCGGAGTTTAAACAATGACATAGGGGGCCCGAAAGTCTCAAGACCCAAATTAGAGGGGTGGGGCAAAAGTCTCGAAACCCAAATTAAAGAAGGACAGACTCAATAAGTATAAATTTTTGATTGAAATCACATAAGTTTATACTTATGATTGAAAAAACATCGGGCTGGCCCCCTCTAAGGCCCCCAACAACACTTCGCCCCTGAACATACTTTTATTTAAAAATTATTGTAACAAATAATAAATTAATTTTAATAAACTCCAGATATTTAAGGAGCTAATTTGGAGTTATTTTTATTGCAGTAATAAAAATGACCTTCTAAGATGTGGAACTAACACCAGCGAAGGAAGTTTTTAGTGAGCTTGGTTTGGTTTTATCATTAACAACACAAAAAAGTATCACTTATTAGTTACTAGAAAATAAAGGCAGGGGTAGTTTGGACAATAACAAAATATTTATCTATTTAATGTATTTTGGAACTTGTTTTTCATATAGTCACACGCTTAAAATTTTAAATATGAGAATGGAATTTGAAATAGGATAATTATAAAATATAATATAAATAGTTCATATAAAAGAAAATTTATTTATATAAACACCAGTGTGAGACAACAAAAAAACATATTTGTAATAAAAAAAAATTCTTGAGTGCAAAAAACAATTTAGGACTTAAACCTTTCAATGATGATATAGCTTATCCTTTTCATGTGTAAGTCTAGTTAACACGTTCCATTAACTTTGTCTTTCTTTTGTCTATTTTTTACGAATATTTTTTTATCTACAACACTATCATAATCATTCATTTTCTAAACATACACATTTGTAAATGTGAATAAAGTTAGATTAAAAAGAATGAAAAAATGGGACGTGATTCAAAGGTGCGAAACCAATAAATGGCTACTCATACAAGGATGCATGTAGGGTGAATGAAAACTGTGTTACTATGGGTGGCCAGCGAAGCATTGTAGACAGTCTTGTGACTTTATTATATATATATATATATATATATATATATATATATATATATATATATATATATATATATATATATATATATATATATATATATATATATATATATGTATGTATGTATTATGTATGTATGTATGTATGGTATGTATGTATGTATGTATGTATGTATGGTATGTATGTATGTATGTATGTATGTATGTATATGTATGTATGTATATATACACGCACACTAGTGGATTAGACCCGCACTTTGCCGCGGTACGGTTCAACGTATACGTTAATATCGTACTGATAGTTTTTTGGGTTATAAAAGTTGAAAGATTTAATCTGATGATTACCTTTATTACTAACCACCATAAAAAATCTACGTGCAAAACACTGATAAAAAGTACAGCAGAAAAAATTATAAAAAATATATACCTCAAATCAGATAAGAAAAATAATAAATGCATGTATGGTGACTTTATTATAATTAACAAGTTTTATTGTAAATTGGTTAAAAGAAATTTTGACATAACTCGAAAACTTATACATAAAACTTAAAAAAATATTAGTAAATGTAAACTTGTTATAACTCGAAAACTTACGTATAAATTTTAAAAAAGTTATGATGATTAACTGTAAATTTAACATAACTCGAAAAATTAAGTATACAAATATAAGCATGTATCAATTTGGAGAGAGAGAGAGAGAGAGAGAAAGAAAGAGAAAAAGTGTTATGATTAATTTTAAAAAAATTCTTAAAAGGTTTAAATATAAATTTTAAAAAAACAAAATAGATTTTTTATTAGTTTGGAGAAAAAATTTTTATTGTGATAACATTAAGTAAAAATCTTAACATACACTTCTCATAATCTTTTTTATTTGTTATATATAGTATGTGGTAGGTTGTATATTGTCTTTTCTCCGATCTGCATTAAACACTTATATATATAGGTATTATTATAACTATATAATTATTTAGTGATTATATACTTAAGTACTTAAATAAATAATACTTGAATCAAAAGTATTAAGTTATAAAATATAAATAATAAATGTATATATTTTAATATTAATTTAAATTATTTCAAAAAAGATAATACTTAAATAAATATATTAAATAACATATTAATTAGAATAAATTTATTAATAGAGACAAATTAGAAACTATTATATATAATAATTGTACCTTGTGTTTAAAAAAATTATATTAGGTGTATTAAATTTTGAGTAGTATTACAAGTGTGTTATCCTCAAATACTTTATATATTAGCATAAATAATATATATATATATTAGCATAAATAATATATATATATATTGATTATTATTATCATCATAGGTATAAACATATTTAATAATTATATAGTTAAGTATTCAAATAATATACTACTTATTTATAAATTTTATAATAATAATAATAATTATTATTATTATTATTGTTATTATTATTCTGATTATTATTATAAAAAATATTAGTACTTATATAGTTAAGTATTCAAATAAGATAATACTAAATTAAAATGTTAATTTAAAGTATTATAAATAATAAAATATAATATTTTGAATTAAATAATCTTATATTATTAAATAATGTATTAATAATATTAAAAGAAGTTTATTAAATGAATGGCAAAATATGAATTATTGTATAAATACTTGTAACTAATGTTTAAAAGTTTTTCTATTAATTGTCTTAAATTTTTATGTAATTACATGTCATATCTTTATGTTTTATATATATTGTGAAATTACCTTTGATTTTATTGCAAAATTTTACAAAAGTTCCTAGGTAACCTTCATAATTTGTCAATCACCATAGAAGAGTGTCTACTTATTGCTCTAAAGCAAATTAAATAAGGATAACTTATTTTAAGTTTTAAAGTTGATTTTAATAGTGTGATACAACTATGTTGTTTTAATATATAGGTTAAAGTAATAAAATAACTAAAACAAAATAATAAATTATTTTAATATCTTGTTTACGTTAATATTCTTATATAGATTAACTATTGATTCTATTTTATGTTAATTATATCATTTGCGTTTAGAAACTTCATATTATTGTTCTCAACGTGGTGGTCGCCGTCTTTCATCTCCAACAGATCGATAATAATCAGTGATCAGTGTATCTGATTTTTAACCAAGGACCCTTGATGATTTCACGATGATAATGACTGTTTGAGGGTTTGTGTGTAGAAGTCGTGATGGGAATTGATGTTGGAACCATAAACTTTTGATGGAGGGTTGTCGTTGTATCCGTTATGTTAGTTGTTTTGATTAAGCATGACACTGTACTTAACCTTATCTTTAAAACAAATTTATCATTGGATTCTTCAAAGTGAAAATATCATGTTCTTTTTTGTAATAGTTTTGACCTATTCTGACTCGAACCCATCCTGACCCATACCCATCATGATTTTTTTAATCAACCCATCATGACCCAAACCCATAAGGATCCAAACCCATCTTGACCCGACAACCAAGCCAATCCAACCCGCCTACTTTGCCACCTCTAGTTTTTAGTAATCGTTTAGTCCAACTTGATGGAGAATTCTTGACGGAGATTCTATGTGTGCAATGATTAAGTGATATCGATAATCAAGACTTAATAGGTCTTAATACACAATACCAATTCAATTAATAACCAAAACTTTACAACCATACGATTCGTTCAAGATCATATGACATTTAAATAAAGGTTAATCAAAATAATTGTTTAAAATAATCAAAACACAAGTTAAACTTATAAAATAATTTAACGGGTTCTAAAGTTTAATCCTAACACAAGTCAAACACAAACACAAACCTAATCACATAAAAACTATTACCCGAAGTAGATCACGAGAAGATTAGCCGCTCATTATTTTTGAATGATCTTCAAAATCATTATTGATTTGCATAACGAATAATTGTATGTTTTTCGAGAGAGGTGAAATTGTGATTTAGTGACCTAGAAACTCCTAAAATTTATCTCAAAACATCCTAGGTCGAATGGGGGGCATGTGGTGGGTGAAACATAACAAAAACACGGTTTTATAAGTGGTCCACGAAGGCCTTGGCGTAGCCTACGCCGGGGACTTTTCTACTGTTCTGAAGTTGGAGCTAACGTAGCCTATGGTGGCTACAATAGGCTACGGTTTAAGCCTTTCTGTTACACTTTGAATCTTTATTTCTTGACCCATCCAATGTATTGTTTCTCCATGTAAACTTCCAACTTGATCATTATACCTATAAAATCACTTCCAACTCCTAGTTAACATGTTCCACACAATCAAATACATAAATACGAGACATTTAAACACTTAAAATACCATTCCAACACACTCACATCAGCGTGTGCTACGTTGGAGAGTCTAAACGAATTCGAGATCACAATCGACACGATGTGATTTAAACACGGTTTTTTTGTAATTAATGTAAATGGGTCTTTTTGGTTATTCATGATGGCTATGGGAATTGTGACATCTCAATATCTATTTAGCAATTTGAAAGAGGTTTATATGAAGAAACATGGTCATAATCAAGATTAGGGGTACAAAGAAAAGATTGCATCTTTGATCTGGTTTTGTGTAACATCAATCTGTTTATTATCACCATCAAAGCCTGTTAGGAACTTGCAGGATCGGTTTTGACACTCAACACAAACTTAGTTCCCTCAAACTCACTAAGTAACACTCTGTTTGGTGATGAAGCAGAATCCTTCTAAAAGTCGATGATAATATACTAAGTAAATCAAGCAAGACACAAGAGAGTAATTTTCAAGATACTCATATATATAACTTCTCAACTCAAAGTATTACAAGACTCTTACAAGCATATTACATGAATTACAATGAGAAACTATATATACTACTACCTACAACCGGATATACTTTGATACTAGCTGGAAACCTAAAACTAAAGAAAATACTACAAAGCTAAAGTCAAGGTATCTTCGGTAAAGTCTTATATAAGATTTGGTAGTCATGACATGTCCATGACTTACCTTTTGTCACCAACTAAAGTTGACAACTATACTAATTCATAAAATGTGAACAGTGGAATAAAGTATTGTCAATTACATGGGCGTGGGAAAGCGCCATGCAGTATATCAGAGATTTGCAGCGGAGTGTTAGAGAGACCATACTTATGTCCACTAGTTCATAGTAGGTACTTTCGAAGGTCAACTGGCTTCGGAAGAACAAGTTCTTCCGAAGCCACTTATACTTCAGAAGTAGCTACTTCTTTCAAGGCTTCATTTGGACTTCATACTTCGGAAGTTGTAGTCTTCAATTCTTCTAAGTGTTGAACTTCAGAAGATCAGAGACTCTGCCTTTGGAAGCTGAAGTGTGTCTTGGGAAGTTCCTTCAGACCTGACTTTGGAAGTTCAATTTTTTATTCAGAAGTGTTGATATTGTCTTTGGAAGTCCTTTATTAGTTGTACCCAAAATTGTCTAAGTGTTGGTTTTGGTTACACCAACCTTACTTGATCCAACAAACTCCCCTAGGCTGATTTTACCAAAACCTCACTTGTTCCTACTTCTCAAAACTTTCAGCACCAAGGACAGAATATGTTAGTCTGTTTCTTTGTTCTTTCTTGAAGTAGTGCTAAGAAGCTTGTACAAATCATTCATGGATAGGAGATCTAATCTGTCACTCTAAATGATATGTACCCTCTGTTGAGTCCCTCTGAAGAGAGTTAGTTGACGAGAGTTATAGTCATACTCCCATCTAACTATTGGTTCCAATTCCTAGCCTTCCACCATTTGTAAAAAGAATTTTCCTTTGATGGTTGAGCTTTCCTTGTCTTCCTTTTCTTTTGGTTTCAACTACTCTTCAATCTTAGCTTTAGAAGTTAGCTCAGCAAGATGAAGGCTGCTCAAATGGTTTTTGATGTGAGCAGCTATCTCGAAGTTGGAAGGATTGAAGAATGGTTTCTATGCTAACTCAGCAATATCGAATCCGCTTGAGTGTAGCAGAGAAGAGGCACCCAGCCTGTTGCTCTCTCCATTCTCTTTCTCCACAACAAATTTGTGAGAAGAGTCATCGAACCTCTACTGGATAATCTTCTTTCTTGGCAAAAGAGGCTGACTAGGAATCTTGTCTCATTTCTTTGTATCCAGTAGAGTCACTAGCCTTCTTCTAAGCTTCTTCTCTTCATCATTTAGTGGATCAGAGTTGAGGCCAAGAAGTCTGACAGCTTGGTCCAGTGTTCCTCTAGGCAGATCATGGAATTGCTCTCTTGTGAGGGAACATGAGGAGTCACCAATGTAAGTCAGCTTGACAGACCCCCCCTCACAAGAGATATTGCTTAATGATATGCAGTTAATGAGTTTCCTCTTGATCTTCTTAAACTCCTCTAAGGAAAGAGGCTTAGATGGTTGAGAGGATGACTTAGGTTGTTGTTTGGTAGGTAAAAATAGGGTTCGGGGTAAGGTTTTAGGTTTGAGAATTGGTAGTTGTGGTGGTTGTTTTGATTGAGTGGGTGAGGAAGTGGGTAAGGTTGATGATTTGGGTTCAGGGGTGTATGGCTCAAAAGCTAGTTCAGTTTTAATGTGGAAAAGAAAAGGGGTAGGTTCAGATTGAGGTTGTGGTTATGGTGTTGGTGTGAATGTCATCCCCTGTACTCTTCGATACATCTCTTTCCTTCTTCCTGAGCGTATGTCAGCCTTGATTTCACTAACAATACGTTGCAGGGTCTTCACTGACATAGGTCCAACATGCTTGCCTGAGAAACCATGGGCCTTGAGATAATCTTTCATCCATGTTTTACCACCCATCTTCTTCATAGCAACAAGTTGAGCTTCATCTTCCTTCTTCTTCTTCTCTTCTAGTTTCTCCCTAGAGGCCCTCTTTCTCTCTTTCTCCATTTGATCGTGTTCTTTGTTTACAAGCCACAGGATCGTATCATTGTTGTGAGGAGCAAGTTCCTCAAGAGAAAATCCTCTGGAGCTCAAGAAAGCAATCTTTTCGCTCCTAAGCTGTTGATCAGCTTCCCCCTTCTTTCTTAGGTTTTCTTCTTCTAAGGCCAACCATTCTTCTTCTTTTTGTTCTCTCAACAACAGGGTTGCCTTCTCCAGCTCAATCAGCTCCTCAAGAGGGAAAAAGAGCACACCTTTACTCGCAACACCCAGCTTGACAAACCTGTCAATTACCTTCACCCTTTTTTTGATTATTGACAGCCTCCTAGTTGACTATAACTGCTTTGCTACTTGCAGCTAGTAGTTTCCCAGAGGGGAGTTGATGTGCTTCAAATTATATATATAAAACATATCAATTGCACATTAATTATTCTATAAACTTCATGAGGCAAGCCCCCATGCCCAGCCTGAAACACACCCTCATGCTTAAATCAACACACCCCCGTGTTTCTTGGTCTGACAGGACAAAAAGTACAGTTCCCCGAACCGAGGCACGGGGGTGTGCCCCAGGAGGCACGGGGCCGTGCCCCACCACAAACACGGAGTCGTGCGCGACAACATCAAAGCATACGAGCCGACCAACTTTTACGTGCATTGTACTAGCACGGGGCCGTGCTAAAACACTCCAGAAAGCCTATAAATAGGACTTCATTTGCAACTTGAAGAAAAGCTTTTGGGAGGTGAAGTGCTGGTGTTCCCTCTCAGGAACCCAGCCTTTGGAGGTCCTTAGAAGGTTTTGGAGGTTCATTCAACACTTAGAAGAAGCTCAGGATCGTTTAACATCATCCATAATGGATCACCGGTTTGATTGTTCTAATTTACCGATGATTTCATTACTATCTTTTATCTTTGTTGTTATGTTCAAGCTCCTTGTGAGCTAAACTTCATGTGTTATCCTAATTTAATAAAACTTATGTAATTTGTGATAAATTAGTGGTGTGATATATATTATGTTAATGTTATGGTAGTCTTGGGAAAACTTTTGATGGGTAGCATCTACATTTGAACGTGAAGTTATAACCTTATGGTTTGTGATTGTGATTGTCATACACGCTTGAAAACCGTATGATTAACTTTCATTCGCGAAACCGGTCTTCATAATAAATCCATAGCTAATGAACTAGAATGGTTATTAGAAATCATATCACCTTAACTTTCTAATCATTTGCGGGTTCCCTTTTATTAGTCTGAGAAATCTACAGTAATTGTTATGGTTTCTAAAATTAATAGTATGTTAGGAAGGTTACTGATCAACTCTCTTTTTAACATGAAGTTGTGTTTTCAGAAATCGTATGTCAAATAGGTCACAAAAGATTTATCTACTTTACTAGGGCTTTGATCTAAGAAGTATGCTAGCCTGACGTGATCCTAGTCATTACGGAGCGGATAGATGAGAATCGCGTCAGCTCATCTTTATAAACATTAACATAATTACATTAATCAATATCTTTAATCACACCACCAATTCATCACAGTTACATAAGTGTACTCTAAATTAGGATAACAACCTTACTTCGTTGAAAGAATTTCCAAAAGTCTCAATCTATCTTTTTTTTATTTATCATTATTATTTTTAACTTATTATTTTTTAAAACATAAAACTAATAGGCAATTATGAGGGTTATTGAGTAGGCTTAGTGTATCCACGGATTGATACTCAGTCTTACCAACACTATATTACCACACGACAGGTACATTTGCCTTTTGTGTGTGTGGTTTAGTATTAGTAAAAACCAATTAAAACTTAATATGTGGTGGCTGGAGCATGTGATGATGATGGTGTTTAAGTGATGAGTAACTTGAGAAAGTCCTCAGTATTCACCTCATATATTAGTTCAAGAATTGCATCTGTGATGATAAGATCATCGGAGATGGAGTATAGCCCTTTCGCAGCTTCCATCTCCACTTCGGAAGATTGAAATCGTGCTTCCACAACTTTGACTTCAGCTTTGCAAGTCTATGGGAATACACTATCTGTCCTAACTGTTTTGGTCATATTCAATTCAAAATCAATCTCAGGTTCAATGTGGACCTTAGGTTGACCAACTCCCTCAATAGTGGTAGAAGATGTAATCAACCTCTGAAGTTCTTCAGCCCTAAAGTAAGCCACAACAACATCTAAACTTGGCTGCCTCATTGAAGATCCCATTAAGAACAGGGTTAGAAACCTGTTTAGATCTTTGAGCATCCTTGGATCCACTTGGAGGATGATTGGAGGAGGCTCAGGGAAAATGTCTGATTGCTGAGTAGGATATCTGGAAGATAACGTTGAAAGAGCTGAGCTTATAGACACCATGTGTGTTTGTCTCCGAACTTTCTCCCTCTTTTTAGTAGTATCATCTTGAGAGCTAGATGAGCTAGAGGAAGAAGTCAATGAGACCTAAACTAGTACATGCCTAACAGATCTCTCGGTTTGTTTCTCAACTAGTTTGGCCTTTGAGATTTTCAATCTCAAGTTGCTGCATGGCAGACCTATAATCTAAAGTCTTAACCCTAAATTCAAGGTTTGAGACTTTAGTGAGTAGGTCGTTTATGATGAGTTACGGGATTCCCTCATCTTCCTGAGAAAACTCATGGAGATATGAGGTAACATATCATGTATGTTCATCCTCACCACTACTAGTGGTTTCTTGACACCCTGGTTTCCCATGCATAACATCTCTTATAGAGTCATCATGATGCAAGGTTGTCGTAGATTCAGTATCAGCAATGTTACCACTGTCCTGAGGGCCCAATGAGGCACCTGTAATAGTGACGGCTGAATCTACATGAGTCCCCTCCACTCTAGTGGGACTCAACTCAGTTTGGCTCTGCTGATGTGAGCTAGAAAGCAAAGGTCTTGTTTATATTTTAAAAATATATTTTATATTTATTGTATACATTTAGTCTTGGATTCTTGTTTGTGGGGCTAAGAAACGAGATAGCATGGAAGTAAATTTGAGATTGCGGAGGCAAAACAAAACATGGGTTATTTAAAGCTATCTTATCTTATCGAGTTCATTTAAGGATAGAAAAAAAATTGAAAGGAAGAAAAAAATCAGTTATGTTTTAGAGTTTTTTTAATGAGAGAAAAGTAAGAAAGTTGTAAGCTTGAGTTTATTTTAGAAGAGAAGATAAATGAATTAAAAGGAAAATGAAAACTAAAATCAATCCCTCTAATTTAAAAGAAGATGAAGAGAAAAGAAAAAAAAAACAAAGACAAAAAAAAGAAAGGAAAGGAAAATAAAAGAAAGTTTTATTTTCCTTTTTCTACTTAAGTAAAGTCGAGATCACATTAAAAATTGCGCGGCCCAAGAATTTGACCATTAGGGTATAAGAAAATGAAAGAACTAAAACGTCATTTAGATTTATGCAATCTTTAACAATGAAGCGTCGGTCAAATCTAATTGAGAAGGTAAAATCATTGCTATTTCCTCAATTGATTCACCTTTACACTACTTGCCTTGCTTATAATCTGTTTGAGCTATCGTTTGCCTTTTGTAAATCGATTTTCTGTTTCCTTCTGTACATTCAAGAGTCTAGACTTCTAGTCTTTTGTAAATCGGTATGAAGGAGAAGAACACCAGTCAAAAGGAGTTGAATATCTACTTGAAGGAGTTGAACATCGATTCGAGATTGAAGCATTCTAATGTTTTGTTTGTGATCGTTTTGTTGTTCAAGTCTTCTCATTGTCTAATCAGCTTCTTCACTTGCTTGGTAAATGTTTCAATCCTTTTACTTCTAATTAAGCAAATGTTTCAATCCCTTTAATTTTAATCAGTTTTATGGTTGTTTGAATGTTTATTTAAGTGCTTGTGTTTTATGATTTGATTACTTCTGCTTGAGTGTTTTTTTATAGATGAATTGCTTCCGTTATTTTGGTTCGAATAGATGATACATGCCTTTAGTTGTTTTATTACTTTTTGATTAATTGATTTTTTTTTATTAGTTAATTTTTGTAACTTGCTTTTGTTGCTTCTATTTTAATTTAATATTAAAAACTTTTAATTGTTTTGTTACTTTTGTAGTGTGATGGTTTTGTTCTAATTTTTATGAATTTTGATGTTTCTGAGATCATTTTTGCTTGAACTGAGTAAGCTACTAAGCTTGTTAATATTTTAGTTACATGTCATGTCAAATGGAATTCGTAAATATGTATCCGATTATTCTAAAATGAAAAAAAAAGGTAGACCCTTTAATTGTACAAAAAGTTATCCTTGTTAAATTTTATAATAATCACAAAAAATAATATTGATCACCCTTTTAATCTTGTTGAAATGTTGATGAGCCTGCAAAATGTGGATGAACGTATAAATATAAATAAAAGGAAAAAACATAAGTTACAAAACTACTATTGAAGCGTCTAGAGTCTAGATGAACGTATAAATATTATTATCGATCTAAAGTCTAGATAAAAATAAGAGTTTTTCGTAATGACACTCGAAAAAAGTTCCCAAAATTCTGTTACGTTTTAGGTCCTTAAAACGTTAGACCACTCCTACTTGGTCTAATGACAAGTCATTTAAAGCTTCAATTACAAAACTACTATTGAAATTAAGTTTGAATTATTAAATGTTAAATCATTAAAGCTAGTATATCGTTTAAACATTCAAAGACGACACGGTTGACAACGTAAACCCTTGGCGGTGCTTTGGGCGGTCGACCGCCTCAACCACCCAATAGTAAATGCCACCGGGTAGTCACACCACCGCTTTTCAGTTTGTTTTTCTACTCATCCTGCGCACGTTAAGCGCGGCGCACGTTAGTCTTCACCGCCACATCACCGCTAGATCTCCAATTCCGCCGCATGCATCTCACTCTCACCTCATCTTTATCTTCCCCAACCCTAACCCTTCATATTATTATTATTATTATTACTATTTATTATTCTCTCCGCCACCGCCACCGCCACCACCACCACCACCGGCGCCGCCGTAGGCCGTACCCATGGCAACCACAAATCCACCTTCCACCCCTCAACAGCCACCACTCGCCGTCCCACCATCGGCACCCCGCCGCTTTCCTCCGCCGTGCTGGTCTAACGACGATACGGTGGCGTTGATTCAATCGTATCGTGACAAGTGGTACTCTCTCCGGCGAGGGAACCTACGCGCCACCCACTGGCAAGAGGTCGCCGACGGCGTCGCCGCCCGTTGTCCGTCGAGCAACCCACCGAAAACCGCCGTTCAATGCCGCCACAAGATGGAGAAGCTCCGAAAACGCTATCGTTCCGAAATCCGACGAATCGGAAACACCACAAAGGAGCACAAGTATATGTCATCGTGGGTTCACTTTAAGATAATGGAGTCGATGGAATTAGGGTTTTCTGTTTCAGATCCCAACAATGCAGATGAAGATGAAGACGATGAAGAAGAAGAAGACGACGACGACGGAAAATTGATGTTGTATCCTACAGGAATCAAACAAACAATTGATCGCCCTCTCAATCGACGATACAACGCTGCCGGAAACGGAATTGGGGTTAGGGTTAAAATCCCTAATTCCGCCGCCGTGACACCACCGTCGGCTGCATTGGATGATTATCCTCCGCCTATGAACCCTAATTACGGTGGTGATGGTAATGTGATGGATGAGATGGTGTTAGCGATAGAGAAGTTGGGAGATGTGTTTGTGAAGATGGAGAAGATGAAGATGGAGATGGCGCGAGAGCTCGAATCGATGCGAATGAAGATGGAGATGAAGCGGAGTGAGTTGATTCTCGAATCGCAGCGGAAGCTTGTGGATTCGTTTTCGGAGACAGTGATGAAGAAGATGAAGAGAATGCATACACCAGAATCTTGAGCAAGAAGCTCTCTATATGCATGGTTTAGGATGGTAAGATGTTAATAATTTGATGTTTTGTAGTAGTTTAGATTACAGAATTTAATGTTTCTTGTAGATGAAAGGAGTTGTTGATCATGAAATCCACTGTTTTCAACTTTCAATTTCAATCTCATTTTTTTTGCAATTCTTGCTCAGTTTGTGTAGCTTATAAAAATCTAAAAGGCACTAGCTTTAGGGCTATTTAAGACTTGGTTAAATGCAGGTAAAGAAGAACCACATATGAACCATAAACAAGCAAACTGCATAAAAAAGGTCCATCTTATATAATGTTAACATCATCTCAATTAACTATCTAGAAGTCTAGAACAAGTTTTTGCTAAAAAGTAGACCTTGAACGATCTAGTATGTGTGAAGCGATCAAGTTTCGATCTTTTTGGACATATCTGTGTTTTTACTGACCTGGCTTGATGTGGAACTGAAGATCAGGCAATAGGGTAGTCGGTATCTCAAGCAAGAGTGGTAGATGATGAACCCCATGATCATGGTTTATGGAGTTTGAAGCCGAATACTCCTGGGATGTAGCTTTGTGTTGCTTTTTGCGGCTTCAGGTGGCCATAAGTCATTAAGAACAGGTGAGGGAAGGTGGTTCCAAAATAAGCGCTATCAATATCTATGGCAAATGTGCTATCAATATCTATGGCAAGTGAAGGAACAGACACGTCATAGAGCGCATGACTTCTCTAGGTTTTTATCAACATAAGGTTATAAAATGAATTGAGAAACATAATAACAATTCCATTAATTTGAAGTTAATCCTAGACTGACTTCAACTTATTCTACAGTTATTCATACAGTATGTATATAACAATAGAATGCAAGATATAACAGTGAAATATCATAAGCATATAACCGCTGCAATATTTGTGTATTTACTTGAGAGACATGAACATTTTGCCCAAGGGCGCCAAGCATGATCTCTTTTTTGGTTTTTGAAATCCAAGATTTAATACAATGGTCACAAAATACTATGTTTTACAAGTGTAAGATTCTTTTATAGATAGAAGGGTGTATATCATGTAGAGTATCAAGTGCTTGGTTACAAAAGTATTTAATTCCAAAATAAGCAGTTTGGTTTTGTATCAAGTAAAATATACTTTACCAAATACCAGAAAACAAAAGAAGTCTTTATTTTCATGGTAGCTAATAAGTTTGCATTAATAAGCACATATATATGTAGTAAGGGGAGGATACTGCCATGGTATTTCCATAGAGGGTTGTAGATGTCTTCACACTTGGGACAGTATATTTTCACAGTACTTGAACCTGGTACGTCCGATTGGCCAACAGGAAGGCAAGGCTGCCCGCAGCAATAAACTCTTGGACACCGTCCAAATTCATAGTCTTTGTATTTCTCCAACTGCAGGATTTCAGAAAATATAAACAAACAAATAAAAGAATAATGAACTCGTGAATCATGAAATAAGAGTAACAAAAAAAAGAGCACAGTTATTATACCATTGCAGATAATCCCTTGGTAGTCAATATGTAGCGGGCATGTATCAAGCCATACAACATCTCTGCTGCAGATTGAATAAGAAGTTCCTGCTCTTCAGTGAACATTTCTATTGTTCATACACACAAATCAGACCATTACTAACATAAGGAATACAAAAATGGGTTCAAGAAATCCCACCTAGGAATCAGGACAAAGGTATAGGAATTGTGCGAATAACTTACCACGAGGGGAGAATACATCTAGAATTTGATCAAGTGCATAATCAAAGTACGGAACTTGACGGCTTAACCCATGTAGATTAAAATTATCTTGAATGTACTCATCATCAACTTCACAAAAGAATTCATTTCGTCGTAAGTTGCAAAACCATGAGATCCAAGGAGTATCATCCTCAATAGAACCACCAGTATCAGACTTCTCATTGTCTGCTTCACATTCCTCTACAACACAAACCGCATGTCATACTTACCACGTAACCAACAAACTAATACCACAAGTAAAAATTTGCACGACTTCAAAACAACCACACGTAATTGATGCTAGAGTTCATTTCATAACAAACATCATTATGCTATCATTACCAAGTCTGAGCACAGAACATCCATCTTAAAACTGCATTCCAATATCAACTAGCATTACATCAAGAAACCAATCAAAAGTTTATAACTGCAAACACATTGCGTAAAACAGTTACGTCGATCCAAAACCTGAAACAGAAACCAAATTTCAAGTAATGCAGGTCATTCATTTTACAACATTACTCCAATACCACAATCATATTGATATTATTCCTACTTCAATTCAAAAACTATCATCAAACAACATCAGAAATTCACTAATTCACACATATCACACATAAAAACATAATATTCAACGAAAACAAACCATCAGGGCTCTTGTTTTCGGTGGTGGATGAACGATTAACATCCTGTTGAAGCAATTTACCACCACCGCCTGTAGAAGTTGAAGCCATAGGCAACTTCTGTTTCTCGTTAAGGTTCATATTCAAAACCTTAACTGTCGACGTTGATGACGTCTTCTTAAAACGTTTATCTACCGGATCATTGATTCGTTTGCGATAAAGCGACACCAATTCACCTCCTCCCACCATCTCGGAACTTGATAACGAGTTACCACGGTAAGTTTTTTAATGAATTGAAGATGAATTGATGATAATCTATCATGGAGTTGACATGAAGAACATGACGAAGAAGAAGAAGAAGAAGAAGAAGAAGAAGATTTGATTTTGAAGTTGAAAACAGAGGAAAATTATTGGTGAAAATTAGGGTTGCTGTATACAGGGGTGACAAAGAACAGCAGGTTGGAGATTTTATATTTTTTTTAAATAAATTACTATTTTGTCGACTGAGATCAGGGTCATTTAACCCTATTAACTCAAAAAATAATCTTTTAATATATCAAACATTGGGATTACATATTGTAACAATTTTGACATTTAATACTAACTCTATTGATTTATTCTGTTAAGTTTAAAGACATTTTAGTCTATTTACATACATCTCAAGGGTTATTTGTACAAATTACAAAATGACTAATTATATATTATTACTCAATTTACAAAAACAACCCCACCATATTCTTTTTTTGTTATTATTTATGATATTTTAAAATGTTTTTAGTATCATTTTTGTAAAAAAATGTACTCTAGGTTTTTTGTTATTTGAGTATTCTTTTTTATTTTAATAATTATTATTTAATTAATCACCATGTAAATATAAAAATAATTACGTCCTTTATAAAACTTTGTTTTTTATGAACAATGTTTTTATTTAAAAAAGGTTAAATCTTTCGCTTCATTTCAAATTAGATTTTTTTATTTTGTTTTTTTAAAATCTACTATTTGCATTAAACAATACAAGTTAGAAATATTCTTTTTGTGATTTTGTTATTATTATTATTATTATTATTATTATTTAATAAAATGTATTATAAATATAAAAATAAATATGTTTTATTTAAAAATTTTGTTTTTATAAACGTGGTTTCCAAACTCGTTTGTTTTTTAACCTTTTTTCATATTGTCTGTCCTATTTAAATAGTTTATTCTATTATACAGTACGAGATAGAAAATTTTAACTTGACAAAAATGTTAAAATTTTAAACAACTTAGAAACATAGCCGTTAAAAAAATATAGTCATTTTTAGTATATTATATTGTATTAATACTTATAGTTGTTAGCATAAAAAATTCAAAAAGTGAATGATTTTAGAAATACATGGTAATTGAAAAAGGAACAATTTTAAGCAAAGGAATGATTTTAAAAAAGAACAATTTAAATAATACATTTATAAAAAAAATAAAATCTTTGAGAAAAGAAGTTAAGAAATGAGCAATTCTCAAGAAGAACGAAGTTAAGAACGAATGTGTATTTCAATGAAAGTTTTTAAAATGATTAAGTTTTAAAAATATTATAACTTGTATTGTATAATTTAATGAAAGATTTCTAACGAATGATTTTGCAAAATAAGTTATAAAAAACAATACAAAACCAACATAATAATAAATTTTCTAAGTTGTATTGTATAATGAATCAAAATACATTAAAAAGGTTGAAAGTTTTTTTTTTGAAGAACTAATGATTCTGGAGAAAACGTAAATGAAAAAATAAAAGCTTCAAAAAGTCGTATCTTTTTATAAAAACACATTTTTAATTGTATATTTTTTAATTATATAATTAAAAACTTATTTAATTTGGAGTTGTTTTTGTTAATTTAAATAATTACACAAATAGCCTTCAATGTTAAAGAAAAACTTTTTAACTTTTAAAATAGCCTTGCAGCAAAAAGAGTTAATTACGCAAATGGTCCATGTGGTTTATTGATAATAAAAGGTTTGGATACTAAGGGTTTTTTATAACAGTAGGGGTATTGTGTTTCAATTTGTAATAAGTTAACGTATTAACATTAACAGACGTTAATTTTTCAGTTAAATCTAAAGACATTTTTGTCTTTTTACCTTACAGGCACTTTTTATGTCATTTAATACATAAAAAGGTTTGTTTGTGCGTATAAAGGCACACAACACCCACACACACACCTCTTACATTTCAGAACCCACCAGCGGCCACCACCACCCTAGCCCCCATGATCGGCCACCACCCACCAAGCCCCCACCGCCAGTCACCAAGCCCCCACCGCCAGCCACCAACCCCAGCCCTCACCGTTGGCTCCTACCCACGCCGCCGACCACCAAGCCCGCACCACCTACCCAGCCCTTTCACCGCTGCCGTTGGACATCACCGCCGGCCACCGCCACTATCATCCATCTCTGTCTCTAGTGCCTTCATCATCATCACCATCACCATCGACCACATCACCAAATACCCCTTCATTTTTCCCTTTTATTCCAACCGAGAAACCACCACCAATTGCTAACACCACCATCGTCCCCCGTTTCCCCTTTTATCTTTTGTCACACCCCGACCAAAGCGGCGGAACATGCCGGGGCGCAACTAAAATTGTTCAAATGCACACGACACTATTAAAGTGACAATATTTAATCAACTCATTCATTTCATAACATGTTCTTACAAATACAAGAAAATAAATAGTTCTTAAATCTTCAATCAACCGATAATCAAACCTGTAGCATTGCATAAAATATGTTTTGTCAACATGTATGTTGGTGAGCAATTCCATGACTTTATAAATATAATATAAGGCAAAAATCCACAACTCAAATATGTGAAGCCGTAAATAAAAGTGACAATTGAGGTATATCAATCATAAATAAATGAGGCTCCTTTCTAATTGATAAAACTACCATATTACAAGGAGGAGCGTATGATCATACTTATTGAGGATGAGGATGAGGCTAAAGGATCAAAAGCAATAAACATGTAGCAATTAATCATATGAGGTATATAACATACAATTTGACAATTATTCTAAGCAACACATAACCTAGTGGTTGTGGGTTGAGGATCTAGATGTTAAATCATTTTTTTTGGTTGAGTAAGTATGCTTGCTACCCCAAAGTATAGAAGAGAAAACGGGGATGAAATTACTCACATGGAATAAAATGGCGTTGATGAATAAATTTCGAATAAAATCCTCAAGTAAGCGAGTCTGACGGTTTTAACGTGCGTGTCCTAGATTGAAAGATCTTGAGTAAGTATTGAGTATTGAAGATGAATATAAATGATATAAAAGTTCATAAAAATAAAGCTTGGGTTTTCGGGAGTTTTAGTTATATTTTACAAAGTGTGTTTAAATAACGTAAGTATAAAATGAGTTTTACGAGAAAACGGGTCCTTGATGTTTAGTTTTACTCAACCATTGTTAAGTTTTACATATGGGAGTTGGTTTAGTGCTAGTATGCACGATCCCATTAATGTAAGCATCAAGGTCTGACTTACACTCTCTTAACCCGAGTTTGAGACTTTAATTAATAAAGAAATTCGCTTAAACCCGATATTGGTATAAAACCAAGTTTTGTTCCGTCATACCATAATATTATTAATACAAATAACATAAAGCGAAACATAAGTTAAAAAAATTAGGAAAGATTTTTCTTTTGGCGTTTTGAACGGTGACTAGCTCGTTAAGACGATAAGTTCGACTTTTACTCGGGTTTATTCTTACCCGAAACTTGGTTTGAGCTAATATTTGTTCTAACACTTCCAAAATCTTAAGTAATATGAGTAATATAAATTAAAACATAACTAAAAAGATAGGTTGAACTTTTGGTGGTTTGAACATTGACTAACTCGTTAAAACGGGTGTTCGGTTTTACTCGGTTTTTACCCGAAACTTGGGTTCAAGCCAAGATTTGTTCTACACCTCCATATCAACCATATATAACTAAAATATCAAGAAAAACTCAGATCTAAAGTGTTTGATGTAACATGGTCACTTAAAAGTTATTTAAAGTGCTTAAACGAGCGTTCGGTTTGGTTCGGTCTTTGACTCGGTATGAACCCGAGGATGGTTACCACATTTCCAAAATCATTGAACTAAAAATAAGGTAAAACTTCCAGATCTAAACTCAAACAAGAAAGTTAATCGAGTAAACTTCCCGAAAACAACCCAAACGGGTCTAAAATGCATAAATATGAGTTTGAATGCCCACAAGACTTAAATAAAGATGAAAATGGTTTTGTGAAAATAAAATAACTTAGAAAAACTGAAAATAACCAAAATTACATACCCGAAATGATTTGAAATGCAAGATTCGGTTCCATTGACTTTTTAAAGTCAAACTTAAGCAAAACTAGCTAGAACAACTTACAAGATCAAAACTTTTAGGAGAAGGAGATAAAAATGTGCAGGTGAAATGGTTGAGAATAAGTGGTATTTATAGGGAAAGATTAGGGTTTGAGAAAATGGGTAATGCGTTTGTCCGGTGGATAAAAGGGTGCACTTTGATTCTTTTATTTAAAATAATTTTTAATTTAAATAAATTATGACCAGTTATCTACATGTTTGGAGGGTTCTAGAATAGTTATGGGTTAGGTCTTGGTTGGTTTGGATGGTTAAAATACAAGTCCGGACCTTAAACGAACCGAAAACGTTAAAAAAACTGATTTTGCTGAAACGAACTGTGGGTCACGCCACGAAAAGTATGAAAAATGATTACAACATAAAATCCATCATTTTATTAATATTCAAAGATCCGAAGACCAAAACGAGTCGGGTTTACAATACAGGATAACAAATACAAAGCTAGTCGAAAATGACGAATGTCACAGTATCCCTACTTTTGAAAATTTCGTCCCGAAATTAGGAAGAAGCTACGACGAAGAGATGCGGGTACTTTTCCTTCATGACGTCTTCTCTTTCCCAAGTAAATTCGGCACCACGTCTTGATTCCCAACAAACTTTCACTAACCGAATACGGCTTCGTTTGGTTCGTTTCTCGTCTCGATCCATAATTTCTACGGGTCTTTCAACAAGTTGCATTGTCTCATTGATATGTACTTCGTCGAGTGGTATGTGGAGATTACCCTCAGCTAAGCATTTCTTAAGATTTGAGACATGAAAGGTAGGATGAACACCGAAAGTTCTTTCGGTAAATCGAGTCTATAAGCCACTTTTCCAATCCTTTCGAGGATCTTGAATGGGCCTACGAAACGAGGAGCTAGTTTTCCTTTCTTTCCAAAACGGACTACCCCCTTCCAAGGAGATACTTTGAGGAGGACAAGGTCGTCGACGTGAAATTGTAGAGGCTTTCGTCGTCTATCGCATAACTCTTTTGACGGCTTCTAGCGGCGAGTAGATTCTTGCGGATTTGATCGATACGATCGGTAGTGTCTTGAACCATCTCAGGACCGGTGATTTGAGTTTCACCAATCTCTTTCCAACAAATCGGAGAACGACACTTTTGACCATAGAGAGCTTCAAACGGAGCCATACCAATGCTAGAATGGAAACTATTGTTGTAGGAGAACTCAGTAAGCGGAATATGAGAGTCCCAATTTCCACCAAAGTCTAGTACGCATGATCGAAGCATATCCTCGAGGGTTTGGATTGTACGCTCGGATTGGCCATCGGTTTGAGGGTGGTAAGCGGTACTAAGGTCAAGGCGAGTACCTAGAGCATTTTGAAGCGATTTCCAAAAATGAGACGTGAAACAGCATCACGATCGGAGATGATGGTCATTGGTATACCATGGCGGCACACGATTTCTCGGACATAGATTTGAGCTAGTTGTTCCACGGAATACTTTTCTCGGATCGGAATGAAGTGAGCCGATTTGGTCAATCGATCGATGATTACCCAAATACTATCATTTTGGTTTCGGGTATTTGGAGCTTAGTGATGAAATCCATGGCAATGTCTTCCCATTTCCAAACAGGAATCGAGGGTTGCTCGAGTAAACCGAAAGGTCTTTGATGCTCGGCTTTAACCTTTGAGCATGTAAGACATTTTGAAACGTAAAGTGCCACATCCTTTTTCATACCGGGCCACCAATAAATGGGACAAAGATCGAAGTACATTTTATCCGAACCGGGATGCACAGAATAACGTGACTTATGAGCCTCGTCAAGAATGAAAGTACGAAGTTCGTCACGATCGGGAACCCATAAACGATTGAGAAAGTAAAGTAAGCCATCGGGTTTAATTTCGAGTTGAAGTTCGGCTCCACATGACATTTCTTCGTACATGTTACCTTCATCAACGGAGGTGCACTGGGCTCGATAGATGCGGTTTTGAAGATCGGTTTGGATGATAATGCTATGGATCAAAATAGATTTAACATTAACTTTTCGACTTAGGGCATCGGCCACGACATTCGCTTTACCGGGATGGTAGCGAATTTCGCAATCATAGTCACTAAGTAATTCAGCCCATCGCCGTTGTCTCATGTTCAGATCTTTTTGGTCGAAAATGTGTTAAAGACTTATATGATCGGTGAATACTACACATTTTGTACCATAAAGATAGTGTCTCCAGATTTTTAAAGCGAAAACGACGGCACCAAGTTCGAGATCGTGAGTTGTGTAATTTTTCTCGTGAACTTTGAGTTGTCTTGAGGTATAAGCGATAACTTGACCTCGTGGCATGAGAACGCAACCGAGACCTTGGTTGGATGCATCACAAAATACCACAAAATCGTTGTTTCCTTCAGGGAGGGCTAAGATAGGAGCATTGCAAAGCATATGCTTAAGAGTTTGAAAAGCTTCTTCTTGTTTTGGTCCCCATTCATAAGATTTTCCCTTATGAGTTAATGCGGTGAGGGGTAGCGTGATTTTGGAGAAGTTTAGAATAAAACGCCGATAATACCCGGCCAAACCAAGGAAGGATCGAACTTCGATAGGTGTGGATGGAGTCTTCCAATCTTTTACGGCCTCAATTTTAGCGGGATCAACATGAATACCTTTATCGTTAACGATGTGACCCAAAAATTGAACTTCTTTTAGCCAAAATTTACATTTCAAAAATTTGGCATAAAGTTGTTCTTTTCTTAGGAGATCGAGCATGGAACGTAAATGATGCTCATGCTCGGCTTTGGATTTAAAAAAGATGAGGATGTCGTCAATAAATACAATTACTAATTTATCCAAAAATGGTTTGCAAACGCGGTTCATGAGGTCCATGAATACCGCGGGTGCATTGGTTAATCCAAATGGCCTAACTATGAACTCGTAATGTCCATACCGCGTACGAAAAGCAGTTTTGGGAATGTCATCTTCGTGAACACGCAATTGATGATAACCCGATCGAAGATCGATTTTGGAGAAGCAAGTTGCACCTTGGAGTTGATCAAAGAGGTCGTCGATTCGAGGCAAAGGGTACGAATTTTTATGGTGAGTTTATTGAGGTCACGGTAGTCGATACACATGCGAAACGAGCCATTTTTCTTTTTCACGAAGAGAACGGGTGCACCCTAAGGAGATGCGCTTGGACGGATAAAACCCTTATCTGAGAGTTCTTGGAGTTGTTTGACAGTTCTTGCATTTCAGAAGGAGCTAAACGATAGGGAGCCTTAGCTACGGGAGTTGCTCCGGGGACAAGATCGATTCGAAATTTGACGGGACGGATGGGTGGAAGACCGGAGACGTCGTCAGGAAAAACATCAGGAAAATCACAAACAACGTGAATGTCTTGAATTGTCCTTTCCCCGGGGTCTTTTGCCACCGCTTGAGCTAGGAACGGAACGTACTTTTGGCGTACGTACTTTTGGCGTACGTACTTTTGAGATTGAGAACACGACATGAGGTTGAGCTTTTTGGGAGAAGTTTTGCCGAAGATTTTGAGAGTTTTACCACTGGCGAGTGGAATTCGAATAAACTTATCATAGCAAACAATTTCAGCACGATGCAAGGATAACCAATCCATGCCTACTATGATGTCGAAACTTCCCATTTGCATCGGGATGAGGTCAATTGAGAATTTACGCTTACAAAGAGTGAGTATGCAATCGCGGATGACCGAATCGATAGTGATTGAGCTACCATTGGCGACTTCGACAGAAAAAGGTCGAGAAAGTTTAGTACGGGGTACGGCAAGGTTTGATTCAAATTTAAATGAAATAAAACTCCTATCAGCTCCGGTATCAAATAAAATTGAAGCAAAATGCTTATTAATTAAAAACGTACCGTTCACCACATCGTTGGCAACTTGGGCTTGGTTGACATTCATCATAAAAGCACGCCCTTGGTTGCCATGGGTGACTTGTGGAGCTTGCGAAGGCGGGGGAGGAGGAGCTTGAATTGATTGGAGCGGTTGAACCGGAAGAGCCATGAGTTGTGGGACTTGAGGTTGGTAAGTTTGAAATTGGTAGGCTTGAGTTGTGTAGTATGGTGCAGGCATGATTTGGGCTTGATTTGCAAAAGTGATTCGAGGACAAGCATTGCGGAAATGATTTGGGTCTCCACAATTGAAACAAGCTCTCGGTTGAGGAGCGTTTAAGCAAAAGGCATGGGTCGGTTTTGAGGATTATGCGGAACAAACCTTGGTAGAGTGATTTGTCCACGGGAGGCTTCACGACACACATTGCTAAGGTGGTCGTAACGATTGCAATTTGAGCACTGGCGACAAGCGGAGTAAGATAGGTGGTGGCGTTGACAAGTGTTGCACAAGGGATGGGGACCGGTGTAAGGTTTTCGATTTTGGGAAGCTTGAGATTGAGATTGGGGTTGAGTTGGATGAGTGACAGCAAAGTTTCGATGGTTCGGTTTATGCTTCTTTTTAGAGTGGTGAGATGAGTTGGAGTAATTGATGGATTGGGGTTGGGCTTCAACTTTGGAGCTTGGAGATGGATTGGTGATGGCCTTGACATTTGGTTTCTTGGAATCCTTTCGGGATAAAGTCCCTGCTTTGACATGGTTCTCCGAAAGGGCGGCGGCAAGAGTGATCGCATCATTAAGCGTTTGTGGCTTGCTACTCATGACGGAATCTCGGATTTGCATTGGCAAACCCGAAACGTATTTGTCGATTGCCCTCTCGAGTGGGGTAACCAAATGGGGAACTAGAAGGCCAAGCTCGTGGAAGCGGTTTGAGTAAGCGGAGTTGTTACCGCTATCTTGTTTAAGATCCCAAAATTCGGCCTCCAATTTTTGAATTTCATGCTTGGGGCAAAATTTTTTAAGCATGATATCCTTTAGTTCATTCCAAGGGAGAGTCATAGCGACTTCCGCTCCTTTGGCATTCATGATGCTATTACACCACGTTAGGGCGGTTAGCTCGAACACACTTGATGCGAAAGTGGTTCGCTTGGCCTCCGGACATTCACAATGCAAGAACACGCTTTCCATGCGTTCAAACCATTGAAGGAGCGTGGTAGCACACTCCTCACCCATAAATTTCGGTGGATTGGCGCCCATAAACTGTTTATAAGTAAATGTAGCATGAGAGGGTGTGACTTGAGTAGCAACAGGTTGCGGTTGGATAGCTTGAATTTGAGCAACAAGGGTGGGGAGTACAGCAGCCATTGAGTTGTAACCAATTCGGCTATCTTAAGATCGGAGTTCTTGGGGCGTCGAGTTCGACGTGCATGACGAGCTTGACGATGAAGAGGAGGCATTCTAAAAATAATAAAAGTGAGACAATATGAGATTTTGGGTAGCTAGTCCAAATATGATGGTGATTAATGTAAATATGAGATTGTAGTGAAATATTTTGTGAACCTTATAAAAAAACCATTTTAACACATGAATATATATATATATATTTGAAATTTGAAACGAAAGATTTGAGGCGGGAAGTACATACATGAATCACCATGACTTGTTGTCCCGACAGTAATCTTAAGGAAATACGAGGTAATGCGGGGAGTCGAAACGTTACGCGAATCACCACGTCTTTCATGTTTCAACCAAGATCATAAAATGGGATAAAATGAGAAGTCAAGACCACTAGTTCACGTATCAACGTGGCTTTCATGTTTCAACTAAAAACAAATCGAAATCGAGGGCGGGATCAAAACACTAGTCCACGTATCACCGTGGCTTTCATATTTCAATCCAACAATATTAATGGAGGTAACCGGAACGGTTACGATGACTGCTTAAAGTTAGCAACCCATATAACGCGCATTCGCTTTGGCCTATAAGGTCAAACACCTTGACTTGAACATTTCAGGTAAGTAAATCACCTTTGATTCTCGGAATCATTTTGCCAAAGGTTCACATCTAGGTATTTTCCCTCTTCCAGTTAGTACGAACCCGTTATAATGTCACGCTTTAAGGAGATGAGAAATATCGAAAAATTTTGGATCCAAACTCAAATTTTGAGATCCATAATTTGATTTTTTTTAATTAATTAATTAATTAATTATTTTTTTTAAGGTAAGGTAAGGATACCTTGGATTTCTATAAAAGTGTGTGTGTGTGTGTGTGTGTACATGAGGGTAAATAAAATTGTCACACCCCAACCTTGATGGCGGAAACGTCGAGATGTGAGGATAAGATTGTTCACAACCACATACGCTATGTTAAAATGTAAATATTAAGTTTATAAGTTTTAAAAGAGCATACAAGCATAAGTCTTAAACATGAGATAATTTCAAACAAAATAAAACATTACATAAACATTTTATTTTAAATTAACTAGGTCCAAAACCTAGTCTTATTGCAAGCTTCAAAAGACACTTTAATCTTGGGGATTTCCTGAAACATGATGAAAATAAAGAGTCAACTAAAAATAGTTGGTGAGTTTCCAGGTTTTCATACATAATAAGATTACAAGTAGCAATTCATGTCATGGATTATAAGCTAGTAAGGTTATAGAACACATATCGTTACAACCAAACCTCGACTTGATTACAAGTATAAAAGATTGGCTAAGTGTATTTGGTTCCCTAGTGCATAAGCGTACGGCCCCTAGGAGTCGGCAATACCTCGACTTTAGCACCAATAGGCTTGTTAGGCCCAAAGATCTAAGACGTCGCAGGCTAGCAATAGTTAATGATTGTAACAAACTATGTATCTCATATAAACACTTACAATGCACAAATAACCATGACCAAATAATAAGTAGAATTGCATGTGCATTACAAGTCTCAAATGTTTAAAGGTGTATGTAATATAAGCATCATGTTTCACCCCAAATAAGTGTGAAATTATAAAAAAAGGGACAAGGAAAACTCACTTGATCAATAAGTATGTAATATGAAGATAAAAGATCAATATAATCACCGTTCCAAGTACTCCTTCACAAGATACCTAAATATGATATTTTACAATATTTACGTTTAATAAGCTTACGTTTTAAGAAGAACTAGGGTTTTAGGTAAAATTTTGGAGTTCTTATAGATATATTATGCATTTTAATTGTAGCAACCCATATATTTTAAAAGAATAATATATGTAATATTTGGGTAACTAATTTAAAGAAGAAATAAACTAAAAAAAAATAAACTTTTGTAATTATTTGAAATACCCTTGATTATAGTTTAGAAGTGACTTTTGCTATATTAATAATTTTAATAGTTTAAAACTATTATCTAAAGTTTATATTTACAAAAATGATCTAATTTTTAAAGAAAACAATTATTTATATTAATATATTTTTAAAAAAAATTTGCAGAAGAAATTTAAGTAATTAAAAAAATGAACTAAGTTTATAAATACTTTTTATAATTTTTAAAGATTTTTCTATATTTTTTAAGGCTGAAAAAGCCAAAAAAAACATAAACTGCGGGTGCCGGGTTCGAACCCGGGACCCCCTGTTGAGATGTGTAATGACTTAACTAATGAACCAAGTCTCAGCCGCAGTTCATATTGGTTCCTAATTATAAAACCCATTTAAAGAAAATTCCCCGAATCTTAAGAACCCTAGAACCGATTGATTCCAAATTGATTCCAAATTGATCCCAAATTCGTTTATGAACATGAAATTAACCTTGGGGCTTTTAAACCCCAAGTAAAACCGATCAAATTCATGAGTCTGATTACCCGATTTGAGGTCGATTGGTTGGTGAGGAAAACGAAAGACGTTCGCAAACACTTGGAGCCTTAATCGATATTCAAACGATGATTCCAACCAAATTAGTTGCACAAGAAGCTTCTGATGATCTTGAAGATGAAGACCCTCAATCAATTTAAACTAAGAAGGCTTAGAAGGGTAGTTTCGACAATGTTGCAGGTTGCGGGAAAAAAGGTGATCAATTTCAGTGTTTGGATTTGATTTGAGTGCTTTTGAGTGTTGTAGTCGATTAGAGATGGATTTATGATCGATTAAGTTGGTTTAATTGTGTTATTATTAGGTTTTAATTGTTAATCGATTAAAAACCATAGCCCGATGGTTACTCGAGCTCGAAAGCTCGTGTAACTAGTGTTTAATCTTAATTAATCTATACAAATCGATTCGAATCAGGCACACGACTCAATTGGAAACGGTTTCCAATCATAATTCGAGGTTTTAAGGCACTAATAGGGTCGCCGGAGTATAGCCGAGTGACCACCGGCGTCTCGCCGGGTTTGCGGGAAAGAAAAATGGGGGGGGGTTTAGGTTTTGTGATTTTACACATTTGGTCCCTGCAGTATTTAATAGTTAACATTTTATGCTAAAACTTTGTTTTAAGTTTATAAATTTACAAAAACAATCCCCCAAGTTTTTATTAAATTTTTAAACACTTTTAAGTTAACAATTTTATTATTATTATTACTATTATTATTATTATTATTTACTTAATTTAGAAACTTAAACAAAGAATCATACAATAATAGCCCAACAAGATTCATAAATTGTCTAAATAACCCATATAAGAATTAATAAAATTAACTTTTAATTAACGGAAATAGGAGATGTTACAGAAATAAATAAGTAAATAAGAGCAAATAAACAATCAAGTAGGGTAACACGTATAGGCAACACGTTTTGAGACCCTAAAGCATAAACTATAATAGGTCGTTACGTCTAACCACCTATGCTATAGTCATGGCTCTGATACCAATCTGTCACACCCCGACCAAAGCGGCGGAACATGCCGAGGCGCAACTAAGATTGTTCAAATGCACACGACACTATTAAAGTGACAATATTTAATCAACTCATTCATTTCATAACATGTTCTTACAAATACAAGAAAATAAATAGTTCTTAACAATAACCTAACGGTCCAAAATAAAGTAACGTCTTTAAATCTTCAATCAACCGATAATCAAACCTGTAGCATTGCATAAAATATGTTTTGTCAACATGTATGTTGGTGAGCAATTCCATGACTTTATAAATATAATATAAGACAAAAATCCACAACTCAAATATATGAAGCCGTAAATAAAAGTGACAATTGAGGTATATCAATCATAAATAAATGAAGCTCCTTTCTAATTGATAAAACTACCATATTACAAGGAGGAGCGTATGATCATACTTATTGAGGATGAGGATGAGGCTAAACAATCAAAAACAATAAACATGTAGCAATTAATCATATGAGGTATATAACATACAATTTGACAATTATTCTAAGCAACACATAACCTAGTAGTTGTGGGTTGAGGATCTAGATGTTAAATCATTTTTTTTGGTTGAGTAAGTATGCTTCCTACCCCCAAAGTATAGAAGAGAAAACGGGGATGAAATTACTCACATGGAATAAAATGACGTTGATGAATAAATTTTGAATAAAATCCTCAAGTAAGCGAGTCCGACGGTTTTAACGTGCGTGTCCTAGATTGAAAGATCTTGAGTAAGTATTGAGTATTGAAGATGAAATATAAATGGTATAAAAGTTCATAAAAATAAGGCTTGGGTTTTTGGGAGTTTTAGTTATATTTTACAAAGTGTGTTTAAAAAACGTAAGTATAAAATGAGTTTTACAAGAAAACGGGTCCTTGATGTTTAGATTTACTCAACCATTGTTAAGTTTTACATATGGGAGTTGGTTTAGTGCTAGTATGCACGATCCCATTAATGTAAGCATCAAGGTCTGACTTACACTCTCTTAAACCCGAGTTTGAGACTTTAATTAATAAAGAAATTCGCTTAAACCCGATATTGGTATAAAACCAAGTTTTGTTCCGTCATACCATAATATTATTAATACAAATAACATAAAGCGAAACATAAGTTAAAAAAATTAGGAAAGATTTTTCTTTTGGCGTTTTGAACGGTGACTAGCTCGTTAAGACGATAAGTTCGACTTTTACTCGGGTTTATTCTTACCGAAACTTGGTTTGAGCTAATATTTGTTCTAACACTTCCAAAATCTTAAGTAATATAAATTAAAAAATAACTAAAAAGATAGGTTGAACTTTTGGTGGTTTGAACATTGACTAACTCGTTAAAACGGGTGTTCGGTTTTACTTGGTTTTTACCCGAAACTTGGGTTCAAGCCAATATTTGTTCTAAACCTCCATATCAACCATATAATAACTAAAATATCAAGAAAAACTCAGATCTAAAGTGTTTGATGTAACATAGTCACTTAAAAGTTATTTAAAGTGCTTAAACGAGCGTTCGGTTTGGTTCGGTCTTTGACTCGGTATGAACCCGAGGATGGTTACCACATTTCCAAAACCATTGAACTAAAAATAAGGTAAAACTTCCAGATCTAAACTCAAACAAGAAAGTTAATCGAGTAAACTTCCCGAAAACGACCTAAACGGGTCTAAAATGCATAAATATGAGTTTGAATGCCCACAAGACTTAAATAAAGATGAAAATGGTTTTGTGAACATAAACTAACTTAGAAAAACTGAAAATAACCAAAATTACATACCCGAAATGATTTGAAATGCAAGATTCGGTTCCGTTGACTTTTTAAAGTCAAACTTAAGAAAAACTAGCTAGAACAACTTACAAGATCAAAAATTTTGAGATAAGGAGATAAAAATGTGCAGGTGAAATGGTTGAGAATGAGTGGTATTTATAGGGAAAGATTAGGGTTTGAGGAAATGGGTAATGCGTTTGTCCGGTGGGTAAAAGGGTGCACTTTGATTCTTTTATTTAAAATAAATTTTAATTTAAATAAATTATGACCAGGTATCTACATGTTTGGAGGGTTCTAGAATAGTTATGGGTTAGGTCTTGGTTGTTTTGGATGGTTAAAATACAAGTCCGGACCTTAAACGAACCGAAAACGTTAAAAAAACTGATTTTGCTGAAACGAACTGTGGGTCACGCCACGACAAGTATGAAAAATGATTACAACATAAAATCCATCATTTTATTAATATTCAAAGATCTGAAGACCAAAACGAGTCGGGTTTACAATACAGGATAACAAATACAAAGCTAGTCAAAAATGACGAATGTCACATCTTCCAACCGACCACCCACCATAGCCGTCAACACCACCATTATCAACTTTTTCTTTTCACTTCCCCTTCCATATCCACTATTAATTACTAATTGGAATGTCCGAATGCTCTAAATCAAAGCTCCAACCACATTTAGGTTCACCCTGCCATCATCCAAACGTGTGGATTTCAGGTGGTGACCCGCGGTTGCTGATGATGATGCTTATTTGGTGGAGGTTTACCCTTTTGACGATTTTAGGGTTATCAGGGGTGGTTTATTCAGAATAGAGGAAAAAGCAAGGGTAATAAACGATGGTGATGGTGGCTAGGTTTGTGGTGATGATGGGTTGAAGGTTCTGATGATGGTAATGGGGAAAGGCAGGGTGGGTTTGTTTTTAAGTTATATTTAATTACACTAATGATCCTTGAAAAAAAGAAAGATCTAAAATTACAAAACTAGTCCATAAAAGGGTATTTTAGTCTTTTTATTTAAATTTAACAAAAAACCTAACGTTTGTTAGTATTAATACCTTAACTCGTTATAAAATTTAAGATACAATACCCTAACCTGTTACAAAAAATCTCTTAGTACTCAAACCTATTATTTTGGATAAAGCACAGGGACTATTTATGTAATTAACTCTAGTAAAAAATAACAAAATACTCATGCACTTAATTTATAAAACTAACAGAGTTAGTGGTTAGGGGTTAAAACTGTTATATGATACGACATCAGGGTTTGATATGTCAAAAGATTCCTTTTTGGGCTAATAGAGTTAATGGCCCTAACCCCAAGGGCCAAAATAACAATTTAATCTTTTCAAGGGGAATTATTTTTGTATTTATTATTTAAAATCATGATAATAGTTTAGCGAAACGAATTTGGCTATGATCTAAATGTGAAAGTGTATATCGAGCGATGATATTTTTCAAAAAGAGTATTTTACATTAATCGTTCTCGAGCTTTACTTAAATTTCAATTTTTGTCCTTAGAATTGAAAATTTACATGTTTGGTATTAAGGTTTGAAAAAACATTGCACATTTCGTTCCTTTGTCTAATGTTCGTTAGTTTTTTTCCGTTAAAATTAACAAAAAGACGATTTTACCCCTAAACCTTAATAATAATAATAATAATAATAATAATAATTAAAAAAAATACCCACCGCACCCCACCCTTACTTAAGTTGCCAATCCGACCCTAGCCCCACCGAGCCATCACCACAGCCCTACCATTCCACCATTGTAGCCCCACAACAGCCCTATCATGTCACCATCGCAGCCCTATAACCGCCCCACCATGCCTTCACCGCAACCCCACTTTACCACCATTGCAGCCCCACAATAGCCCTATCGTGCCACCACCGCAAACCCAAGCCCAACGTTCCACCATCACAGCCCCCATCGCGCCACCATCGTAGCCCCCACCGCGCCACCATCGTAGCCCCACCTTACCACCATAAAGGATCCACATTGACTCTTGCCGGAGATGGTCAACAGTGGTGGAGATGGTGACGATGGTGGAGGTGGTAGGGGACTAACCTTATGTGTATTGTTCACGTTGGGGTGGTGGGTCGTAAAAAGGGAAGAGGTAGACGATGGGGGTATATGGAGGTTGTGGCGCCTGCTAGAGATGGGATATCTAGTGGTGGTGGCTACAATGGATGTAGGTATGTCATGGTGGTGGAGATTGAGTGTGCGGTGGTGGTGGTTAGGATGAAGAAGAAGAAGAAGAAGAAAAAGAAAGGAGCGAGGGTGGGGGTGGGGGTATGTAAAAGCTTTGAGGGTAAAATAATCATTTAACACCCATTTAATAGAACTTTTTAACTGCCGTCAGACCCAGAGACAAATCATGTTATTTTTTTCAAACTTTAGGACTAAACCTATAATTTTTCAATACAAATGACGAAAGTTGAAACTTGAGCAAACCTCATTGATGATACATGTAATTTACTCTTTAAAAAATGATATATTATAGAAGCACCACTACCTTCACATTCTCTCTATCTTGTGAGCGTTAACGCAAGCATGCATTGAAGGCGAGCACATTACGTTTGGATGCTTAGGTTTATTACTAAATCGTCATTTTTTGCAACGGAAGTGTTAAAACTTGTAAGACTTGATTTTGAGTCTTTGCCGACTTGCCCATTTCTAGTCACACCACTATGAAATCACGACTAGATATTATAAAATAAGCATAATGCAACGGTAAATCCAAAATTATATAAAAACATTACATTTTACACATTGTAATCGAAAAAAATAAAAAAACAATAAAATAAAATGAAACCTTAAGCAACATTAAGGACTATTAGGTTTGTAACTAATGACTTTTACATTATGACGAATAATTCGGTTTTAAACAATATCTACACCAATACGTAAATAAAAATGATTACAATGACATATTCAAATTTTAATCGACATTAATTTGTTGAGAACTTTTGTTTGTAACTATTAAAGTAGATTTAAGTTTAAAAAATCATAATTATCATTTCGTGATTTTTTTTCTTCTTAATGAACTTATAGTTTGAGTTAAGCTTAGAAAAACAAATATGAAATGGCAATCAAGTTTTATAATCTTTTCACCTAGATCATTTTATTATTATTTTGTTTTTTTTCATTTATTGTAAACGTTCACAAGACTAGAACAATATTAAAGCTTTACTAGTTTGTGTTGTTTAAAAAAGCAAAACATGTATGACTTTACTAGAACATTAAATTAAATAAACTTGATAAGTAAAGTCACTCAAATAAGATAATATTCATTAAATAAACATGTTTACCGAACTATATTTTTTAAAACATTTTAGATTTGTATATAATAAAACATCATACAAGCTTTTTTTTAAATAATTTGTATTTTTTGGTAATATGTACCTTGTAATAATTTCAAGTTTATAAGTTATACGACTTTATACATCTTTTATTAGTTTTCAATCATTTCTCTCAAAATTCAGTTAGTTGATTGTAACATATAAAACCATCTTTTTCTCCGACAATCATTTTAGATTCTACTTCGGTCCTAATTCAATTCGATCAAACGTTTGTATATCCACATGTTGATTGTGATTTTAAATTTGCTTCAATCCTAGTTTGATTAGTTGATGGTGACCCGTGTTGATAAAAATCAAGAACAAAATGGATTGTTGAAATTTTGATTTGGATTCTACCTCAAGGGTTGTTTGACTATTTTTGAATTATTAATTGTTGAACCAATAAAAGATCAGAGACATTAAGTATTGAACGATTAAAAGGTCTAAATATTAAGAGTTATTATATCGTTTAATTATTAAAATGTAAATGTTTGACCAATTCAGATAAGAGGTCTTAACCATTCAGCATTAGACCTCTTAACCATTCAACATTAGTATAATGTTTAACCATTCAGAGGCAAATATCTGAACCATTCAGAGACAAATATCTGAACCATTCAGACATTTGCTCGCGAATCAAACAACCTGAACCATTAAATACTGAATCATTCAGACATCTGAACTATTAAAATGCTGTCAAACAACCCCTCAATCTTAGTTTGGTTTGTATATAATTATTTGGATTTACTTCAATCCAATAATAAGATTTTAAATTGTTATGCTAAACTATTTCGAGCAAAAACTAAAAATCTAATAGCAGAATGAATTGTTAACATTTACATTCATTTATCATTTCCTAATTTGTTTATATTTTAAACCCTTCTACATATGAATTCAGGGATAATAGAAATTGTAATCCATGGTACATGAAGTGCACAACTGTGTGATTTATATTTCCCCTTATATAACTTCGTTGTTTAATGTAATATCGTTGTATTGTTTCAGATTGCTTACACTTATGATATTTTGATCATTTCTATAATTTAGTTGGTTTTGTTGGTACAATCTTTAGCCCTGGTTAGCCGGTTTGTCTCGTATGAACGGTTATTACCTAAAAAAGGAAAACAAGAGAAGATCGATACGAGTGATTCAACTTTCAAACTAAGGGGCTGTTTGATTTTGGCTGACTGGCTAACAGCCGGTCAGCGTGTTTGATGTGCTTGTATTGTGTTATGACCGGGTCCGTGGGTGCTGACCCAGACCCTGAATTGAAATATGCTGACCCGGAAAAGGGGCACTGCCTCTCGCTTTGCCAACCCCCACCGCGCGACCCTAAACCTTAAACCCTAACTCCCATCTCTCTGGTGCCCTCCCTCTGTCACGCTCCTCCCTTCGGTGCCCTCTCTCCGTCACGCTTCTCCCTTCGGCGCCCTCCCTCCGCCGTAGAAGTTCTAATAAGTTATTGCTAGGTGGCGTACGGTGGTGTTGCTAGCTAGCGTACGATGGTGTTGTTAGGTGGGGTACGATGGTGTTGGTGGGTGACGTACGATGGTTGACGTGATGGTTGCCGGCGACAGCAGCTACTGGTGGTTGTGGTGGTGATGGTTGTCGGCGGCAGTAGCTGGTGGTGGTTGTGATGGTGAGTTTGGTGATGTTAGAGTGGTAAATTTGAGGATTTGAAGATAGTTCAAGAATAGAATTGGGGATTTGAAAAAGCGATTTTGAGATTTATCATTCAGCAGTCAGATATCATCAAACAATTAAGTTTTAGTCAGATGCAGATGCAATCAGAACTTTTAATAGGATCAGCTTCTAACTCAGTTAGATATTACTGAGTCAGCTACATCAAACAATCCTTACTTTACATTCGTCTAATACGTACATAAATGATATCCAATTACATTAACTTCAAATAATAACAATAACCAAAAAGCCCTCGAAACTATTAATATATTATATCATGTAACAATACTCTCTCGTAAAAGATTCTAAACCTCAAGATTCACAAAATAAAGAAAAAAAATTGGAACATCTATATACTCTTTTGTTCGACCCCTTTCACAACCATTTTTTTACTAAATGAGCACTAATAATGAGTTGAAATGACTTAAGCCTAAAATTTGTGGTGAATTCCGATAGGGTAACATCCATTATGATAACAACGAGTTAAAATCACCAATAGTCCTTAAGACTGTTCAAATGGATTATATGTTTAATCACAACCAACAATGTGTTATTACTATTAACCAGTATTGTTTACACGTACGCACTACCATTTAAAGTCTACCAAAAACAGCCATTATAACCACCACCTACGAACATCATCTTTGCAACCAACACTGATTGTCTCCTTGTTGCAACCACCACTAACCATCATCATTGATATTGTTCTAGTTATTGTCATCCGACCACTACTAGTGACATCCGTTAGAGATACTACAACCACCAAAAACCGAACAAAAAACTTGAAATTATATGAGGAAGTAATTAAACGTCAGTATCTAAAGAGGTGTTATAAATCAATGAGGATTTATGTAACTAAGGAGTGGTAAAGAAGTGTGTGTTTTATTCTTCTATATGTTGCGAAAGAATTTTGAGAGATATAAGTCATAGATGAAGTCATAAGACATAAAGTTACGGATGGAAACATGGAGTCATAAGTTATATGTAATTATATTTTTATGAAATCTGAAAAAAAATGTTTTTACAAGTTCTGAGAAAATATAAATACAAGTATAAAAAATAAGTAGTGAATAATTTATGTAATAAAAGATTAGAAAAATGTTCAATCTAATAGAAAACATCTTCAATAATAGTTACGGTAGTTAAAAAAAATTTTGAACGACAAATGTGCGACCATAATTCGAATAATAGTTGTAATAAAGGATAAAAATATACAATTTAGTAGACTAAATCTTCAATAACAATTATGTAGTTATAATTATTAGATCCTATTTAAATAAACTCATTTTTTTTTCAGAACCAATTTTGACCGGAATCTAATTCATACTTTTAAAAATAATTCTTTTTGTTTGATTCAGCACGAACTAATCCAACCCAACCCAATCCAATCCAACTCGTTAGCCTTAACCTGTTTAGGCCTTTGGGTTAACTTGTATAGTAATCAAAAGTACAAATATCAAAAGCTATATTTCATTTTATTTAATGTATATATTTGAATAGAGTATATATAATATTAATTATTAATTTATTTGTGCATCACGGGTTGTATCTAAGCTTTAGTAGGTTGTACTTGTTTTTGCTTTATTTAATATTATTTGTACTTTTAACTTGACTTTCCTATACTTTTCATCTTCTACAAGTATTTTATTTTACGTTTCGATTTAAATTTCACGATTTAACATGATGCTACATGAGCGTTTAGTTTAACATTTTTACGTTTATTTTCCTTCATTTGACGGCCATGTCACAACGTGCGGGTCTTATATTGACTTCGTTATTTTAATTAATGTTTTACGTTTCACATGCGAAGTTCACCGTTTTTATGTCTACTTTCCATTCCAGTTGACTTTCCATTTTATTTCTTTACTAGGAGGAGTTTTTACGGTGTTACTTGTCGCTGTTGATAGTGTAAAATTGATACCATTTGACACGGTTTTACGTCTCCGTCGTAACATGCGAAAATCCTGGCTTGACTTCATAAGAAAAAGGCATATAACCACACTCCTCTTCTTTCAACCGATAATATTGCCTAGACTTTCATATCATGCAACGGACAAATAGAAGTAGTCAAATCGGCTTCTTTTAAAATTTGTCAACTCTCTTTGATTAAATAACTAATGTCACAAGTTTCTAAATGTATGATCTTCTATTTTTTAAACTCATATATAAGTGAACTAATGGGAAAAAAACTTAAATATCTTATTCGGTATTAGACTTGTAATAAGATTTAGTTGCTGAAATACATGATTTTAATAATGTTCTTTGTATACATTAACATTCAGCAATATTTAATATTTACCATTTCAAGCCCACAATTAAAATTTTAAAATATATTTTATAAAGAAACACTACGTAAAATAACCATCCTCTTTATCTAGTTTTTTTAAAACAATAATAGAAAATACATATTAGCTCACTTGATAAAAACTTTGTCTATTAAAATTACGTTTTGAATTCAAAACCAAACATGATGTAAATTAGTTTGGTGTAATTTATTAAAAAGTATAATAAAATAAATATATTACTTTATACGTAAGTTACAAGATCAAATTGATTGTTTTAGTTATACAAAATACAAATTGTAATAACCTTTCACAATTACTTTTTTTTTCACATTATAGGGCATGACCCCACACATGTGAAGCATAGCAAGGTGATGGTGTGGCATGAACCGGACCGGACCGGCCGGTCCGACCGGTTGGATCGGGAACCGGACTCCAATTCGGTCCGGTGCTTGAAACTATTTTAGTGTTGAACCAGTGGTCAGACCGGTTGAACCAGTCGAACCAACGGTCGGACCGGGAACCAGACGGTCGAACGGTGGTCGGACCAGTTGAACCGGTTTATATATATATATATAATATATATATATATATATATATATATATATATATATATATATATATATATATATATATATATATATATGTTATTTTTGTAATTTTTACATATATTTGTAAAAATACTTATAATTTTATTCGGTTCTTATATACGGTCCGACCAGTTGAACCGGCCCGACCATCGGACCGGTAAAACGTATGGTTCACCGTGTGGTCCGGTTTTAAAAACATTTACCGTAATCATCCCTCCGGTTAAAGTGCATGATCCCACACATGCACATACTTAAACATTTACTGTTTTTTATTGATATAAAAATCGAACGGTTTGACCTGGTGAAACCACTAAAACGAACGAAAAAAAATAACTTAATGTGCTAATATAACAATAAAATGGACTATGATATAATAATGACGTGATGAAACAGCTAAAGATAATCTTAATGAATAAAGATACACATAGTCTTCAAGGAATGTTTAAAAATACATCCCTAGTGCTTAAAGGAAGGACTAACGGCAATACTAAAGAAAGTGTTTCCAACAAAATTTTATATTTAAAAATTTTAGAGTTAGCCATACTTGTTTCAAAAAAACAATTTATTATTTATACATCCGAATTGTAGTAGATCAGTCACATTTATTAAATTATAATTTATAGAGAAAATTACAAATTTTGTCATTTAAGTATGCTTAAAATTACGGATCTTGTCTTTAAACTTTAATAATTACACTGAGTATCATTTATTTGAAAATTTGTAACGTTTTTTGTCTTTTTTACTAACAGCAGTTAACTTTCTCTGTTATATTTGACTTAATTACACGGGTGGTTCTTGTGGTTAGGTCTAATTTCACTTTTGGTTTCTAACTCTTTAAAATTACAAGGTTGGTTCAAAACTTTGCACAAACGTAACAACGATGATCCCTAAACTGGATGTCCGTTAATTTTGATTGTTAAGTACATGTGAAATGACGAAATTACCCTCTCAAATTAAAAACATTAAAAAAACTAAAACAATACATATTATCCCAGCAATCCCACTAACCTCACCCTACTTCATCTTCCTCGTCTCCCTCTGCAACTCCGATGACCACTACCACAACCATGTCGGAAAACCGGTTAACACCATAGCACCATTGTCTTTCCTTTCTTCTTTGTTTGCAAGCACCACGAACCGCCACAAACCACCACTGCACCTTGAAAATCGGTTACCACCCCTTTTGCTAATTGTTCTTGACCCCAAACCTCAAAAAAATTTGACATCGTCGGAAAACCGTAATCCCTACCCGATTCACCCTCTCCGCCAACCCCCTCATCTGAACCCATTATACTCCACCATAGATCTCTTGCTAGTTACCAAAAAATCGAGTGAGAAAGTAACAGAAGAATAGGTCAAGCAAGCTAGCAAAAACTTGAGTACTGATCACCGGAAATTGGGTCTGATGGTTGAGGGAGAATGGCGGCAGAAGGTGGTGGTTGGATAGTCGAAGTTGATAAAGGGGGTGGGGAAGATGAAATGGGGCATGGTTGTGGTTTTAAGTGAGACCCACTAAGTTTAGTTTTTATTTTCATTTGTTTTTTATTATAAGAGTACTATGGTCATTTTATAAAAAGTTAACAAAAAACTTAACGTCCATCCAACATAAGGACCAATCATGTTACATGTGTGTCAACTATTGGACTCACATTGTAATTTTAAGAGTTAAGGACCAAAAGTAAAATAAAGACTAACCGTAGGGACCATCCGTGTAATTAAGTCATTATATTTTTGTAAATGTCCATTTTACCACTGACCCTCAAAATGACAAAATGTGTAAGTTTTATATATCTTTTATTTTCTTTCTTTGTGTGTTTATTTTATTAACTTTATTTTTCATTATTTCTTTATTTTTTAACCACTTTTTATCTAAATACTTGTCTTAAATATTATTAACTAGTTATTTTTAAATTTCATTATCGAAATATGATTATATAATAAATTAGTGTTTTAAAACATTTATCAAATGGCTAATATTTATTTTATAATAGAATATATTTAAAAAATTCATTTTCAATAAGATTGATATAAAAATGTTTAGAAAAAATAAATAGACTATGTATTAAATTTTTCTATAAAAGAAGCAAACAAACCGGAAAAAGAATTCAAGCATTAAGTATGCTAATTAAATTTTATGAGGTGTTAAAATATTATTGGCCCAATCAATTTATAGAAAAATAGAAAATAGGTGTGACAACATGAGTCATTGGATTGTTCTATACGTCAGGTCGTGGCTTCGATTTGACTTGTAACATTTTTTTTCTCTCTTTTTTTATAAAATAATGACCAACCCATATAAAAGTTCACCATAGAGACAAGTTTAAAAACTACTCAATAGTTTTAATTAAAGAAAAACGGTTACTAATGGGTTTTAATTCAAACATAAACCAATAAAAACTAAAGTGAAAGCGAACTTTACAACAAAAACAATTAAAGACTTTATATATTAAGCAAAGTCTGATCATATATAAGACTTAACATATAATAATTATAACTAAGTAAAATAAAAAAAACCATGGCCCAATTAATAAGATATTCGATAGGTTTCTAATATAATACGTAAAATTAACTGTTTGATAGAGTTAAAAATTTTATACTAAAAAGGTTAAAAAGCGAAAGTGTAACAAAACGTTACTAGTTTAATTTTTATCTAATGTCAAATAACTAAAGTAAAGAAATGAAAACATTAGAATTTAATAATCTATAAATAAAACTTGAATTTAATAAAATATTTAAATTAATTAATTAATAATATTTAAGATAAGTTTATAAAACAAAAATATTTATAAGAGAGAAAGAAAGAAAAGTTAACTAAATAAAAATATAAAGAAACAAAATAATATATTAGTGAAAAACCATTAGGCGTTTTTAAAAATTTTCATTAATCAGTGTTATTTAAACCCATATATGTTTTAGTTTATGTTTTAATCATTTACGTTTCATAGTTTATGTAAATTATATTTTTAGTTTATATAATTTGTATTTTTAGAAAAACTATTAGGTATTTTTTAAATTTTATTTGTTTTAGCAGAAAAGTACTTAACAAAATTTAACAAATAACAAAATTATAATTATTACAATCAATTATGAAATTACTTTTTTACAATTAAAATTAATTTATTAATTATATTTAAGGTAAGGTGTAAAATAAAAGTGGAAAGAACAAAGAAGAAAAGAAAGTAAATAAATAAAAGAAAGAAATAAAATTTATGATTAGTAAAGTTACATATTTTGTACTTTAAAAGAGAAGGAAAAAAATATTATTTATCATAAACTTAACAGAAATATTTAACTTTAGTTAATGAAAATGATAGAAAGTATGATAATTTTTCAAATAAAGGATATTCAGTGTAATTATCAAATTTAAGAATAAGATCCATAATTTTAGTAATACCTAAAAAATAATATTTATAATTTACTATATTTAATATAACATCCCCACACCTCAACAACTAAAATTAAATAAAAGCAACAAATCAACACCGATCTAAAATAAGATTCTTTTAAGACATAAATTATTTGATAGAACATAAGATTATATACATATAAACAAATTAAAACAAAAGGTAATTCACCGTGATTCTATACCAGGTCAACTTTGTATTTTAAACCATAAAATTTCATAATCACAAGAAAGCCAAAAGAATAATAACAAACAAAAGTAATTACGGAGTAATTATGAAGTAATTATTGAGATAAGATCATGTACTTTGAGACGCAGTCAACTGGACTTCTTGAGAAAGTCAACGACAATGGTCATCAACATCAACGGTTGTGATTGCATCTCCCGAGATCAACGAGCTTCCGTGATCTGTTAGCGTGAAATGATTTGGTGTTTGATAGATGAGGTTTCACCGGAGCTCTGATTTCGCCGGAAAACACACCGTCCGGTGGCATTCCGTTAGGGTTCCACCGCCGGTTAGGGCTTGCACGAACCAACGGACTCAAACAGAATGTTAAACCAGAGAGATTCCTCCGGTGACCACCGCCACCGCCGCCGCGGCGTGCCGGAGTCCTCCGCGGTGTGTTTTTCCATGACTCCGTCGACTCGTGGTCATCTACGCCACCGTTGTCTGCATCTGAGTTTCTCACCGGTGACATTCCTCGATCTCGGCAGTGCAGTCGCCGGAGAGCACCGTCACCGTCACCGCCTGCTGCGGTGACTATAGATTCATCGGCGAGCACCGGCGGCTTCCGCCGGTGGCGATTGCCGTGTACAATGCTCGAGATCCACGACGGAGATGACGTGGCGGTACGTTCACCACCACCGCACTGTTGCCGGAGAGTTGAATCGGATTCACTCAGATCGGAAACCGAATCAACCGACTTCCGATTTCTAGATCTGAAAATATTCGAGAACGAAACAAATCGAATAAAACTCCGATTCTTATTCGAATCGACTCCGGTGTTGTCACCGCCAGAAGAAACTCCTACCTCCGGCGTTCTATCAAACACTTGATCAGAGAGGCTATGGCGATGACGTGAAGCAGCTGAATGATGATGATGATGATGATCGTCCGTACGACGGTTGTTATCGGAGAATGCAACGGCACCGTCGGAGTGATTTCGTCTCCGATTGTGGACGTACGGTGAAACCGAACGGTGAATCGCCGGAATATTCTCCGAATCACGGTGTTTTCCGGCGAGATTTTGAATGTGAGCTAGGGTTTGTTCTTCAGCAGCGACGAGAGGCAACAGACGTTCACGGAGACAACAAGCGCATACGCCAACGGTGCTACTGAGATCGGTGTAATGCTTCTTACACCTCATCTATAGCTACACGAATCTGTATCTATCTACGTGTATGATTTCAAAATTGAGCTTGTGATGATCAACTCTTTGGGTGATTCAATGCTTCAGTGATTAGATTCTTCAGTTTGATGATGAATTTGAGTTTCTGTTGTTTGATTGTGTGATTGTTTGTGATTTGTGAAGGAACAAAGAGAGATGATGAAATTGGAAGAATGTTTTGCTTGTTTCTTTGTTAATTATACAAGTTAGGGTGTGTGTTATGAGGGTGGGGTTGAATTTATAATTTTATATTTTGCCCCTTGGGGATTATGTTATAACAATACTTTTATTTGACCCTAATGTAATGTGTTAAACTTCATCAACATAAATTAGGTTGTAAAGGAAAGAGACGGTTAACAAACAGTTTGTGAACTGGTTTGTGTGAAGTTTGTTTTATGTTTGTTTATGTAATGAAGAATGGAAATGATCCAAAAGTATTGTTTATTTAGTTAAATAAATGAGTATGGATAGATGTGGCGTTTTTAATTTGTGTTCGGGAATGTTTGAAAATATTTATGTTTATGTTTATTTACTTTTTATTTATTATGGGTGGATTTTGTGTAGTGTTAAATATGAATGAAAATGTTAGATTTTATTTGCAAATAAATTTGTGTCCGTATGTTTTGTTTTATGTTTATTAGTGTTTGTGAATGATCATTTGTGTCCGTTTGTTTTTTTATGTTCGTTAATGATCATTTTTTGTTGCGTTCACGTACATTCGTTATTTAGAATTATTGAATGAACATAAATGAGCATGAACATATTAATTTTTTTAATAAGCAAAAACAAACAATAAATTTTGTTTTTATGTGTTAGTGAACAGTTTGTTTGTCCAATAAAAAAGAAAGGGATTGACACAAACAAAATTTTGTTTGTGTTCGTATAGTGTGTTGCGGGTACTAATAAAATTCTAATACAAATTGTAAATATTAATAACAAAACTACATAGTAATTTTAATAATGTATTCATAAAGCTGTTTTTATATTATGACAACAATGTCAATTAAGACAACTAAAAATAACATTAAAATAAATACAAACAAAAAGAAAAATATGATGATAAGCATATCCCAATTTGCGTATCGTTATTCGTTATTTCACGTTATACGATATGTAACACTTTGTTACGAGTAAATTTACGTTCAAAACAATAAGTTAGTCTATTCACATGATTTTCATGACAAGTAAGAAATAAAACACTTATGCCGCATATTTCAATTAAAACTTTTGGTTAAATATGCAAATGTAATATAAATAAGATTGTACATAGAGATCTAGGCTTCTGGACTAAAATTTGAATATCTGAAATGCAAACTCTCTAAAGTAGAAGGGTCAAACATGTAGTTAAGCAAACATGATGGGTGTGACAAAATAATTGATCGGTTAGGAAAACGATAAACTGACAGCGTGGTGTGCAGAAAATTCACACGTACTATTGCTAACACTATTACAATAGATATAATATTATTCCTTTTACAAGAAAATTAGTTTTTTAGTGATTTTAATGTATAACTTTATAAAGACATCTTTGTAGATCAAATGCTTTGAATATGTTCTCTAACAATCAATCAAATTATATTTGAATCACATTCAGCTGATACCCTTTTGAGGCACATAAATACATAATATTTATTCTCATCAAGTTAGTGTGAGTTTAAATGAACAACAGATAGACTTTATAAAGGTTTACGTTTGCTATTCATAAAAAAGTTTAATCTTTTTTTAGTTATAAGATCTAAAATAATGATATAGGTAGGATATTTACGATATGTTCTGATTGGTAATTTGGTATTGATAAAGAATGTAAACCGAAGTATTGGTTATAGACTTGTAGATTTAGCAAAAGGCAAAAATCAATTTATGCAGGTTGTTTGGGTTATTTGGGTAGGCTAAAACATTTCGAGTATCTGGCATGCTTATTGTTTCAGGAAAAACCCACCATCTAAAAGTCAATTATGATAAAACCCTAAAGTACTTGGATCATATTGCACAAAGTAGGCTCGTCACTTTTACTAGCACCCCGTTAAACCGCCCAAACAATCTCACTTGTACCCGATTAAACCCGACCCCAAGTAACCAGTTACCTGAATACCCGAAAACTGATTAACACATTTGTTATTCGAGTAAGGTTTCAGATAAACTTTAAAACCTCAAATACTTGAATAATTTGAACCGATTAACCCAAATAATCCGATCAACACCATTATAATAAATCAAACTGTCTCTATAATTATTTAGATGGTTTAATTATAGCAAATTATTTATATATAGTTATATACTTATTCATGTTTTATAATTTATTGAAGTAACAAATATAAATCTATTAATTTTACAAGACTGCAAAAGAAAACTCATTAAAGTCCACTAATTTAAGTAAATCGTTTAATACAAAAGACTCAACCTGAATAACTGGAAACTAATCAAATCGATTGTTATAAGGGTCGGATTTTAGGTAGACTTCCAAAGTTAAAAAAGCATAATAAACCGATCTGATTAACCCAAAACCCGAATATATACCCGATCAACACCCCTAGTTGCCAGGATACTCATGATCTTCAATTACAAAAACCATAGGATGTTTTTCAAACAAATTAATATAAGGCTCATTAGCTAAACAATGGCATTACTAAATACATTTTCTTAAATCAAGGTGATTTGGATCGTATAAGCCTAAAAGTAAAAGTACAAAAGGTGTTAAAAATAATGAAACTGTTTTTTTAAGTAGAATGAAAAATAATGTTGTTTCGTTAACAATTAGATTATTATTTTTATAAAAATACTAGATTTGACTCATGATTTTGCTTGCACATTATATATAGGTTCGGGTTTCAACAAAATCATGTCGATATATAGGTAAAAATAACCATGTTACAACAGTATTTCTGAAATCTAGAAATATTCATTGTTGTAGAAAAAAATAAAAATATATATTTTGTGTTTATTGTTGATTGATTTTATATAAAATTTATAGTAAAACAAAGTTAAAACACATTTATAACGGTATACTTAAAAATCTATAAAGTATTATATTTTAAAAAGTTTAACAGTAAAACAAAAAATATTAAAAAGTTTTATAAAACGAAAAGTATTATATTAACAAAATATATTAAAAGCTTATAATATTAAAAAAATATATAATAATAGATTTAAAAAGTTTTACCTTATAATTTGGGCTTGTACCACTTGACAATTTATCAAACTTTTTTTTGTACGTAATAGAATAGAATTTCTATGTGTTGATTGTTTAAAAGAGTTTGATCAAGTCAATATTGTGGACTAGTTATATATCACTTTGGTGTGTTTTAATATTTTTGTTAACCTTTTAGTTATAGCGAGCAAAAGAGGGCAAGTTGTAATATAAATTGAATATAACAAGATCTATTATTTAACACATATATTAAGCGTGAACACAACTTATATAATTAAACATATCATTTGTTTAACATTGATTAACACAAACATGCTTAATAAAAACATGTTATATGACATGACACATGATTAAATGTAACCACTTCTATAACATGACCTCACACATTACATAAATAAACATAAACAGTTCGATAAGATGAATGATAAGACAGCCATATTATTATTACTCACCAAGCAAGGATAAGAAATAATAAGACATAATTAACATAATAAAATCCATAATTAATTATAACATAGCTAATTACTTAGAAAATTACGTAAATTTTGATAAACGGGTTATAAACGTGTCATATTGACATATTAATATATTTTTCTTTATAAATTGTCCATGTAATAAACTGGTTGATCCTGTTTACACATGTTTTTAATTGCGTCATTAATATCTCGTATCGTTTACGACTGACCGATTTACCACAAACATTAACTCGTTTAACTTAATGTAAGCTCATTTTCCGATAACAATATAGATTGTTAACTAACATCTCCAAGACAATTGGTTTATGAGATCAATAATATAAAGCCATATTTTTGTAATTAAGTTATTATATTTTGTAAACTGATAGCAACTTTAATATGGTAGACTGTACATTTGAGTCAACAAAACGTGTATATGACAATCTAACGAGATTTTACAATATGTTCTAGACATTATATCACAAAAGACCCCATCAACGATCACTTGAAGACTAATTCTATTGACAAGTGTTTGAATTCAACACTTGTATCATAATGAACGAACGTTAATGAAAACAATAGATAATATTTTGTTTTAACACTATCATAACAAAATCAAAATCAAAATCATGAATTTGTATGTTTATTAAAAATCTTATGTTAAAGTAGAATATACGATTCTGTTAAGTCGTTATAAAAAAATAATTCTAGATCTAACAAAACTACTCACAATTTTAAAACTATTAGACCAAATTATCAAATTGAAAGGGCATTCAGGATCGATACGAAATATTAAATAATATTATTATTATGTTTAGTAATGATTATTATTAGGGTTTAATTTAAACAGACTCGTGGGCTTAAGTCTCAACCCTGATAAATATCATTATTAGATACTAATAATAATATTATATGACACAAACGGTTCAGTCAAATCGACTAAACAACTAGTATTATTATAACTTATACTTTTTGGATTAAATATTTCAAAGAGGTGCAAAGAGTAAGCATATTTAAAATATTCATTCAGATAAAAATAATTATAGTTAATAAAAGTTTAATGTAAACCGATGTCATCATGACCATTGTCTACAAATCAATTCCATAGCATCTAGAAACAAAGTTATGTTTGTTAAATACCATCATAATACTCTCTCACCAACATCATTACATTCACTCCCTTTTATACGTATTAGCAGACGCGGCAGTAATAATTTACAACACGATATTGGTTTACGTTACTAATTTTTATAAATACCACAATCCTAATTATAGTAACATAAAATCAAACACAAACAAATTAGTGGTAAAGAGGAGGGCTCAAAAGAGACTGAAGTCTTGTTGTGAGCTGCTAATGATTCATCTAAATAAGAAAAATCCTTTAAATATAACCAAACATACAACTACCTAATCAAATGATCAATTTGACTTAGTTTAAATTCTATGATTCCCGATAATATGTAATAAAAAACCAAGTACCCCTTCAACGAGAACTCATATGAATACACGATAAATAACTCCAACCAATCATCAATGAAGAATTAAGAACCTCCCTCCATTCATCAAGCAACCCAGTACATTTTAATAAGCTTATATTTTTATATCACATTCTTCTAGTCTGAAAGAGTCTCATGTTTTAGATCTTTTATAAGCTCCCGTATGTGCATTTAAAATTTGACTAACCATTACTGACTTTTTGTAACCCATAAAACTCCTCAACTTGAAACTTTTTAGTTGAAGGATAAATTGCATATGAGCACTCGATCTATGGGGAGAATCATGGAAACATCTATTCAGTAACCATTCTATCCAATCAAATAATAAAATTTATTCATGGAAACATCTATTCAGTAACCATTCTATCCAATCAAATAATAAAATTTAATGAGTTTTATCATTTATGGCTATTGAAGAAACAACTACATTTTAAGTAGAATTCATCATTTAAATCTACTAAATCTCGATCTAATAGAAACAATTAATCTATTAGGGATAAGACTAATTCATTCTTTGGAAAACTTCACTATTTAATTTTTTCTTTGACAAAATATTTATCTAATAACTATTTTTTGGATTTGCTACATCTGAGTTTCATATTTATTCCAATTCAATATAAAAATCCTTATTTGAAATAACAACTAAATATGATATAGATTAGATTATTTGAAAGAAATCGTGATATCCATATACTATAATTCATTATGCCTCTATCGACCAACTTTAACATTGTCTTTGATTTTGACAATAATCAATATGTCAAATAAATATTAGAATAAAGAATCATACTTGTCGGTTTTTTTATTATTTTTGGATTGGAACCTCATTAAGCAACCCGGTACCTACAGAAAGAAATCGTGATATCTATATATATATATATATATTATAAATATGAAGATTTATAAAAGTTATATACTTAAATATTTAAATAAAATAATATACTTAATTAAAATATTATTTAGTTATAAAAATATAATTAGCAAATATAAATTTAAATGTCAATGTATAGTATCATAAATAAAATAAAATTTAATGAAGTGAATTCAATAATATTATATTATTAAATAATATATTAATAATGTTTATTAAATAAATGAAAGAGACAAGGATAAAAATGTTAAGTTTTATAAAATGTAATGGATAAATTTACCATATTACCTTAAAGTGTCTTAAAATTTTAATCAAATCTCTATTTTACCACTTTTAAATGTGATGCACTCATTTGTACATGTTGCTTTAAAACTTGTATTTTTGATAAAATTACATCTCTATCCAAAGAGATGTATTATATAGTAGTATAGATTCTTTTAAGTAGCATGACATGTTTCATTCAAATAGGAATAAAAATTAACAGCTTATGTGAGTATAAATAATGATAACTTGTCTTATTATCCTGTATCAAAATTATTTTTATACATAGATGGGTCAAATAACTACAACTACGTTTTATATCAATTGCATAAATAAAAAGCTAATGAAGATGTGCATTATTAACTGGTTTCTTTAGGGCTTATTTTGCTCCACTTTTATTTAATTTACACGAGTTAATGTTAATACATAATATGCACTTTTTAATTATGTCAAATGAGTTATAAGTGAATTTTTTATTACGGAAGTAACTGTTGGTGGTCCTTTGGTGAAAGAAGATTCAATGGTGAAAGTTTTTAGAAAAAAAAAGGTGTGGGTAAGACTTCAATTCACTAATAGAACACGATACGAATCAATTTGATTAATAAAAAGACAGAAAGAAAATTTCCATGCCTAACATATCGACGACAAACATTCGTCAATGATCAAAGAAAAGTATCTAACATGAGGTTTAGTGACGAAATTGTGCATAGATAATCTAATTTCAATAAAAAGAGGATAGAAAATACAAAATTTTCAATTACTGTTTAAAATTCAAATGCCTCTCACATAAAAAATCTAAAATCTCGGATGTATGTAAACCCTTACGAACTCAATTCCTTTGTTTCTCGTCTTTATTGGTAAAACACAACAAAAACATTGTATCCACCTCTGTCGTTGAAGGGGAAACAGATGAATATGGATGTGGAGTCGTAGAAGGCGCACTTGTCGCATATGATGGTAAAGTTGTGTGGTAAAAGAGGATTCATGATGATAAGACTTTTTATTTCTTCAGGTAAATAAATAGTTATTAACAAAGACTATTATACCCTTACAATAAGCTAACATTCGTCTATTATAAAGCTAAAACCTTAATAATCTTTAGAATTAAGTTGTCTTTGTACAGGGTTTAATACTTAGAACCGCTTTATGATATATCTACACAAACTACAAGTGTGAGAATTACCATTGAAAATGAAGTTATTGTCATAATAGTTAGGACAATGATAAAAACAAACTTTTAAACAACTGTTAAAGTTGCTATACTTTGATGTTGAGGTGTTTTTTATTTTATTTTTATTTTTTTTAGTTTAGGGTAGGGCTACAATCCAACCCCTTCCAGAAGTTGCACAAACATAAACAAAAATAAATACCGAATACACCCTTTAATCACCCCCTTTACACTTATAGACATGTATATATTGGCACATTGTCGTGGTTGCAAAACTCACTAAGTGTTGTCAGATCGGTTGACTGGTGAGTTGCGAGTACTCGGACTAGACGGGGTGTACTCGGTGAGTACTCGAACGTAATAAGTTATAAAGAATTTAGTTTTTCGGAAATTATAAATATGTTAAATATCATAAACTTACTAAGATTTATAAAAAAATACGTGAATATTAATATAAATAAAAAGAATACATGTTCACATACAAAAATATTTCTAAACTTTATATCAACTATTTAATATTATAAACGTAGTAATTATTTAATTATCATCTTCCAAGGTATTTTAATGAAAAACAATATAAATCTAACAAAAATCGGTGAAAAATATTGAAAATCCGAGTTAGACCGAGTTGGCCCGAGTTGGACCGAGTAGAGCTGATTTGGACCGAGTAGGACCGAGTTTGACCGATTTCGAGTAATGTTGACCGAGTTGTTGAAAAACGCCTCGACACCTTGCAGAGTTCCGAGTACTCGCCAAGTACTCGACCGCCTAGACCGAATTTTACAACATTAATTATACTTGTTTATAAAAGTGATGGATGGCATCATGTTTTCCTCACATTGCATAGTATGTTTTATATAATGAGAATGATTTAAAACACACATGATGAAACTGCTCAGGTGAAAATTACTTATCATCATAAGACACATGTTCCATGTTTAAGCCCGAGGTCTCTTTTTTTTAATTTTTTTCTTTTTTTTAACTATTATTCATTTTACATGTTAATACTTCAACTTTACAGTTATTTCAATTAAACCTTATTTTCATAACAAGTTTCAAAAGGTTCGCCTTTACCACTTGCACATTTGCCCTTTAAAAAGTAATTTCTTGCATTGTAAATTCAAGTTCGTCAGTCCGTCTACATTTCGACTTAAATTTTGTTCAAAAACAAGTCTAGTCAAATATAAAACGTATTCATGCTTATTTTAAGTAGTTATGAGCTAGGCTACGACTTGACGTAAATTTTATTTATAAACAAGTCATGTTAAATATAATATGTTTTCATTTGACGATATAAATTTAAGTTATTTTACATTTCGACATAAATATAGTCTAGAAACGAATCAGAACGTTTGTACATTATACCTTATCACGTCACATACCCCGTCGTCACACATTCATTGCATCATGTATTGAGATGCTTTATAAAGCGACAAAAAAGGTTCACAAGGATCCGAAGATACGGATCAACAAGTGTTACAACGAAATAGCGGTTCAAAAAACCCTACAAAATTCCGCCAAAATTCACAATTCGTCAGATCGTTCATCCAATTTGATCAACCTCTCAACGTCTTCTTTTGATTCGGTAAGATTCAAATGGCTTTAATGTTGCAATCTGCTGAAATACGATCTGTTGTTCCATTTCAGAGAATTTGATTGATTTTATGTTGATTCCATGTGTTTGATCATCTCGAATCTTAATCCTTGGTCCGTACGATGATTTTTCAATTCCTATTTGTTGTCGGCAATTGTTGAATGTTCATCTTCATGAAGCAGAGGCCAATTGTTTGATTTCTATGAGTTAATCTGTATGTAAAGGTGTATTTCATGCGTTATCATGTAGAAACTCGTTAATTGATATGTATAAGACACAGAGTTAACAAAAGTTCACACGTCTCATGTTACTGAATCGTGTTTGTGTGGCTCTAGTTAATAGCGCGTTCGATACAAAACCAATTTAAGTAGAGAAACGCGTTATCTCTTGCACATATTCATATGTATCCTACAGTTATAGTTGTTTATGATTTGTGAAAATAGCATACAAATTTGAAGCAGCAATTACTTAATGCCCATGTTTTAGAATACAAACTTTCTTATATTTCCTTGTTGTTGGATGCAGTATTAAGTTAAACAGACTCTGGTGTGGAGTGTGGACTCATGGGGACTATTGCTGAAGCTGCAGATATGGTAGATATTTAACCTTAGGATGATTATATAAATAGAGATGCTAAATTAATATTGATATTGATTGCAGGAAGGGACCAAAAGCGCGCTAAGAGCAAAGAATCCGAAAATTGTGTTTGTCCTAGGTGAGGAGGACCTTGATAGATCATACTAATAACATGATGTCACTCAGAATCCCATATAACTTGCAACCTTTTATGTCATAAGTGTCCTTTAGTAACTTGCAGAATGAAAAATGAACCTGCTTCGCATACTTGCTTATCTTACATCGTGCAGGAGGTCCGGGCAGTGGTAAGGGTACACAATGTGCAAATATTGTAGAGCACTTTGGGTATACCCATCTTAGTGCTGGAGAGCTTCTCCGAGCTGAAGCACAATCCGGCTCTGAAAATGGGTATGTTGTATGCATATTCTGAGTAGTTGTTTTGTTGTAACTTGTATCTTTATTCTAGGTGCTTTATGATACCTTATAGGACCATGATTGAGAACATGATGTCTGAAGGAGTAATTGTTCCTTCAGAAATAACAATCAAGCTTCTTGCAAAAGCGATTATAGAAAAGGAGAATGACAAGTTTCTGATTGATGGGTTTCCTCGTAATGATGAAAACCGGGCAGCCTTTGAGTCGATTGTGAGTTTTGTGTTCCAAAATTTCATACACACATCTTTTATTAGAGTTGATCATTTGATATTAAATTTTGAATCTTTTGGTTTATATAGACTGGAATTGTACCAGAGTTTGTTCTTTTCTTTGATTGTTCTGAGGAAGAGATGGAAAGGCGTATCTTGACCCGCAACCAGGTTTTAGACAAATTTTTGTTACAAGAATCATAAGGTGAAGAATGATGACATTTTAGTTCTCGTTGAGTGTAACTTTGTTATTTGGATCATGAAGGGGAGAGTAGATGATAATATTGACACGATAAGGAAGCGGTTTAAGGTTTTTGTGGAATCTACTCTTGATGTTATCAACTATTACAACTCAAAAGGGAAGGTCAAAAAGGTAAATACACAAGTGTTCTTCATTCTGTTACTACTGAATACGTCGCTTGTGATATTATGATAACCGATCAAATTTGGTCTTAGGTTGATGCTGGTAAGCCTGTTGGAGAAGTCTTCGAAGCAGTAAAGGCTGTTTTCACCCCTGTCTGATGATAAGGTAAACTTTCTCCAAATTTTTAAATGCAAACTTTCTCCAAGAAAAATTTTAAATTTTTTCTTGACATGGTAAAAGGAAGTTATTGTATTGGCATTATCGCTCATTGTCTGTCATTTGCAGATTATACGATACGCTGATCATCGTTGTACCACAAGATCAATCATGGTAGGTTAGTTTTAAGGTTACTCTCATTGTTTGAACAATGTTATATTTGTCCAGTTGATTGAACACCAACAGTAACATTCTTATTATTGATTGTATTTTATTATAACACTTGAAATTCATCATATGTTTACCCTTTTGATCCAGAATCTTAGTGAAGAGTCAGTTTTGAGTAGTTCGGTTTCATCTTCTCGAACGTGATCTTTTAAGTCTTTAAGAAAGTTATGTCATGGTCCCATGGGTACATCCTGATAGTGTTAGGGGTAGTTAATAGAAATAGGTTAGGTGTTGGATAAATGAGAATTATGTCGTGAACAAAAAGGTTCTAAGTTTTCCAAATACTTCTTTCATGCCAAAGATTTTTGTTAACTTTGTAATTTATTTACAATTCTCATTTATAGACGAGGGTGTTTTAATCATACATTTATCCATGTTTTTATTATATTTTATTTTATTTATGTAAGTTTATATTTTCAGAACATCATATGCGAAATTAAATTTGGGTTAAGTTGATCATATATAGGTCATGGAATATACAGATTGTTCGTATTGCATTCAAGTTTGTGTAAAAATTTTAGGTTTATTTTATGTTCTACGTGCTAACACGACTCGTTTAATACATGTGATTTAAATATAAAATGCTTGATACATAGTCCATCTTTTACTAACAAAATTACTTTGTTACCCAACTCGCGTGATCTGTCCATTGTGCCACGTCTACTCATTCGTAAAAATACCAAAATGATACACTAACTAGTAACTTTCGAACGTCTAAGTGTTCGAACATAAACTGCTAGCAATAATCACGCCAACTGTCTATTTACTAGAAGTTCAAACAAAAATAATACCATTATCCTTAATAGTATCAAGAACAATTGCCAGCCTCCCTTCGATCCGCTCGTTCTTTTTCGCTTCAAAAGCCACTGCATACACGTCGGCTTCCTTTGATCGCTCGGCTATCAACCTCCCAATGACTCTGCAAGCCTCGTTATCTATGAGCGAAGGCAATGTGTTCCTTAATTCCCTTGAGTTTGTGGTGGCAACCGATACCACTTTGCTAGTACCTCTATGCATCACTTTCGCATGAATGAATCTTTTAGAGAAGAATATGTTTAGTTGAAACGGTCTCATGTACATATCTGTCCTTTGTTTCCATGACTTCTTGTTAGGTCGTTTTTCTGCTTCGCTTCTTGATCTTCGTGTCCAAGCGGCATGAACAACAAATCCCTACAATATATACATTACAATGCAAACAACGGAAAAGAAAGAGAGAAAACAAGACAAGACGATTGATACACATCATTGTAGGAACTCTACCTGCATGTATATATCATGAGAAAGTTTATGATGATTCATGCCACACGGGTAAAGTTACGTTGTGGGCTAGGTAGTCAAAGGCGTTAGACACACTCAGGGCGTAAAGGGCGCTTGAAAGCAAGGGCTTTTTCTTTTTAAGCAAAAAATACGTCATTTTAGGGGTTATAGACATGTTCGGGCCGTTTTAATATGCTACCAACTATCTTTAATTGTTTCGGGCCAGTTTTAAATGTTTCGGAGGAATGAATCCTCGCCTGAGCAATTTGATGGACGCGAGGCAGTATGGCTGCACCTCGTGCCTATGAGATCGCCTTGTGCGCCTTTAACTACATATGTTGTGGGTGAGTTCGGATGAGAACCATAATGTAATTAGAAACCAAAAGAAAGACAGTGCAAAAAGAGGGGATAGTCATGATTCCTGATGTGAAAGAGAGTATAGTTGTCAATAGCGAATAGCGGTAAATAGCGGCAAGCCAACTATATGCTATGTAGCGAATAACTACCAATAAGAACCGTTATACGTGTTTATCGATTAAGTAGTATAACATGTAAGAATGTTTTACATTTAATAAATATACATGATTAGCAATAAAGTAGTAAGAAATCTAAGCAAACACCCCCAAAATAACTAAAACACTCTATTACTAATCATCTAAATCTCATATTTACCAAAAAAAACATAAAAAATAAAATCCACTATGTAGTCGCTATTTACAAATAGCGGGAGATGGGGGCTACACTACATAGCGCGCTATAGCAATCACTATAGACGCTATTGACAACACGGAAAGAAATATATCTTAATCTTCCATTAAAATATGATCCGAATGCAAAAAAGTTATTCTTTTGGTTCCTAATTATTAACGGTTCTCATTTCTAGCAACCATTATTGCATTAGCATGTATCTCCTACCAACAAGATGCAGCCTTCTAAGAAATCGATCATGCAAAGGTTTCATGTTGAAGCAAATCAAATCTACAAGTGATGCTAGTCGATCTCTTACATTAACCAGAGGTTAGATGGGATGATCATTTGAAAGCAAGAATACATGTATGCATGCTGATAAGATATGTATGGATGCAATACATCCATATGTTTATGTGTATGCATCCATACGCATATGCATTTTTCGTCATTAAGATCCCTTTTTACCGATTTAGAAATCAAAACTTAAGTAGCTTCAAACATTCAGACCAAAATACTAATGTGTCCAGTCATTTTGGAACATAAAATCCATACATCAGTGACAGTATTTAACTATTTAAGCAATACAACTGTGAAATTTATACTAAATGACCACAAATTTAGTCACTTTGACTCTTATATCCCATAAAGTCTCACTTTCTTTGTGCAGACTACAGTAAGAAGCGTGCTTTGACTTTCACGGTCAAACTGACTATATTCTCAACCTCAATTTGAAACAAAGCAGATAACTTCCAATAATATTCAAAACAATATCAAAATTTCGTGTAAAACTGACGATTTTGAAAAAAACTAACTTCACGACATAAAAATGTAACATAATGAAATTAATTTGCATATAAAAGGTAGTTCATTTGACTTCGAGCACATTAAATCGATGAGCAATTGGGCTTTCGACATTTCCCTAATAACTTATGATATATTGATACCTAATTGGGTGTATGATTTTACAAAAATTATACAAATTAACCCATCTAATCTCGTCTTTCTTGATCAACATAATCAGAAAATCGAAGAAACACAGAGAAGTGATAGAATTGAGCGTACCTGATTCTTGAGGGTACGATTTGAGGAGACTAAATTGATGGATAGATTCGATTGCTGAAACGAAGAACACCATGATAAAGAAATTGGTTTCAGTTGTCGATTTATTGGGAGTTGTGGTTTGAGATTGAAGGATGATGAAGAAGATACACATGAAATCGCCATTGAAGAATGATAGTGGAAGTAGGATAACGAATTGCTTAAATGTAAAGTTTTTGTAAATGTAACCCTATCATCTTATTATCATCTTATACGATATTAGTAAAAGAAAACAAAAAAATTATACTTTGTTATATTTTTAAATTATTTTTTAACACTCGTTATTTTTTTAAGTATTTTTATTTTATTTTCTTTTGAAAAAGATATTAAAGTAATTTAAAAACTCAAAAAATATCTCTCTTTTCATAAAAACTAATTTTATCAATTGATATATTTTTTTCTTTTATCTACATTTTTTAAAAATCAAACTATGTTTTTAAAAATAAATTTTATTAAGAAATTTTAAATTCATATATTTTCTAAAACACTGAATCTTTTGAAACAAAATATTTTAAATGTGTCCTTTCTTAAATAATTATAAAAAATATAAAATTTTCTAAAAATAGTTTTATTAAATCAACCAGAATAATTGAAAACTTGAGTTTTTAATGAACAATAATTTTTTATAATAAAATCTTACAACAAATATTTAAAAATGAAACTATTTAAATAAATGATTTAAAAATAGTATAATTGTTTTATCTTTTGACCAAGTACGTATATATAATTTTATACATATCTTATATTAAAATATCGTACTGTAACTTTTCGTGTTTATTACTAACTATAATTTATTTAACTAGACTATTGATTTTTCTATATATTTATCTGTCTATAACCTAATGATTGTTTATTTATTTGAAATAGTTATTCATATACAATTATAATCATATTTTATCTTCAAACATTGTTTTGTAATTCATAAATTTTTATTACTAATTATTTATTAATTTATTTATTCAATCAGTGTAATACACGGGATACTAACCTATTTCTTGCATATATAACCTCAATTTCTTTTATTTCTTTCTTTTTTCTCTTACATTTATACGCACTTTTTAATATGGTTTAAGGGGTCGGCTGCACACTGTAAGGCCCCGTTCCCAGGACGCTCACAGCTGGTCAATCATCGCACATAAAACATTTAATTACATTAATTTTACTAAAATCGTGCAACGGAAACACTTTAAACAAACATTTCTTTTCTTTTAAATAAACACTTTTGCAAACTAATACACCGTTCAATAGAAAATATAGTTCGTTCGTATTACAATGCAAAAACGTTATACAAAAGAATGTCATCCAAAATGCCAAGTAGCTGCTCGCGTCATCCTCAGCAATGCTCACCTGCCAACTGAAAAATGCGTAAAAAGTCAGCGTTGCTAAGTGAGTTCTAGTTTGATGAAATAGAATATTTTTACTTCCGTTCCAAAACCTTCCCTTATATTCTTACGCGATCAAGCATCATACGTACACATAGATAATAACATTATTATCTTTCATCATCATTCTTAAACTTTCGTTCTTTCATTATCTTTCACTTCATCATCAACGAGATTGCACAAGACAAGAGCTCCATGTTGATCGATAATAAATATCGATCCCTGTCGGTACACATTTTTCATGGTAGCTAACCCCGACAGTTGATCCACACTGCAAGGCATACAGCCCGCTCATGAATACGGATCAATCATAATACATCAGACTCACCTAAGTGATTCTATCATAGTGTTTGCAAGACTTTCCATCATCAAACGGGCCCAGGGTAACATTCGTTAAGTTCCACTTCTCATTAATATTAACTTCCGCTTTACATTACATAATACTTCTCTTATATTTCATAATCATAACATGTAAGTCATGAAATAATACATAGTAGGAATATAAGGAAACATATCATACATAGCATCACACAAACATCACATACCCCATCACACACCATCATAAGCATAATGCATCAACCATTCACATACACAAACATATACACAACAAGCATAAATCATCATAAAACATAACCAAACCTCCGCGGGACAGCAGGGGTTTGGGGGCGGCAGCCCCTGACAGCGGGGTCCTAGGGGCGGCAACCACTAAAGGGGTCCAAGGGGCAACGCCCCTGGCTGGGGTTGCGTTGCCAGGTCAGCGTGAAAAATTTTTATTTTAACACTTTTACATAGCACAATTCCTTACAGAAAAATTGATTTTCCTATTAAAACCTCTTAAAATCTTGGTCGTTAAAAACATATGTTTAGTATGCATTTCCAGCCTCAAACTAGTTTAAAACCTTTAAAATAGGAAACCTATAACTCACCTGGACTCAATGAGTAGCTTCTCAATCAACCTTTCAAAGCAAGGGTTGCACCACACAGCCTACAGATAAGTTAACACTCAAGGGAGTTAATTTCTGCCTAATTTCGCTGATAATTTCGCTGCAAGATCAGCAGTTTCACTGCTAGTTTCGCCAGCAGTTTCGCTGCTAGTTTCGCCGACAGTTTCGTTGCTAGTTTCGCCAGCAGTTTCGCTGGCATCTTCGCTGCCAGTTTCGCCCAACTTTCGTTGGAAAACCTTGTTTGCGAAACTACCTGCGAAACTATAGTTTCGTTGGAAGATCCACAGTTTCGCTGGTCGAATAACTAATTTCGCTGGATGAACACCCAGTTTCGCAGAACGGGCTGAAAGTTACGAACCACTCCAATTTTGACCCAAAACTTCAATCCTGTACACCAAAACCTTGGTTTATCACCCAATAAGCTTTATCTAAGCTTCTTACATGTTTTCTTGCACAAAAACATGAGCTTTGGGTGAATCTTTTCCACTTTCAAAAACCCTAAACCTAGAATTCGGGTTTACATCAAAATGAACGATTAAACGATGTTTCTTAACTGGATTCATAATGTTTTCTTGTTGTTTGGATGCCCACGAACACTAATCTTCAATCCCGAGATCAACCGAGCCTTAAATCTTCAATTCTCTTTACTTTCTCTCTCTATTCTCTCTCTCTAGAACTAGAGTGTTGAGTTGCAAATGAGAGTTGTTCAAGCTGATCCGTTTATATATACCAGGGCGTTCCCGGACCTTAAACTCGTCAAACTCATATCCCGAAGAGTTAACTCAGTTTATAACCCATATACATCTTATTTTCGTTAATTGATCTCGTCTAAGCCCATTATTATTATTTGGCTCGCTTAGACATTATTCGGGACGTTACACACACAATAAAATTTTATTTTTCTACTTTTATATAGATACAAAAGAAAAAATAACAAATGGAAGATTTAAGATTATGTAAATACAATCTTGTTGTAAATTTATCAACTACATATTTTAAATTTCTTATAAAGTCGGTAACTAGTTATACAATTAAGCTTGTTACTCATTTAGTTCTTATAGAATCAATTGCCCAACAATAACTATTTTATAAAAGAGTTAAGCTCCTTACTCTATTGACAAGAGAGTAAACAACTAACCTGATAATTAATAAATAGTCTATCACAATTTACAAAATTAGAACATTAGCAACAATTAGAGAGACTATTACTTCAATCATGCATATGCTTCTAAACAGTTTGATTGATGTAACCAGTCTATGCTCTCAAGTGCCTAATTTTCACTAGAATTCTTGATATCAGAGCTCCTATTACCGATCATCCTTTGTCCATTATAATCTAAAATTCTTACTTTAGGTATTTGTTCTTTTAATTATTTGTGAAATTAGTTTTATTATTTGATTAGTTGTTTGATTGTTTTAATGTCTAGCTTGAAACTTATTGATTAAATATTTCTTAAATTGTTTCTTGATTTTATTTAATATTTTATTATACTATAGAAATCTTCTCTACATAACGTATTCAGACTGGTGATGAGAATCTAAACGAATATAATATTTTATTATATTGAATAATGCTACTATAGGATGTTCGAAAATAAAAACCGGTATAGAGCAATTATAGAAATATTGTATTTCTATTAACTATTTCTAATGACGAACATTATATTTTTATTATATATTGAAATTAAATTTGGTTTTTGTCTTGGTATCATGCAACCGACTCGACCCGAAGCAAACCAAAAACAAGTAATAGTTAATAAAAGACAATTGACCCCTAAATATTTCTGACCCCATGGGAAATTTTTTCTAGAGCTGCCAATGAATCTACAATATCTAAACATTTAATCGTGTAAGAAGAAACAATTTTATTACAATTATTTATACCGCTGCATTACGTGTATCGTGTGTAAATAAAATGTTTTATAAACGATAGATAAAGACTTTAAATCAAGTCTTTTACTTAAAACAAAATAATTATAAATAAAAAAACTCACAGTATTTCCTATGTTTAACTTGTTTAGATGGAGATAAGAACGTGACAAGTGAAGATTAGAAGAATCAAGGTTGCACAAATGCCTAAAATGTTGAATTCACATGGAAAAAAGAAGACGCTATGGAGTGATAAAACAAAAATATGTTAGAAAAATACACATACTAGTAATATCAATGGATAAGCATGAAAAAAATTAATTAAAGAATGAAAATAAGTTGTTAAGTAAAGTTAGAAAGAAAAGAGCGTATGTATTTGAAATAAAGTGTCATTTACATACAAACAAATAATTACAATACACGTTACTTCACATAAATTTCCTAAAAAAATTATTGTTAGTATTAAATCGTAGTTATAGATTTCGTCATTTACCTTACATGCCTAATAAAGGGTTATCGCAATAAAAACTTAAAATGATAACTTTAAAATCCATTGTAATAAGTCTTGAGGACTTGTTTATCAATAAAGAAAGGGTATTACGGACTCGAGCATTCAAGGCCTTGAGTTTTCACGATGTGTGGGCATGAGAACCGTTGTCTTTTCTTGATATATTGTTTTCTCATACATCTTTTTAAGTTGTGTAGATATCACTTACAGATTAAAATATCTCTGAGTATACTAAATCGTTAATGGGATAAGACATAAAGAATAATTCAAAAGAACAAATATAAACCATCATCGCATTTTAGGGTCTCTATGATTTGAATCTCGTTTTATTGCAATCGTCATTTTTTTCTATCTTAATTCGTGTGGTTTTTAATGGATTTGAGTTCTTCTCACATACTTTATGTGGCTTGATTAATTACATTTCTGTGTATGGTGGTATCTTTATGGTTGTTTGAGTAATTCTTACAAGTTACAAGTGGATAATTATTAGTCGATTTTAAGGGGGAAATCAAACTTACTTTAGCTTTCTCACTGTAAATTTCCACTTTAAAGTCAACACCTAATGTAAAATTTTCTTGGGTTAGACATAAAACAAATTTGCAGATGTTCTATTATGATCGGATGTTTTTATTAAGAAAGAATCGTATGTAACGATGGTTGGTTTAGGCCCAATAATTTCTTTTGAAACTCTTGTATATATTTATACTTTAAAACTTACATGTTAAAAAATCATTTCAAAAAGAAAAGGCACAACAACTCTACTCGATTCACTAACCTAATAAAAAATTAAAACAAACAAACAAACATGCGACTAAATACTAATTAAACTTAACATTTCATTGCATACTCACTAAGACCAACACCAATGGTAAAATCAAAAAACATCCAAAAACAAACTTAGTCAACAGTCACATCAGAAAATCACTTATTTTTAAAAAATTCAAAAAACCTTTCCAATAATAAAACTTAAAAAAACTCAAAAACATTGTCACATCATTATCACCTTTTACATATTTTAATATAATCTTATATATTAATAAAATATAGATAAAATAATATCTGTCTTTTGTTGGATGAAAATTTTAAAACTTTAAAATTTTAAAATATAAAACTTAAATATTTTTTAGAGGAAAATTTTAAAATTTTAAAATGTGAAATTTAAATTTTAAATTTAATAAATAATAATGTAGTGTAAAAAGTTTAAAATTAAATTTTAAAAATTAAATTTACTATTCAGACACATGAGCACTGTTTAGGCATATGAGCACTGTTTAGGCACATGAGCACCGTTCAAGCGCACTGTTCAGGCACATGAGCACTGCTCAGGCGCATGAGCACTGCTTAGGCGCATGAGTACTGTTTCAAGTGCATGACCATTGTTCTGGCGCACTGTTCAAGCACTTGGGCACTATTCAAACGCATGAAGTTGCCTTGGAACGTCCAACACTTAACTTAATATTGAAAAACTAAATATTTTATTAATATAAATATATTTGTTTCTCTTTTTTAATATTAAAACACAATCCTGGCCCCACTTCTGAAAATATTAGATATTTTTTGGTGTTCATTTTTATGAACTTCTACATTAAAAAAAACCCTAAATTGGTTTTTGGTTTAAAAAACAAATGATGTAACGTTTTAAAGGTTAAAAATACCCTATTGAAAATGCTTTAATTAATTGATCACCAGAAACATCTCAGGATTCTATTACAATTTACATCCTTAACCCTTCACTTTATGCACATGACATGGCTAGCCCTCTAACTATTTAACATGTAAGAGTAATGCATCGTTGAATAGCCATTTACAAAGACTACCTAGAGTATTTAATCAAGGCCAGTAATCACTTTCTTGTTTTTCATTTTGTTTTCCAAAAGCAACATGTATAGATTAATTATCTTTTATATGTAAAAAAGTTCGGTATCGATGGTTAAAAATCTCACGGGCGCTTGAAAAACCATAATATACATCACATATAAAAACAAAAAAGTTACAAAGTTGACACCGCACCTTTAAACTATATTTGCCATGCTTATGTTGTCACCATGTCACCTCCTGCAATTGAGCTAGTAGATAATCAGGAACCCGAAAAACAAATGAACACACGCCCTTCTGCATAGGCGGAGCTTTTAAAGGGTCCGGTGAGGGTTCGAGAAGGCAATGCGTAAATTGGGTTTTATCTTATGAGAGAAGTAAACACAATTCAAAACAACTTTCATGTCTCATTCAAGTTTGTTATTATTAGTTGTACCTTATGCAATTTGATTAGTACTTAAGTTATCATCTTTTTTAAAAGGTAGGATAGAGTTAGTGGTTAGTTTCTTGGTTATCCCATTTTATAACAGCTAATTAGAGCTAACTAGATCACTGACGGGTTACTGGCTCACCTGGTCATCTCAATTACTCGAGTATGGAACCATAGAGCGCTAAGCTGGCACGTCTCCAAAAAAAAGCTCGTACATTAGTCCCGAAACTAAAATCACACTCAAAAGGAGACCGAAATCAAGTGAGAAAACCCTCTAGCTCAACATGAAACCCGACCCCAAGACCTCCTTATATATTTTAATAAAGTATTAAGACACCTCACCTCAATCATTTAAACTAAGATCACACTCAAATGGGTGGTGTTTTTTTATTATATTTTTTTCTTTCATTAAATTTTCAAATTATGAGTTGATGAAATGTTTCCATGCTAATTCAAGTTCTTGAATGGTGTTTTTAGAGCCGAGATTAGAGTCGAGTGGTGTTTCATGTATCTTGATTCAAATTTAGGATTGCCTAACGACTTATTCAAGTGGCGTATTTGTATCTTGTTTGACCCGTTGTTTATCTGCTAGATTTGAAATTCTCGATTCTAGCCGCTACCATATCCATGTGTCTATCAAATACACAACAGGATCAGCTACAGTATAGTACTTAACAAGAAACTAGTACAACTATTTAAGCACAAGGTACAGCCTCAAACTTCAAAGAATATCCAAAAATATTACTCTGTCCAACAATTTTAACCATCATATAATATATTGCATCACATGAATCACATACTAATATGACCAGAGTTTTACCAGTTACTTAAATGGTAACACTATGATACAGAAATAAACACCCTTGAGACGCGTGAACCATGCCCGGGCTACATTCAGGGTACAACTCAAAGCTGCATACGGGTGCAGTTTTCAACAGCAATGTACAAGTAGCAGCAGCAGAAAGTTAGACTCGCAAATAAAGAAAACACCATGAATCAAAACTTTAAATTTTTGACACTGTTGTTATAAAATATAAAGCATTTGTAATCTACTTCAATACAAATTTACTGTGCAAAGAGCAAAAAGCCTCTGTCAAATCTTGTGTGCATTTCCAAACATAGGGTTCCTGATGGAAACTTACTTGCTTACCCAGTACCCTGCAGCTCGTTTAGAAACGTATCAGCTTCATCGTCGTCGTCATCATCTTCGTTTTCTTTAGCATTTATCAGTTCATTTCCCTCAGTTGACTCTTTGGAAAAAGTCAACTTTGACATGAACAGTTCATCTTCAAGAACGCCGGTTTCCCTCAAAATCTGAAACATAGCCTCCTTGGCCTTTTCGTTCTTTTCTTGCTCACAAATCTTGAAAAACAATGAAACATTAATCGGTTTTGGTTTCCAAAACCGTGATTCTTCATGTGAAAGTGCTTTTTCAAAACAAGCTAATGCATCAGAAATCCTCTTGTTTCTGATATGACCTTCACCAATGATCTCCCATGAACTCGAATTCGCCTTTCCAGTTTCCAACATTTCATTGAAAAAAGACTCGGCTTTTTCTGAATGACCTTTTCTAAAATACCAACCCAACAAACGATTAGCGATTCTAGCATCATAAGTTGTCTTGACGGAAAGCCATTCGTCATAAAGACTCTCTGCTTCTTCTATCTCATCCATTCTAACAAAAGCTGAAATCACTGCATGATAACCCATGTTTGGTATATACTGGAAAACTGTTTTATAAGTGTCCCAAATCCGTTGAACTTCTTCCTTTCTCCCGATGCTACCGTAATGACTTAAAAGATAATGATAAGGTACTCGATAACGCCCACTAATCTTGTTTTCAATCATTTTAAGACAACTGTCGGCTTTTTCGAGTTCACCAAGCTTAATATAAACAGTAGATAAAGTACTATAAGTAGTCCAGTTGGGCTTAACCGACACATCAAGTTTCATTTTTTCAAATACTTCTTCCATTTTTTCAACAGATCCTTGAGACCCACGAGACGTAATCCAGATACTGTAAGTGTATAAATCTAAGTCTATGTTGTTTTGCATCATTTCTGAAACACATGCCTCAACCTTTTCATGATCTTTAAGGTTCATATAGAGAGTCATCATCACATTATATGGTAGTGCATGGTTAGTATAGTCTTTTTCTTTCATCTTGAGTAGCAAAGACTCGGCCTTTTCTTTCTTTCTAGCATGTACGTATGCATTCAAGAGGGCCCCGTATACACGTTTGTCTATTAGATCATCCTGTAGACTGTTAAAGTAATCTTCAGCACCTGAAATACCGTCTATTTTGGATATCAGATCTAATTGAAGTGCAGCATCACTCGGAGCCATGACAAATCTTTCTGGTTTTTTATTCATCCAATCATAAACCTGCAAAATCCCAATGAAGTTTACTGATGTACATAAAAGTTAGGAACTCCAGAATCAAAATGTCGATATTCAAATTCAACAATCGATTATATAATTCTTCAACAATAAAGCTACTCATTTTCAGTAGTTCTTTGGAAATGAGATCAAATGCTACAATATGACATACTTCAAACTTCAAATGCTAATCTCCTTACAGATATCCACCAAGAGTACTAATTGTTACAACATTCCATATGGAATATTTCGAAGTTCAATTTTGTTTTTTGAGGTTCATTAAAATAGAAGCAACATTTTCTTATGTATCTACACTTCTCAAATTCTAACTTGAGGAGCAACAATATTGCTTAATTTCAAGAAAATAAAGATATCACACTTGACCTACAATGATGCTAAAAAAGATGTAAGAAATCCAACATTCACAACACTAATTTCTTTCAATTCAAGCTTCAATGATGCTGCTAAAAATGGCCAAAAACCAATAGTTATAAACTCACAACAAGATTCAAGAAACTTATTATTTTAACTAACAGACCACATAAAGCAAGTTTCTTTAGTTTCACTCTACACATACCTCAAGAGCAAGCTTAAAACGCCCATACTTCCTCAACTCCTTCACAAGCCTACAAAGCTCCCACTTTGTAACACTTTTACCCTCATTCTCCCACTGATTCAACACACTGCTAGACCCCTTTTCACGATTACCCATCATCGAAATCCTCTTGTAAATAGTCTTCCAAGTGACCGTAGCTCTTGGCTTCTTCTCGTAGTCCATTGTAGCCCCATAGTTGTACACCTGTGAAACAGAGGATGCACACTTTCTTGTGGTGGTTATGGGCCTCAATTGGGGTCTTTTGAGGGGTGAATTGCGGAACCCAGATGGGAAATTGGTGGAATTGCAGAGGAATGATGAGGATGATGATGATGGGAGATAAAGGGTTTGTGGGTGTGGTGGGGATTGTGAGATTGTTGAGTGGAGTAACATTGATTTGATTTTGGGGGTTAGGGTTTAAGGGAATTGTTCAAGATGTTTGAAGAATTGAAGATTTGATGAATTCAGAGGAAAACACACAAGGGTTATCTTGGTGGTGGTGATTTCGACAAGCGACAATAAATAATGGAGGAGAGCTATTGCTTAATTCAAGATTTAAGGTCTTGTCACTTGTGGTAATGTTAGCATTTTGTGGATGTAGGAAACAAGTTTTGAATAATACGTTTTTGAATGAATTGTTGTTTTTCTTCTGGTTTAAACATACTTATTGTTTTTATTTAAAAAGGTTTTTTTATATTTGTCTTTTTTAGGTTTGAAATTATTGTTATTTTTATTTAAAAACATAAATTTTATAGTAATTTTTATTAACAACACGTAAACATAAATTAGGATTTCGTTTTTATATAAAAATTTACGTAAATACCCTTATAACGATAAATATTTAACATTTTAAAACAATGGAGCTAATATTTTTGGATGAAAATGACAATGTTTTCTAAATCTTGAGAAGCCAAATACAAGAAAAATCTTTTTTGATGAAAATGACAAATATGACCAAACCACATGAAGAAAACGACAATTCACTCATATGTTTATTTCTAAACGGATTGAATTTTAATAATTTTAAGTATTACATGATGTTCGATAATAATCTATATTATTAATTGAAAATTTAAATGTGAACTCTAAGCACAACTCTTGTATTTTATTTTTGTAAAAAGTTTGTAGTTAACTAATTAAATATTTCCTGTGTTACTAAAGAATCATTTTGTAAAACCATAGTATATGTGTAAATTTTTTTAACTCTGTTAACACTAATCTAACTATCACCAAATTCCACCGGTAGACTTCGATTTAACACTAAATCCACCAAATTTCTCGGTGAGCCATTCGAAGCCCATTAAACACTGAGATACCTATTGTTGTTGGCTTGCAAACATTTAGTTAGAATCTGTTTCGTAAAACTGAGTATTTCATTCGAATCGCCTGCTCAACCTATAGTCATTGTCTTTATTTTTGTTTTCTCATATTCTAAACATCCACTTCCCACAAATAAATTTCTACAAAATCAACTCGTCGCAGAACACGAATAATTAATTCGTTAGTTCTAATTTAAAGAGAATTAGGGTAGGAAAATAAGGAGCCGTTTGATTCACAAAGTATTTTGCGAAGTAATTTGAATTGAAATTAGAACTAGAATTGTAAAGGAATATTGGTAAAAATGATAAGGTGTTTGAACAGTAATTTTTTATGGAATTAGAATGTTAAAGAACATTTCAACTAGATTGTTAAATATTTTATGGGTAAGTGAAAAGGAAAACAAATATCAGTGAATAAAAGAAAAATTTTTAATTTACAATTCTATATGGTGATCAAACAAATGAAATTTATTATATAAATTTTTTTATTTCAATTTTAATTATAGAAAATTATGTAAATCAAATGGGACCTAAGCTAAACATAATTTCGTAAAAATACATAAAGAACAATCCTGATATTTAGGTTTAGGGTTTAATAATAACCTTAGACCAACCGGTTAATATGAAGTACCCATAACATATAAATAAATGAAATGTAATGAGTTTAAGTTTCATTTTAAGCAAACAATACTCAAAGCTACGTTAGTAAGTTTTCTAAGCTATGAGTTTCCTTCTGAGGATGGTGAGGGTGCGATCCCAGCTAAGAAACAAATCAATTGGCCCAAGTAAAATAACACTTATAATTAGAAGCAGGATGAATAAATTTGATGTTTAAAATAAATAAAAAAAAGGAAAAAGTTTAGGGTTTAATATGACCCATGGTAGACTACTCGTATATATAAATCATCTTTCTCTCGTCACACCACCGTATAACCCTCATCTCTTTCGATCTGCAAAAAACCCTAAAACTCAACTCAAAGATGGAGCAAACCTTTATCATGATCAAGCCTGATGGCGTTCAAAGAGGCCTCGTAAGTCTTTCTCACAATTTCGACCTTTGAATTCCAAAATCCAATTGGGTTTTGTTGATTTTTGAATCACTTTGTTGCTTTCGATTACTCTGTTTATCAGTTCTTCAAAAACTATTAACACGGACTTTAGATCGAAAGAAGCTTATAACTTTTGATTTCTCAAATCTGTTTGGAGTTTTTTTTCATGATTTCGATGAATTTGATCATGGGTTTTTGATGATTATATTCTGGGTTCTAGCTATTAAATTAAGGTTTTTGAGGGTTTTCTTTAGATGTTCTTGATCTACGGAAAAATTGGATTTTGCCCTTTTTCTTGTATATACACACTTGATCTTGAAAAGTCTGTTAATGTACAAGTTCTACTGCGTGTTGTACTAGTTTTTATCTAATGATTGTTCAAGATTTGCTAAAATGGTGCTTAATAGGGTAGTGATTGTGTTTATTAAGGTTGTAATCACTTTAATTTTGTTTTAGGTTGGTGAAATCATTGGTAGATTTGAGAAGAAAGGCTTCTCTTTGAAAGGTACAACTTTTACTTGATTACATTGTCAAAGTCATTACAGGCACCTATAAAGATTACAGATTGTTAGAACTAATGGGCCCTTATAATTATGACATTAGGGTGTGATTGTATTAATCAAGTGCATATTAACCTTTGATTAGTCTTTACTTAATTGAAAATTGAAAAAGGATGCAAATAGGCATGTAAATGAGTTGAATGCGAGCTTGACTAGTTTTAACATAAGAGAACTCTAGCTCGTTGCTAGCTTCTTGTTTAAAGCACTTTGTTTTGGGTTTATGTTTAAAGTCTGAGCTCGACTCACAAGTAATATCAAAATGCTTCAGCTACGTTGGTTAATTATTTAACTAGTATTTGACTAACTTTTATTTATTTAGTCACTTTTATATGTTTTTGTAATTTCTGTTGAATATCTATATGACATAGTATATATACTTTTGCTTTTGTATTAATTGAATATTTAATAATATTAACTAAAGTTTGTTATTTTATTATATTGTATAAACATTTTATATATATTAGACTTGTGAGCAATCGAGCATAATCAAGTTCGACAGGTGTAGCATGGGCTGTGGGCCTGTGCTTGATCACATATGTATGTTGATAGCTAGAAGTGGTTAGAGAACTTGTAAATGTTTACTTATACAGTTATACATCGCAAGTTAATGAGTCAAGGGCGTAAGCACAATCACATGTAAAAAGTGTATTATTCTATGAAATTTTTATCTTTTTATCTTTAAACAAGTTAGTCTCAACGCTCAAGAGAACTTATTTTGATCTTGATATTAACCCAAATTCGAAACTAAGTTAATATGCCTAAAGACTGCAAATCCATCGGACACTTGATGATTGAACTAGCTGGAATTTTGGTCGTTGACTTTTTCTTTGTGAATTTAGGGTTGAAGCTTTTGACTGTTGACCGAGCTTTTGCTGAGAAGCATTATGCTGATTTGTCCTCAAAGCCTTTCTTCAACGGTCTAGTTGAGTACATCGTCTCTGGTCCCGTTGTTGCCATGGTTTGGGAGGGCAAGAATGTGGTCACCACTGGCCGCAAGATCATCGGTGCTACAAACCCTGCTGAGTCTGCCCCTGGTACCATTCGTGGTGATTTTGCAATCGACATTGGCAGGTATGATCAATGGTCAAAACCATTTTGTCACTTTTGACTCCATAGCTAAATGTGCAGTTGAGAACCATACCCTTGATTTGAAAATGTAACATATTAACTTACTTTCTGGATGTTGACTGTTGACTATTGAATTCAAATTTGACTTGTCACATTGAAGTTGTGGTATACTAAAACTAATTTGTTTGACTTGTTATTGGGTGTGCAGAAATGTGATTCATGGTAGTGATGCGGTTGAGAGCGCGAGGAAGGAGATCGGTCTGTGGTTCCCCGAGGGTGTTGCCAATTGGTCAAGCAGTCTTCACCCATGGATCTATGAATGAGTGTGATTTAAGCCTCATGTTATTATGATTATCACTCTTTACTAGTATGCTTTGTGGGTGTTATCTACTATCAGTTGGTTTTGTTTACTGATTTTGACATTGCGCGAGGAGCTTCTCTTTGCTGTTTAATCGTTTTACTATTGTGTTTGTTCTGTAGTTTCATGTGATGGTGTTGATCGGTTATATTATGGTGTTTGACAAAGAGTAGAGGTGCAAAAACGTTCTTGAATCTGAAGCGGGACTGATTTTGAAATTAGTTTGGCAAGAACCGGTCAGAAACCGACCTAAACCACAACGTGGTTGAAATTGGTTTGTGACCTTATAGGTTTAAACCGGTTTGAACTTTGGTCAAACACGAACCAAACTTGTGAAAACATAGTTTACAACCTCTTTTTAAAACAAGCTATGCCCCTCTTAAAAATCAATTTTAAACCTTAATTGATTAGATTAGAAGTCAATTTTGATTTTTGTTTACCAAACATAAACTAGTTTCAACTTTCAACCGAACCAGCTCGAGCTAAAAACCAAACTAGCTCGAGCTAAACAAGTATTTGGTACATCAAACTTAGCACCTTCTGAGCATCTTCTTTGAGCTTTGGCAACGTCCTTTTCCGAAGTTATCCTGTTCGATTGGTGAACCTTTTACGGTCAGCTATCACCCGCCAATACTGGCAACTTATAACGTACAGGTTTATAGGGGATCAACCGAACTGACAATGTAGGTTGTTCCTGTAAATTGGCTCCTCCGGTTTGATTTTATAGACATTTATATATCTTTGTTTCATACATTTGATTGTAAAGTTGTATTGCATATTAGTTTTACACTGGTTTTGTTGATGGTTTTACAGCATTTTTTAAGAAACCCTTATTTATGATCTTTAAGTGATTAAATTCATTGGTTGACATTCTTGTTAGGGAGAACTTGTTCTTAAACTATTCCAAAAACGTATGTGAATAATAACATACTTGAATACAGTTAAAAAACACTTATATTTTATATGTTTTAATTAGTAACTTTAGTATGCATTATGGGTTGTATAATGTGTGATTGTACACATTTAAAAAAAAAACCTAATATTTAACATCTATCTAGTTTTAATATATTTTTTTTTTACTTTTAACTTTGATTCATATACTTTTTATATTTTACAAATTTCCGTCTTATGTTTCAGTCTAAAATTTGTAGTTAACACGTCGTAGCATGCATGTGTAGTGCAACGTGCTAGTCCTATATCGACTTACTTATTGTTTTATATTTGTTACGTTTCATCTACATTGTTTAACGTCTGCTTTCCGTTCAAATTTTTTTTTGTTTGTATTTTTTCTTTTTAATACGAGTTTTTTACGTGTTGGTGGTCGTTCTACTTGACACGACTTTTATGCGTCGCACCACAACACGGAGGCTTAATAATTTATTCTTTACCATGTGGCTTAATAGTTTATTCTATTATCCATCCTTATTATTTTGAGTATTTACACATATGTTTTTCTTGTTCAGTGTAAGATTCGATTGATTTCTATATAAAGTATCAAGGCCTTCAATCCTTCATACTTAAACATGAATCTATATTTTAAATAATTGAAGCATAGTTTATTCTTTACCACGTGGTTGTTTGTTTCAATTTTTTTTAATGTTTAATGGTTTAGCATTTAATTTGAGACCGATTGTTTCGTGAGCAAATGTCTAAATGGTTTAAACATTTGTTTTTGAATTGTTAAAACCTCTTATCTGAATTGGTCAGTCATTTATTTTTAAATAGTTAAACAATATACTAACTTTAAATAATTCAGATCTTTTAATGGTTCAACACTTAATAATACATACTTTTTATTAATTAAACATTCAATGATTCACAAATTGACAAATAGCCTTTAAGTTTTCATGGAACATGAGAGTACAAAAATGTAATTTTTGTTTTTTTACAAAAAGTTACAGAGAAATATGCATCAAAACTATAGGGGGTCCAATGTCATTAACAAATGACCGAGTCCCATTTATGCACATATTCATACTTACCACCAGGTTCCATCAATTCATCGTAATAATCATAATCATTACAGCAACTATCACCCCTCTTCTTCCTCACATCGCTTCACAAACCCTAATTTTGACACCTTCAATTCTCCCAAAATCATGATACACAACGACATGAATCCCAATCATTCATCTTCAGAAGAAGACGACGATGAAGAAACCTCAGGTTCAGAATCCGACGAAGAAGTCTCCGATACAGATTCCGATGAAAAACACCCACAAGAACACAAAAAAGCCCTAATTCCACCTCCACAATCCGCCACCAAACCCCAACAATCAGATCTATCCTCATCGGAAACAGAAGAATCAAGTTCCGATACCGATACCGATACCGATACTGATTTGGATCCACAAAAGGCGGTGGGAACAAACGCAGAATCGAAAAAGATCTCAACGCCACCGTTGGTGGCTGAAGAGAAAGATGTGGAGAAGCTTAAGAAGAAGACGGTGAGTGAGGAGCTGAAGAAAGCTCCAGATCCATCTTCATCAACAGAAGAGTCTGAGTCTGATTCCGATACTGATACTGATTCACCTCGTGAGAAGACGAGAGTGGATGATTCGAAGATGAAATCTGTTTCTTTGAAGCCAATGGAAGGCGAAAGAGCTAAGGGAGAATCGAAATTAGCGAAAAAGGATGGATCGAAAACGATGTCAACGCCACCTCTGGCAAATGAAAAGAATGTGAAATCGCCCAAGAAGTCGAATGTGGTTGATCATAACATCAAAACAATACCTTCGAAATCGCCCAAAAAGTCGACTGTGGTCGATGCTAACAACAAACCCATGGCTCCAGTCGAACGAGAAGGGTCGAATACAGAATCCAAACTAGCGAAAAATGATGCATCTAAGACAAAGGGTAAGCGACCGCCACCTGCACGAATGGCGAATGAAGAAGGTGCGAAGAGAGCTAAGAAGAACACTGCAACAGATGATGACTCGAAGAAGCAGTTGTTTCAGAGGCTGTGGAGTGAGGATGATGAGATTGTGATACTGAAAGGTATGATCGATTACAAATCCGAGAGAAACGGTGAGATACCCATTGCTGATATGGGCGCGTTTCATGAGTTTATCAAGAAATCGTTACATGTCGATGTTAGTAGATCACAGTTGGGGGATAAGATTAGGAGGTTGAAGAAGAAGTATGTGAATAATGTTAGTAGGGTGAAAGATGGTAAAGAAAGAAGCTTTTCCAAGAGTCATGAACAAAGAGGCTATGAACTGTCAAAATTGATATGGGGTAGTGACAATAACAACAACAACAACAGCAACAACAATAGCAACACCAATGGAATGAAGGGTAAGAAGAATCAGAGTCAAAAGAATGGTAATCCAAAGGGCAGTACTGCTAGTTTGTCGGTATCAAATGGGGTGGATGATAAGGAGAAGATGATGATGGAGGTCGATAAGAAGGTTGATATCTCTCGGTTTGTTCAGTATGGCGGAAGAAATGATTCTCTGATTCTGCCGGAGGAGATAATGAAGGCGGGAATGGAATTGGTTGATGGGTCGAGGAGGGCGGAGATGGAGGAGAAGTGGAGGAAGTTGAAGCAGCAGGAACTCGTGATTTATGTGAAGCGATTGGAGTTGCTGCGCGAGCAAGCGCTACTAGTTCTTGAGGCTATCGATTCATCAGGAAATTGAGGTAATCTATGGATTCTTGTTGATGAATGATGATGATGATTATGCCTCAGTTTTCCATACTAGCAGTTAGCTAATTATAAATTTTGGGTTCATTCTGTTTCTTTAGTACTTGAAGTTATAAACATTATATCAGCCCATTAAGACCAAGACACTAACATGTTTATTGTTTTTGTTGTTTGTAAGAATCTGTTATTTTGGTTTACTTTATATTGTTTCAATGCAGTAGTCATGATTTGTTGTGTTCATTTTTTAGTATCATGTTATAGATCACAAATTTTTCATTGGTTTGTCACTTGACTTTTTACTAGTCTGAATTCGAGCCTGAGACACAATAAGTTATCGCATGAACGCACACGCATTAGGGTATTTGGTTCGGGTGCGTATACATCTGCAGCATAACCTAACTATGTGCTAGTTATTTACATGACTCTGTGCATCAATCGGTTTGCTAGTTCTATATTTAGCAAATTAGAATCTTTCATACGCATTGGTATGATTTTATTGGACTTGTAAAGGTATAGGGACTTCAAAGTTTAATCTACATTAATACATTTATGGTGTTGGAGTTATGGGCTCGATCCACATAATTGGGTACACAATAAATGGGTCATGGGTTCATTTGGGATCTCTAACCAGGTTATTGTTGTCGTTGATGTGTGCTCGATTTGTGTATTCAGAGCATCTACAACGCCCGCAAACGGATGAAACCAGATGTTTAGGTGGCAAACGTGAGATCCAAACGCGCCACTGGATGACCCGTTTGAAAGGGCGTTTGTGAGTGATGTAAGAAATCAGGTAGAATATCTTTTGAGCTCACTTATGGAGTCAGATGTTACTTACATCAACTACAAAATGTGGTCAGATGTTTGAAGTATTAAATTAAGTAACCATTGTCGAATCAAATCTCCAACATATTTATGCACGCAAATGAAGAAAGAGCTATATATTTACTTCACACTTTGCAGTCAAGTCTCAAGATACTTGTACAACATTTAACACGAACTAATCATTGTCTGAGATTCAACTTATTAATCACTTCAGCCAGAAGGTAAAACTTATTGAACAATGGTGTTGAACTAGAACTTTAACGGGTTCACATATTAATGAGATGCGTACATGTTCTAGATTGCTTATAGTGGAACGTTAGAGGGATATTCACGTGCGTGTTTTTTGATGTCTTTTCGCAAAGAAGCCTCCTGCTTGTTGAGGTTTTCTGGGGGAACATCGTACACGTCGTTGAACATGTCTGCAACCGAAGGTTTTTCTAACCGCTCTGCAACTTGAATTGCTTGTGCTAGCTAAGAAAGTTACACGAGTTAGATAAATACAAGTCAAATATACAAGTAAAAAAGAAATCAACGTTTGACTTTTGAGCATGCGAAAGAGAAAGCATGTCTTAAAGTTATCTAAAACTTATTTCCAATTTGTATCATATCAAACATACAGTCAACAAGTTTTACCTTTTTTCTTACGGCGTTCCTGTGTTGCAACTCGGCCTCATCGCTCCACCAGCCGTTGTTTTCGATCCAATTCCTAAACCTCGTAACAGGGTTTTGCTCATGTCTCCACCAATCAATTTCATCAACCGCACGATACTTGGTTGAATCATCTGATGTGGAATGGTGTCCCGCTCTATATGTGAGCGCCTGTCAATGAAAAAAAAGTCAAAGTCAAAGTGTAATCACAAGTAAAGTTATGACAAGGAAAAGCTAAACAAAAACAACACTAATAGTGTAATACAACAGAGTAATCAAACCTCAATCAAAACAGGTGTTTGTTTCTCAACTGCCATTTTACGCGCCTCGGAAACAGCAGAATAGACAGCAAGAGCATCATTACCATCTACTCGAATGCTAGGAATGCCATACGCGTTCCCTCGGACAACAATACCATCACCTACAAATGACCAAATGCAGCAAAAGTCAACAATTCAAGAATAAAAACACTAGTAGAAAAAAAGTCAAAATGACATGAAGCAAAAAACATATATTTACCTCGAAGTTGATCATTGATGGGAGTACTAATGGCCCATCCATTGTTTCTGCAGAAAAAGATCACTGGAACCTTCATAACCGCGGAAAAGTTCAAACCAGCATGAAAATCTCCCTATCATCAGTTGGTGTAACAAAATTTAGATAATCAAATTTCAACTTTAGTAACTATATGATGAAATTTTCAGAAGATGAGGTTCTTATTACTTCGCTACTTCCTCCATCACCAAAATAAGTGATCGCGCACGAATCTTGTTGTTCCATCTTCATGGAATATGCAGCACCAACTGCATGTGGAATTTGTGTTCTGTGTACATCAAGATCGAAAATACGTCATGCAACAATAAAAAAATTGGCATATGGAAAGTAAAAATGGTATCCTACGCGACAGTTGATGACACTGTAATGTAGTTGTGTTTTTTAGACCCATAATGAATAGGCATCTGTCTTCCTTTTCCATAGTCATATTTGTTTCCAAACAACTGATTTGCAAACTCCTGTAAAGTGAATCCTCTCCATAGTAGAACACCAGGCTCGCGATACTGCATATCAATGTTATGTTATTAACTAAAGCTTCAAATTTAGTTGAAAGATTTTATATCAAGTATTAAGAAAGGCACATTCAAGAAGAAAAAAGAAACAAAAAAACTTACTTTTAACATATCAAGAAACAACTAGGGGTAGTAATTGGGTCAAGTCTTAGAGTTTTAAACATATAAAGATAAACAAAAAGAGCATAAGTCATATAAATATGAAGTATATAACCTGAGGGAAGACAAAATCATTGTTGCTAAGAGCTGCTGCTGATGCTATGTTGATTGCTTCCTCACCTATTGTGGTCAAATAAAAAGATATTCTTCCTTGTCTTTGTGCTTCGTAGAAAATAGTATCCATAACTTGTAGTGTTACCATGTTTGTATACATCTTCACAGCAAGTTCTTTGCTCATCTATATATATTCAAAATCCACAATATCATTTCAGGTGTAACTACTTTATACACTTGATAAAAAGAACAAGAAGAGGAAGAAGTGTCACTTACCGCGATTGAATCACTATCGATGATCGGCTGGCCGTCTTCATCAAGAACTCGATAACAATGAGCCCTTTCTTCGTAAGAACCTGATGTGAAAATCCGATTCGGGGTAAATTTAACTTTTCCACCTGGAAAATTAAGTTCTTGTTGTGAAGGTGTTTCAGGAGACAACTGCATAAAGATGAATATATCATTAAGTACTAATATTATACTGTATCTATATTAATAAAGCAAAATAATTTTTTGTCGCATGTCATCTTCTTGTATACTCATTGTCACAAGTCATTTTCTTATATCATCTTTGCCACATGTCACTAGCATAAAAAGGTAACCAATTAATAATCATATTAAATGTTAAAAATATTATTTATATTATTTTCAACTCATAAAACATGTTTTTACTAAAAAATGTATTTTTTAAATAAATAAATATAATTTTTTTAATACAGAGAACTTTTTTAATGACGTTTAAAAAACAAATATAAAAAAATTTGGAATATTTAAAAAATCATTTTTTAAACAAAATTTTTTTAAAGACGAAAGTTTTAAAAAATATTGTTATTACTTAAGGTAGTTGATTATACATAATTTGAATAATATCTTATCATTGGTTGTTAGAAGCAGTTCTAGACGAGTTGCTTATGTTTCCATTTCGTTAGGTATGTTTTCACTCCATTTGCTCTGTTTTCATTCCGTTTGACTCTGTCTTCATCCCGTTAACGTAAACGAATAATAACTTTGGAGTTATCAGTTACATATAATCAATTTAAAAAGCAAAACAAGTAATTACGAGAAAATTGATGTCACTAGCAGAACTAGAAGGTTGAGGACCCATCTCTACCGGAAGTAGTAAAAACTACAAAAAACCATTAATCATTTGATTTTTAAAACATAACACACGGTTTAGAGATTTCTTTTAAGAAAAGAGTTGATTTGAATATGGTTGTTAGCTCTTGGAGAGTGATCAAACATTGGAAATATGCAAGTGTTAGACATGATCTATGGTTTTTTGTCATTCTTATTTGAAAATATGCAATTGTTAGACATCACTTATGTTTTTTGGTCGTTTTTCTGCTTCCGGTGAAGATAGGACATCAACTTTTCAGTTCGCTAGTGACATTATTTTCCTCATAATGACTTCGGTTTATTTTGTTTTGCTTTTTGAAATGACTAGAAGGTTGTCCACGCAATACGGCGGGATAACATTTTATATCCGACACAAGTTTTTAATTTTTGTTAATCTTATAGAAATCTTACAAAAGTTTATTATATTTTCTTAAGCTAAAATTTAAATCACCAAATAAAAGGATTTTGCATGATGACTTGTACATTTACGCATTAAGTTATTGTATCTTACAAAATACTTATCTGCTCATAAAAAAATTACACCAAAATGTTTAAAAAAATACACATTTACGATTGTAGTATCAAAAAATTTTAAACATGATAAATTGATATAACATAAATCTTATAACCAATTAAGTTTCTTTGGTTTATGGCTAGATAATGTAAAAAATTATGTAATTTATAATAATTATAAAGTTATTATATAACTAATTGTAAGGGTAATTTGTAAATGATGTTAAAAATACTATTTTACCCTTAAAAATGGTTGTACCTTATGCATTGAGTGAGGTAAGTGTTATTAATTTAATGGTATCTTAAAATATTATTCTCATATGATTTATATATAGTATAGATTATAAGGTTATTATATAACTAATTGTAAGAAGTAATTTGTAAATAATTTTAAAAAATAATTTTACCTTTAAAAATGATTGTACTTTATGCATTGAGTGAGTTAAGTGTTCTTAATTTAATGGTATCTTAAAATACTATTCTCATATGCTTTATATATAGTATAGATTATACACAACCAAAAAACCAAAGTTATTATTAGTTAACGTTAACGGAGTGGAAACGGAACAAACAGAGTGAAAACAGAAACATAAACAACTCCTACCGAGAGCTGATTTTGACGACCAATGATTGGTATGTTTGGTCTGTGAAGAAATTGTTTTTTTTTTCTATAAAAAATATACCATTTTGAAAAAATTAAACAGTAGAGAAGTTGGATTATCAAGGTTAACATTTTAGTCTAAATCAATACAAATACAATTCAAGTTGATCATGTATAAACAAACACAAACATATATTGCAAACTGCAATGATCAAGATATCATCAAGCACCCACCTGACTGGTAGCAGTATGCAACCGTCTTTCACCGTAAACCGACGCAAAACAACCCGAAAAAGCGATGGGAGGTTCGATTCGTGAAGAGCTCGGGCAGTTTAGTAACGGTGGAGATGAGATCCAATGAAGAAGACGATGAGAAAACCGCGAATTTGTAACGTAAGAAGAGTGATTGATGATGTTTAACTTGATATACTTGTTTGATTTGAGAGTTTGCATGATGAATTTGTTGGATTTCAATAAGCATGATGAAGCCATGGGGAATGAATGATCAGTGAGGAAAAACAGAGGATGCACACGATGAAAATGGTTTGATTGAAAGAGGAAGAAAGAGTATTTATTTTTGAGTGTCGTATTAACTTTTGAAACTGAATTAACAATATTTGTGTGTATTATACTTAATTTGTTGTTTTTAGTAAAAGATAAAACTAAAAAAAGATGATATTAAATAGCGGTTTTGAAAATTTATAAAAGTAAGTTTAAACCGTCAAAACTAAACCGTTAATCTTGAAACCTTCTTTTTTACCGTTTTCCTGGGACCATGATTTTCGGTTAAACCAATCGAACTAAACTAACAATTGTAACTAACAACTGTAACTGTGGGGTTAGTGTGGATTTTAGGCATGACACGAAAACACGATAGCAACCTAACATGAGAATCGTGGGTTTGGGAAGGTTTAAAGTGGTAGGGTTGGTTTTAGCTAAACGTGTTAGACTGTCAGATTTGGTTCAACATAAAGGTTTCATGGGTTTTAGCTAAACGTGTTAGACTGCTCTCCTATTTTTTCGTCCGTAGTGTTAAACTTTAGCTCGATGGTGTAAATTTTTGGCCCGGTAGTGTAAATTTTTATATAAATATTAAGTTCGCCCCCTTAAAAAAATAATTTCGCCCCCGCCCCCGTACGGCATAGTTCAAGCTCCGCCACTAGATAAAAACAAATATAAATAAGATGTGTTAACCCAATAATATAAACAAGGATCACATAAACTCATGAATATGCATGTATATGTAATAGGACTTTGGTATGATGATATCTTGATGTATAAAATAGTGTTTATTGTTTTGAGGTTAAATGTGAAGGTGTTACGGTAGATAATGGTGTAATATAAAGTGTTGTTTAGATTGTTACCGAATAAATATACCCAACATTTTGATTTAAATATCTTGCTATTTTAAACTTTTTTTTACGTTTAAAACACCTCCATGATCCTTGCGTGGGAATTAATGTACTAATTAAGAAATTAACTATAGACTAGTTGATTATTAAAAAAGTAAAGAACAAACATCCTAACGAACTAAGTTACGCACATGGTTACAATCATGAAATTTTCAACATTAACAGCTATATATATATACCCTACAATCTTAACTAATAACCACATTTTTATTAGTTGATTTCATTATTCCTATTGCGTTTAAACTTTTATTCAATTTTAAATTCATCATTTAATTAGTTTCTAATATGGCTTATAAGTTATAACTCATGATGTAAATCTTTGCATCCTAATATGATAACGTGATCCAGATATCCAAATGATGAATTAATATTATCATTCGTGACCATATTCTATATTAATAAAGGGTTATTGGATGTTAATAATTTTAACTTTCATTTATTAGCTGAGATTATTCTCAACTCAAAGAATATTTACAGTCATTAAATCTTGAAATATTTAGTAAGTGATCATTAGAGAAAAATAAATTCAAAGTTAAAAATACATGTAAATATTTACTGAGTTGGGATTAATATTGACCAATAAATGAAAGTTGTGATTATTAAAATCTAATAACTCATTCATTTATTTTGTAAAACAATTTACAGTCTCTTATATGTCATAAATTAAACTCTTTAATTACATGTATTATGTTAACGTTTAGAAAAAAGAACTAAAATCAAGTTTATAAACCTGTTATATATATAAACATTTTCTTGTGGTCTAGATTATTAATATGGAAAGAATTTATTTAAAATTGAATGTGTCCTGATTTTGACAAACCCACGAATACACTTGTTTAATATTGCTATTGATTACTAAACCTGTATAGTCAAAAACAAATATCAATAAGATGTATTAACATAATAATATAATTGTTTAAACCCATGCATACACCTACACAAAAAAGAACCTTAGCTTGACGACATTTTGATGTGTAAAATCATGTTTGTTCTTTAAAAATCAAGCTTTTAATTTTTACAGTGTAGCTTGGGTGTGAATTAGATTGTTATTGAAAAAAATATATAAACTAAGATTTTGATATTAATATCTTGCCATTTTAAACTGTTTTTCTACATTACAAAGTTACAAACAGCCTTATGATCCTTGCTTGAAATTTTATTAAATTAAAGCAAAAAACAAATATCCTACCGGGGCAAGTGATGCACATGTGTTAGAAATTATAAAATTTTCAAAAATAAGAGTTATATACCCTACAATCTTAACTTACAATAATCTAACTTATAACTAATTAATCCAAAACTCATAAGTTTAGTTGTATTTTTCCTATTAATTTAAACCTTTATTATTTTTAAATTCATCGTATAACTAGTTTTTAATATGAATTATAACACATGAAAGAAACAACGGCATGTGTCAATGATTACATCCGAATCTCTTAATGTGATCCAGGTATTTTAAAGGCGAATTAAATTTTCATTTGTTATAACTTTTTATAATATGTAGGAGACAGTTTTTGATAGGTTATTAAATCATGACACAAAGCTTTTACGAAATAAACATGTTAATTAGAACCTGAGTTAAAAGCATTTGGGTCGTAATAGGATTAATTGTGAGGTTCAAGTTGTCTTGGTCTATTGGTTATCATCTCACTTGTTTAAAGTCACATTTGAAAACTTAGATTATAAATTTTATAACTTTGACTTCACTTTCTAAACATAAGCACTGAATTTACTTGATTATGTATCATAAGTTACTTTTGTTAAAAGATAGGCATTCGTTTGATGGGGATGGTTTCCGAGAAAACCAATAATTATACGAAAAAAAAAACCACAAAAACCTATAAAATAATTCATGATTTTTTATGCTTTTAATTGTTAAAAGGTTATTTAATTATTATTTTTCACGTTAATGTTAAACATAAATAAAATAATAAAGAGTCTTTTGCATACGTAATACAATGTCAAATGAAAAATTATTACGTACACGTAACCCATGTGTGATGTGTATGAAAGCTGTGTTATCCACACCCCTATCTATATATGAACACACACATATATAGATGGTAGTGATAAAAAGTTCTATAAATTATATGATCGCTTTTACTGATTTTCTTTACTTTTCACATAACAATATGTTTTTCTTAAGATCCATCTTATAATTTAATATTGTAGTTGTATTATATATTTGCTAATCATAATCTTTGTATTGGTTTACTTTGTCTTGTTAGTTAGAGTAATTAGGAATAACCATGATATTAAAATATACGTGTGTGAATACTGGTTAGATTTTCTGACATGATTAACTAGTTTGAACGTATTAAACTTGGGAGTGGATGAATTTGTTGTTGGAAATAATTGGTTAATACCTAATATGACATAGTTAGTGTCTAACAATTACTTTAGGAAGTAATCGTAAGAAAATAATTAGTTAAATGGATAAATTATAAATTCCTTTTAGACACCTATTCAATAGAGAGAAGATAAAGGATTCAAAGACACCACCAACCTATTATCAACCCTACGAAAACCACTTAACTTATATTTTCTCTTATAATCTATTGAAAAATAACATGTTTATTGTAAGCAATGGTTTTAATGTTCTTGTTGGTTGGTACGGTATCGACAGTGTATATAAATTAACAAGTTCTTACAATAAAAAATACAGTTTTTAATTGATCCATTCAATTTAACTAGGGATGTTAAAAATATCCGAACCCGAAATATCCGAAAGTCCGAAAATTCGGATATCCGAAATTTTTGATTCGGATTCGGATAGTGATTTTGAGAATTTTCGGATATTTCTGATATCCGAAATATCTGAAATATCCTAAATATTTTTATAAAATTTTAAAAATATTCAATATTAATTAAATATTTTAGATATTTTCAGATATTTCAGATATTTTAATAAATACTTTGGATGTATGAAATAAATTTCAATAAAATTTATTATATTTTTATAAAATTTATCAAATAATACAATTTTTCTTTAAATTCGGATAACCGAACGGATATCCGAATCCGAATCCGAAATTTCGGATATCCGAAAATCGAATATCCGAAATTTCGGATTCGGATTCAGATTCAGATAGTGAAATCCATTATCCGAAATTTTCAGATATCCAAAAATGAACACCCCTAATTTTATCATATTTATGCGTATGTGCGTTTATCCTAAATTACAAACAAAAGTATACCCATGTTGACTTGATATAAATTGCCAAACACGGTTTAAATACTTGCGTTTTTTATTTCATTACGAATCTTAACAACCCAAAAGCTAAAATTAATTAATCCACTCATTTTATATGTATTCATGTGTGCTTACTCTAAATTACAAATAAATGTATACCTATGTTGACTTAAATTGACAAACATGCATCGTTTGAATAACTCGGGTTTTTTATTTCATTCATTGTATACGAATCTTAATAACCCAAAAGAAAAAATACATGCACTCATTGTAATATGTATATTTGTGTGTATGTGTGTTTATGCTAAATTACAAACAAATGTATCCCTATGTTGACTTGATATAAATTGCAAAACACAGTCAGAGTAACTCAGGTTTTTATTTCATTCATTTTATATGAATCTTGACACCCCAAAAGATACCAAATAATTTACAAATAATTTACAAATAATTAGAATGATCACTTTCTTTTAGCAAATGTTTTCGAAATATTTATTAAAAAGTTAGTAAAATGTGGGAGTAGTTCATGATAAAATACTGACCTACTCACATACTAGTAATCAATATACCTTTTTATTTATATAATAATAAAATGCTTTCATCTTTCTCTCCTAATCACGAAAATAAATATAACATACAACATATATAATCTGATGTTGTCTTCATTTCTTCCATATTTGTGTTTCACATAAATACTACATGAATATTCATAGTATCAACTCTAGCTTCATATTTATTACAATTTACAAATTCATTCTTCATATATACTAGCTAGATTCAGTATAACGTTTTTACATATTAAACCTTCACGTGTATCTTTCATGCATGTAGTTACTTGTAATCAAACAAAAAAAATCATCATAATGCATGTACCTTTACATGTGTAGCTTATCGAGTATAAAACCTCAGCTCATACGTTCTACATTCACATGTAAATTCATATTGAGCATTCGTTAGTGTAGTTTAATTCACTTTAAGTTAGTATATTCCTAGGAATGATAGATTTACAACCACCCTCATGTCATCATAAACAAGTAGAATTACTTTGTAACCATAAATTTTTTATAGTGTCAGCATTTATTTAGTTCTTGAAATTTTGACAACACATATATAATTTGCGGATCGGTCAAGGGTCACAAACATAGACATTGTTATTAGATATAAAAAAATACAATAAAAATATATTGTTATTAAAATATAAGAAAATAATTTTTGCACTTGTTTCCAATGACTCTTCTGTTATGAAACAACCCAACGCATCTTCAATGATAACTTTTGTATAGAAATTTATTTAATATAGCAATTGCAAGCATTGTTCACATACTTATCACTCATCAAATTTTGTGAAGTCGTAAATCTATCTTTAAATACAAGCTATGCTTTATGTTGAGTTTTTTTAATTAATATATGGGTAATAGAAAATTGGAATTGACTAGGGTTTTAGGTATTAATTCTAGTATTTTTACAATTTACACAACTAGCACAACAGTGTATATTTAAGTTTCTTTTATACCTTATTAAATATTTTTTAACTTACAAAAAAACTTATTATTATTTTTAATGCATAGGCAATATTATTCATAATTGTTTTATTAAAAAAACATCGGTTTTAATCGTAAGAAAAGATTGGCCTCATTCGAAATTCGCATATTATAACTTCTACTTGGAATCAAAAAAAGAATGTGCCAGTTTTGGATCGAACCCACAAATAAACATGTTTAGACTTAATTTTTCTTTAACTTTTTAAGAAGCATATGTTGTATCTCCTAAATTAAAATGGTGAGTTTTTTTTATGTCATGGGCTTTGGAGTAAACTACACATACTCTATACATATGGTTCGGTCTAAATTTTGGTCAAAATTTTAAATTTGATTTTAAAATATTAAAATTACATATATAATCCCTAATGTTATATTTATATTTCATTAACGGTATATGCTCTATTAGTTTAGTTAATTATATTAAATTTGTTAAAATGACTATTTTACGTGTATGTAATTAGTGTTTTATTTTAATTTTTCATTATTATCATGTTTATTATTTAATAGACAAATAAAAGATGTCCGTAAAAATAATTAGTTTTTGGATGGTCGATACAAGTAAAATGTTTTTTTTACAAATTTTATATAATAAACTGTTAACTAACAAATCTAAAAACCATAAATAAAAGAGTAAAAAGCATCAAGAACTATATTCAGAATATTTCAACTTTAAAAACCATATCTAAAATTTTAATATAATCACGAGAACAATCCATGTAATTTACTTTAAAATTTTACAGCGTTAAAACTATTTTTCATACATTAAGGTTAAATGAATGGTGATCATGTCAACCGTGAATAGAATATACTTGTTGTTTTCGAGTTCACGTATCTTGCATGATTTTTGGATTCACGTTAAAATTTTAAGTTCATATTAGGTTGTATTTGTCAACTTGTAAATACATGTTTGACACCTCTACTCTAATCTCACAACCAAAAGCCTAGAATATGCAATAATTGAAGACCCTAAAGCGTAAAGTGCTATAGAATAACATTTAAATAGGCTCGAAATGAAATAAGGAACAAAAATATGACTATAATCAAAACATTATTTAAAAACCTAACAAAGTTTACTGATTTAAACTCCTAATAAACTTTACTGATTTAAAATCCTAATAAACTTTACTTAAAATTCAAATTATTAATTTGTTGATATAAATACTTTCCGCATAAAGAAAAATGATTGCATCGATGATGAAGCCAACAATGGATGAAAACGAATAACTTTTGAGTGAATTTATAATAACAAATCCCATGATCAAGATGATGTTGTTCGAACATGTAAGATGTTGAGAACTACTTGAAAAGAAACATGTTGTTTGTTTTTCACGTACCTTTAGTGTTTTATTTAGTGTTTTAGGTTTTTCATAATCAAAAGCGGGTTTGAGTAAGGATAGTTATATTTTAACAGGGTTTCGATCAGGGACGGAGCTTGTTATTCTCGCAGGGTGTGGGGTGAAACTAATAATTTTTTAGGGGGACGAACTCAATTTTTATATAAAAATTTACACCATCGAGTAAAAAACTTACACTATCGGACTAAAAATTAACACTACCGATGAAAAAAGAGTGAGACGCCCCCCGGTCTTCTCTATACTTCGCCCTTGGTTTCGACTGACTAGACCATGACCCTTTCTTCAAAAGTAGGACTGAAGACCACACCGGTTGTTGATAAACACAGGTCGATCGGGACCGGTTTGGTTTTCTCCTCACTTTCTAGGATTTTTTTTATTTGATTACTTTGTAAGTTTATATGTAAACTTTATAGTTACGTATTTCTTCATTTCAGAGTTATTAATTGTTTTTAAATGCTGAACGGTACATCTAGTAAAAAGTTAAAGTAAAAAAAGAAATTATATATATATTACTAAATACTAACATTTTTATACATCAATAACTGTATTTTATGTATGGTGAGTTGTACAATTGCGTTTTTTATCTTTAAATTTTTACTTTTAATCCTAACACTTTTATATTTTTACAATTTAATATTTATATTTTTTACTTTCAACTTTGTCTCCTATACTTTTCATCATTTATAATTTTTCGTTTTACGAATTTACAAGTTAACACACCGCAATTAACGTGTGTGGTTCAATATTTACGCTTATTTTCTCCTTTAACGATCCCATCACAATGCGCAAGTGTTAGATCAATTTAGCTTATTATGTTTTATGTTTCATGTGCATGATTTAATGTTTTTACGTCTTCTTTCCGTACGATTTATAATTTTTGTTTATATTTATCTTTTTATACGAGTTTTTTCGATGTTAATGGTCGCTAATGTGATATAATATTGGCGTTATTTGACACAGTTTTATGTCCCTGCCGCAACACAAGGGCTTAATACTAATTATTCATATTTATTAACCATTTATTGTTAAATATTTATTCGAATCCAGTGACAGCCACAAAATTTCAAAATTGAGGAAATATAAAAAACTTTAAGATGACAATTCGATCATAGTTCAGGGGCCAAAATAGAAATATTTATCCACAACTGTAATCACGAGAAGCTTTCACCCGCTCATTTTCTCATCTTCAATCACACACACACACACACACACACACAATGATCGTCTCCGATCAGGCTCTGTACTCCGGCCACCGTCACTACCGTCTCTCCGCCGACATCCACGGCGTCGGAAATAGCTCCGTCAAGCCACAACACTCTTCATCCTGCAAAACTCGTCGGAAAATCAGCCGGAGAAACAACATTCACTGTACAACAACAATTACATCTGTTAACAGTAGACTTTCTACACGTTCGTTCAAATTATCGAATGCGAGTTTCAATTCCGTTGGCGGTGGTTGTAATTCTGCTAAATCCGTGTGTAAGAATGCGATGAATGGGGCGATTAACGGGATCAGTGAGGAGGAAGTGGTGTTGTATGAAGAAGGCGGGAGAAAGAGGAAGGTGAAATGTGAAGTGGAGGTGATATCGTGGAGAGAGCGTCGTGTGAAATCGGAGGTTGAAGTGGATGCGGATGTTGATTACGTGTGGAAAGTTCTTACGGATTATGAGAGGCTTGCTGATTTCATCCCCAATCTGATTTTTAGGTATTGCTACCGTTGCTCCTTTCAGTTTGCAATTGATTTGATACATAATGTTATTGGCTTAGAAGTTAGAAATAGGTTAATCCTCGAAGCTCGCTCGAAAATAGCCTAGGCTTAGCTTGTGTTCGCTCGTTAGTTGTAGCATAAATTATAAACTATATGAATTGTAAACCAACTATGAAATATTATTTAAATAGACGACAGAGATATGGCTATTTTGGCATTGTCCAATGTAAACCTAAGTACAGATATATAAAATATGATTTATATATCTAAATATGTGTAAAAAATAACAAAAATAGTTTCTTATAAAAAGTAAACAAATTGGCTTGTCAGTCGGCTCAGCTCAGCTTGTTTATACGAGCTACGAGCTAAGCCCGCAATGTGAGCTCGTTAAGATAACTGATCCGCCTCGGCTCAACTTGATTATTAAGGAAGCCAAGCCCGAGCTCACCATGTTTGGCTTGACTCGACTCGTTTACAGCCCTAGTTTGAAAATTGAATCAACCATCACCAGCTCCATGCTAGAAGTCGTTAGTGCTGATTTTGAAACTATATCTTGATAATTGTAGAATCATAGTTGTTGATGTTAAAATTGTTAGTGTTCATTTTGAAATTATGTACTGATACATGGTGTTGTTATGGTTAGTGCGAGAATTCCCTGCGTTCATCCAGGACGAATATGGTTGGAACAGAGAGGCTTGCAGAGGGCATTATATTGGCATATTGAAGCTCGCGTTGTTTTAGATCTCCAAGAATTTCCAAACTCAGTAAGTGTCTATTTGACATAATGACATCTTATCAATTGAAGGCACACACATACATGTCATTTGATTTCAATAGATAACTGTAAGAATGGCTGACTTAAGACTATGAAGTGTATTGGATATTTGGATAACAGAAGTACATTTGAAAGGAAAGGGTATGTTCAACCTTTGATTTATCATTTTGAAGGCCAATGAGACAATAAGAAACTCTGAAGGATACTCAAGCTTTGTATAGTGCAGATATGCACCATTAAACAACATATATTGATACAGGTTCATGAAGTGGACAGTGAGTATAAGTTAGCAATATCATCAGGCTAGAAGATTGGTAGAGATATACTGTCAGCAGATTGCTTTCGTTGGCCTAGATCTTTATGGACTTTCATCATTCCAAGCATCAGTTATAACAATTTCTGAAACTACGAACAATCTACGAAAGTATTACCTGTGGATGGAAACAATTGAAGTACTTGACTTTTATTCTTTCAGTTTCCTTTTGTTTTGACATGTGACTAAAATCAAGTCTATGCACCTGATATGTAATGCACAATGGAGTGTCAAGCGAATTGTTGCTAAGATGTTGGTTGGATAAATTACTATATTTTAAATTATGCACCAATCAGATTGATATCTGGAGACTACATAATCATACAGGCATCCATCTGATTCAAATGCTAACTGCAAAATTTCTCATAGTTCAGGCTAATGGTCGTGAACTCCACTTCTCTATGGTTGATGGAGATTTTAAGAAATTTGAAGGCAAATGGTCTGTCAAATCAGGGAGAAGGTAAAATCATATTCTAGTTATACCCAAAACAAAAATTGCAAACTCTTAAGATACCGTTTCCTAGCTAAAGCAGGTTCTTTTTTTGCTTTATGCTGTGTGTTTAGCTAGTACGGTTTTCGTGCCTGACTATTGGACTGAAACTGACTTCTAGCTTAAGCACTTAAGCTGCTATTTTCTGTTGAAGATATATTATTATAATTGAGATCTCATGTAATTGATGTCTTCTCATACTTCTTTGAAAACTTTATTAACTGAATAAAATGATGGAAAGTTGGAAACTATTAGTTTTGGCATATCTGTTGTCTATACACAGCAAACATATAAATCTTTCTTTTTTTTGTTTTGAAAAATCTGCTTAATCTTTGCTTCTAGGAAGTTCTGTTTTGATTTATTTTGCCACTTTACCAGAGAAAGTCATATACCTTATGCAATCATGATTAAAAATCAATACATGTGTGGGCTAAAGCTAACATTTTTAAGCCAAACTAACAACTTCAAATCTTTCTAATATAATCAATGTTTGATCAAATATTAATGAAACGGAAAGGAAAAGCCTATCATCAAATTGTATAACCTCATGTACTATGCCTGTATATTAAGGTCTTTCTAAGTAACAGCAAAGTCAATAAATAAGCAATTCTGCTGATTGCAGGTCTTCAACAGCAATTCTGTCTTATGAAGTTAATGTAATACCAAACTTCAACATTCCTGCAATATTCATGGAGAGAATTATTCGATCTGACCTCCCTGTGAATCTTCAAGCTATAGCACGTAGGTCTGAGAAAAACTTTGAAGGAAATGAGAATACAAGTACAGAAGTTAATTCGACTACACGATCTGTAGCTTCCACCACCTTAGATAAGAATATCCCTACTATAGCTTCCAAACACACTATTGAAGTAAACAATAAATGGGGAGTGTTTGGGAAAACTTGCCAGATTGATAGCCCTTGCAAGGTGGATGAAATTCATCTTCGAAGATTTGATGGCCTTTTGGTAAGTGACTAGCTATTATTAGTAGATATGAAAAACGTTTGGGTTGGGTAATGAGTCAAAATGGGTAATTGTTTGGTTAGGGTTGAAACAGGTAGAGTGGTTGGGTCATGTTGGTTTGACTTGAAACACTCTCTATCCAAAAATTTTAAATTGTTTGAGTGATATGATCAGAAAAATATGCTTTTCAGGAATATTCAATATCTTTTTTAGAATGATTTAAGAGTATTATGCATTAAAACTACACTTTGAGTGACTTTTTATATGTCTGACTCGTCTCCTATCTAGCTATTTTCATATTTTACCCATTTGACTTGTTAGAGACAAAATTTACCCTATCCACCAATTCATAAGTACATGAATTGATATTACCACCACTTTATTAAGTTGTATATTGTGCTCCGTCTTCCTGAGGATGGAGAAGTTAGTATGTTGCTATCTTTAGAAATAACTTTGCATTGAAGGAAAATGGAGGTGTTCACCGATGTGTTTTTGCTAGCATAACTGTGAAAGCTCCTGTTCGTGAAGTGTGGAATGCTTTGACTTCATATGAGACCCTTCCTGAGTAAGTATCATAGCTTTCACTTCTACAAGTTTCTGTATGTGCACATTTTGCTATATGTGTTGTTTTCTACTATCCATGTTGAAATCACTATACTTTTGCAGAATTGCGGTTCACCATCACAGCCACTGCTTTTTCTTTATTTTTGTATTGTGAATGGGTGTTTTCAATAGATATAAAGCTTATTACTTTATAGACATCATGCTGATCTAGATGACATCAGATAAAATATTCAGTTGGGAAGTGGGTAATTATCTGGTAGGTGGAAGAGAAAACACAGACACCATCTTTACTGTGGCTGAAAGATATAATGCTAGAGTTTTTGTTAAGTTTATGCACTTAGAATTGTTATATGGTGGTTGTTTCTTGAAATAATATGTTTGTCTTCCTGATGTCTGTTCGGGGCAAACTACTTGGCAGGATAGTTCCAAATTTAGCTATTAGCAAGGTTTTAGCACGAGATAACAACAAAGTTCGGATTCTGCAGGTATTTTTGGTTTTCCTTTATAGGTCACGTATAGTTGACAATGTTTTTATGTATATTAGGCGCACCTGTTGGATCGTGTTTTCTGTCTTCTTGTTTACTTAAAGCTGATTCAGTCAGAAAGTTTTTATGGTAAAATGGTAGACAAATACTGAAACATGGATAAAAAAAATTATTGCTTCAATTTTGCATCATGCAGGAAGGATGCAAGGGATTACTGTACATGGTACTTCATGCACGTGTTGTCCTAGATTTGTGTGAATACCTTGAGCAAGAAATAACCTTTGAGCAAGTTGAAGGCGATTTTGATTCCTTTAAGGGGAGATGGATACTTGAACAACTTGGGAATCACCACACACTATTGAAATACAGTGTGGAGTCAAAGATGCATCCAGGTGCCTTGCTCTCTGAGGCCATAATGGAAGAGGTGAGCTATCTTGTTTTGTTGTAGCTTATTTGGTTCAGCGTAGTGTAACTAGGAGTGGCAAGACGAGTGGGTCAGTCAACGGTTGGAACTGGACATAATTTAGCTAAACTTCAAACGGGCCGACACACAAACACTTTTTAGTCTTTTTTTTTTAATTTCTATAAATGATTAGGGTGCTTATTACAATTTGGGAGGTAGTATTATGTATGCATCAGAAATAGGTTTGGGGTTAATGTCAGCCCTGAGAACTCTTTTCTCAACTAGCTTTTTTATTTGACCAAACAAAACCTCAAATCTACTGATTCAAATGAAACGGGCTGAAACCGCCACTTCTAGTGGTAACTTACGCTGCCCTAAGCCTTTGTGTCATTCGTGGAGAATAAATTGTTAGAATTCATATTAGATCCAAATTATTGTAGTATGTAAGTAAATCTCTTTATGGTTAATTGAATCATTGCTTCTAGTTGTGGCTGGCTTTCACTGAAATTAGCTTATGTAAAGTAACTCAGGAACATGTGTTTTCTATATCCGTTACAATTTCTTATTCCATTTCTATTCATTGTTTTTTATCTTGATTCCATTTGATAATATCAGGTCATTTATGAAGACCTTCCGTCAAACATGTGTGCAATTCGTGATTATATCGAGAAAAAGGAAGCAAAAACTAATGTTGAAGTATGTAATGATGCATTGCACACAAAAAATAATGATATTAGATCCAATCTCAGGCATACTAGTGATGTTGGGAATGACAGTTCATCAAAACAATCATCAAAAGGGAATGATGAAAATCCTTCTAGAAGAAAACACCGGGTTGTTGGGTTGCATAAGGACATTGAAGTACTTAAAACTGAGCTCCTGAAATTCATTTCAGAACACGGGCAGGAAGGGTTTATGCCAATGAGAAGCCAGTTAAGGAAGCACGGAAGATTTGATATGGAGAAGGCGATCTCGCGAAGGGGGGGCTTCAGAAAAATTGCTTCATTGATGAATCTTTCCCTTGCTTACAAGGACCCAAAACCAAAAGGGTACTGGGATCAGCTTGAGAATTTAAAAGAAGAGGTCAGTTTGTGTACTTTTACCCTTTTCTCCATTGTAGTAAATAATTAAATAATAACGACTATTAGTCACTAGGGAGAGTCCTAACACAAGTTTATGAATAGATTATCATCAAATAGTTTTTGAGAACATCATGGTTTATTATAGTTAGAGGTGGAAAAATGAGTTAAACTGGGTAGGGTCAAAACAGATAATTTTTGGTGCATGTCACAACAGGTCACTTTGGTTAAAGAACATTTCGCATCCACACTAGTTTTTGTAAGCTAACTATTTTCTTATATTCACCCCAAACAGATTAGTCGTTTCCAGAAGAGTTGGGGGATGGATCCAGCCTTTATGCCCAGCAGAAAATCGTTTGAACGCGGAGGTATATCAACTTTTTTTCCATCTCGCATTCTCACATGATGCGTCCATAATTTCCATTTCTCATTATTTTGTTTTATTTTCAAATTTCTTGTTTTACTTACATGGTGCATTGTGAATAAAGGTGACAAAATGGGTGGATCAAGTGAGTTGGGTGTGGGGTAAAATCGGGTTTTTTATATGGGTCAAAATGATTTCTCTTTTTAACACTTTTTGTTCAGTTTTTTAATAGACAAATAGTGTGCGAAATATGATCGCAGAAACTAGATCACCCACATTAGTAGTTCAAGTTTTTATTTTATTTTTAATAAAGCAATTTAAAAGGTCATATTGACTTGAACTTTAAGTTGGGTGACTTCGACTGGATTCATATTTGCTTTTTTTACTGGTTTTACCTGTTAATATAAAACATAACCCAAAACAAATTCAAAATTGGTCCAAACAAGATCGAGGAATGGCATACATGAAATCTATTATCCTTTGTTATAGTTATAAGGTTTCTGTAGGTCGGTATGACATAGCCCGAGCTTTGGAGAAATGGAAATTTGAAATCTATGTTCATAAGGTTTCTGAATGCACTGGAAATTTGAAATCTTTACAATGTTAAATGGTATGTCTTCTGTAGGTCGGTATGACATAGCCCGAGCTTTGGAGAAATGGGGCGGCCTGCATGAGGTTTCACGTCTTTTGTCACTTAAGGTCAGACACCCAAACAGAACGAGAAACAACACGAATGATGCAGAGAAGGCACCATCTAAACCCGATGTTTCGCAGGACACAGAGAAGTGGATGGTGAAACTTAAAGATTTGGATATAAACTGGGTAGAATAGCAAGTGTTTATTACATCATTATTCATTAACTCAGTTCTTACTTCACTTTTTCAATCTGATAAATAAATAAATAAATGGCTATCATACAGACTTGTATTCTATAGAGGTGTAAATGTGTCAAGTCGCCCTTCAACTACTTGAGATCCGTTCGCTTCTTGCTAAAAAAAGCTCGAAGCTAGAGGAGCTCAAGCTTGATTGGGCTAGCAAGTAGCAAGCATGTGATTGTGCGTTTTTCTAGCTTTCAAGTCACATATAATGTCTCTAAGAATCATTGCTGATGTCAAGAGTAGAGGTACACAAACTGGGTTCCAAAAGTTTTTTGGGAATCGGTTTCAAGTAGGAGCCAGGTAGAGTATGGATAAAAGTATGGAACCCTATCCATACTCAACCATACACCATGTAGAAACCGGAACCGGTGACAAAGAGTTGGTTAAAAAAAGCTTGATCTATGCAAAATGAACTTCAGGGAAAATCTAGGATTGATTTAGAGAGTAAAAGAAAGATTATAAATTATTCATTATTAGTTTTTAGAATGAACTAGTATTGAGCCCCTCGCGTTGCGAGGGTGTAAAACCATGTTAAGTAGCACTAAAGACACACCACCGTTAGCGACCATCAATCGAAACATAAAACCAAGGACACACCGTTAGGCGAAACGTAAAATATACAAAACAATAACTAAGTTGATCTTAGACCAGCGTGTCGTGACGGTGACATTAAAACGGGAAGAAAAATAAGCGTAAAAACGTTAAACTACACACGCACACTGCAGTATGTTAACTCGCAAAATGTAGACCGAAACGTAAAATGAAAAAATTTAAAATATAAAAAGCATATGGACCAAAGTTAAAAGTAAAAAAATATTTTGGTTAAATTGTAAAAGATGTAAATGTGTTGAATTTTTTTAAATAGGGTTTTTAGAGTGAGATATGTGACAAGAGGGTAGAATCTTATCCGAATTTGACTTAAAGGGTTCCCGCCCTGGCAAGAGCGAATTCTGCTATGTTGTGATTTATTCTGAGAACTCACCCTTGGTAAGGGCGGATTCTCAAACAAACGTACTCCACACATTTAACCTACTCTAATTACATTTATAACTGTCTATGTATTTAACCTACTTCGATTGTATTTATAACTCAACCGGATTCATTCAAATTTCCATACTATATTCAATTCACACATTAAAAAAACTACTCATTATCATGTTTCAACTTTATTTTCTACAAATATATTGGAGTGGTGATATTTCATTCGAAAATGGAAATATCATATGTGATGTTTCTACTAAAAGTTCAACTATTATTCTTCGTAATAGAGTTTCATACGAAGAATTTGTAGATTTGATTAAATAATCATCTTTAGGTTCAAAAAGAGTATTATAATTTAAAATTAAAATTATATTACTCATATGGTGGTTTCTCTTAAAGTTCTGAAATTTTCAGTGACTCAAGTTTAGATGTCTTGTATTATTTGGGAGAAAATATTGAAAATTTTCAAGGAAATGTTTATGTTATCATTGAACCAAAAATGATTTTACAACAATCCAATTATATGGATCTCGTACGCGGTTTCTCTGTATCACAAACACCTGGTCCGTCAAACAATTCTTATCATCAAGGCAATGTAAGATCGCATGATTATTAAGCCGGTCCGTCAACCAATTCTCATCATCTGGTCGATGATGATAACAGAGGTTTTGATAAGTCGGATGATGGTTGTTCAGACAGCAGTGAAGATACTGAACTCATTCCATCACAAGAAGAATCCAGTGATGATGACAACAACAACTATGGAGTTTCAAACAATTATAATTCTGGTGTTAATCCAGGATCTTATGAGGAGGTAAACTATTCTGAAGATCCTCAGGAATTAAGAGATTATGAAGCTGCTGATTTTGATAATGAAGACCATATGGATATATGGAATGAAGAGTCAAAAGAAATTCATGTTGGAATGTATTTTAAATCAAAAGATGAAGTGATGCATGCAGTGCGGTTATGAAATCTTGCACGTAATAGAGAGGTTGTAATAATTGAAAGTAAACGTACAAGATGGAGAGCAAAGTGCTACAACACTTGCTCTAATTACAACAATAATATTCATAGTGGTCCTCCATGTTCATGGTATGTTTATGCTTCCAAAAACCATGATCATCACATGTGAAGAATTTCGAAATGGGTGAATGCCCATAACTGCTTTGGTACTATTGTTGGTAACAACAATAGAAGTTTCAAATGCAGAGATATTATTACACGTATCATCCATTTTATTCGTCAAGATAGTGTTTTCTCATAAGCAAATTCAAACGGATTTAAAAGACATGTTGAATGTTGATGTTTCATATAATAAAGCCTGACGAGCTAGAAAAATTGTTATTGAGAATATTAATGGTAGCTGGGATAGTAACTTTGAGGAATTACCTACGTACATTAGCACATTACAAGAGAAGGACCATGTTATCGTGAAATGGTTACATCATCCGACCGGTACATCTGCTTATTACACATTTAAATATGTGTTTTGGGCATTCGGTCCAATAATTAAAGCATTCAGCTATTGTTAGCCTGTGATATATGTTGACGGCACTTTCTTGATAGGTTCTTATCACGATAAAATGTTAATTGCAGTTGCAAAAAAATACAAACAACTACGTAATACCAATAACTTATGCAATTGTAGACGAAGAGACGGTAAAAAGTTGGAGTTGGCTTTTTCAACAATTCTGGTCACACATTGCAGTTCACCATAATTATATTGGTTTGGGAAAAAAGTTATATGTTATTTCCGATAGGCACAAAGGAATTATTCGTGCAATGAATACTATTGAAGAGTGAAAAAATACTGTTGTGCATCGATTTTGTCTTCGACATGTTCAAAGTAACCTCATGCAAAAGTTCAAGGTTTTTAGCTTAAAAAGGCTATGTTGATCTATCAGAAGCACCACCCAACAAAGGAAGTATAACTATTGTGTAAATCAAATGACAAGCGTCAATCCAGAAGCGTGGGAATATTTGAAAGTTATTAAAGAGAGTAAATGGACGCTTCTACATGATAAAAATCATCGTCAATGGGGTAACTTGACAATGGACATTTTAGAAAGATTCAACAATACGTTGCGAGGCGTTAGGCTTATGCCAATAAAAGCTATTATTAATTGTACGTTCGAGAAAACAGTCGAACAATTCAAAAAGCACACTGACATCGCAACCAACTGCAACACCGCGTTACCCCCTCGCATATGGCGTTTATTTAACACACATGATATTAACTCGCAAGAGCATATCATAACAGAGTTTGATTACTGATAGGTGAGATATAGAGTTCTATCAAAAATACAACAAATGAAGTTGGTGGAAATGATTATACCGTAGAATACAATAACAGAACTTGAACATGTGGTAAATCACAGATGCAAAGATTCATGTGCTCATATGCAATTGCAGTTTTCCGCCATAGAGGTGAATCACCTCATAACATTGTTCATCAGGTTTATAGTACTGTTGTTTATCAAGTACAGTATAACAGACATTTTTACCTGATTCGTCACATTGATTATTAGACGAACCCGGGTTGGAGGATAAGAGGCGATCCCTAAAAAATCATCACGTCACGAGGCAAGAGACGCACGAGAAGGATACACAACGAGATAGATGTTCATCATCCAGATGCACTTGTCATACGTAGATGTTCAATATGTAGACAAACAGGTCATAACATGAATACTTTTTCAAAATTATATTCATGAGGAGATTGTTGTATCATAATTTTATTTGATGTATACTAGTTATTATTATTTAATATTATAATGTTAGTTTTATATTATAAAATATTAATATTAATTTTATTCCAAAAAACTCCTATAAATACCACCACCCTTATCATCAAAAATCACCACATTTCAAATACCACCACCCTTCTAAAAAAACACCACATAACCCATAAAAATGGCACATCGTCCCGGTAAAGAACCTGTTCATGAACGCTGATCGACGAGTTCAATTCTACAAAGGTTGAGGCAGCCTAAGAAGCAACATGAATCGTCTTCGTCAGAAAACAACCCGATGCATATACCATTTTTAGTTACAGATGAAGAAGAATATAAAAACTGACCAAAAGATGCTATTGACTTCTACAACAACGGGATACGCCATATTGTGTTTCAGTTCTATTTGGTGGTAACTGGCTTGGGAAGGATTTTTGGGGTGCTTTATTAGGATCCGAACAAGACGGTCGTCTTTCTCCATTGTTAAAAATATTATATATTTTTCAGTTAAATAAATTAGTTTTATATAATTAATATTTATTAGATGATAATACTTATATCACAACATATAGAAGGTTGGGTAAAACGGATGACGCGGATAAGACGTGAAAAGCTTGCGAAATTTGGACCATTAGGATTGAATTGCACAATTTTAACACCTTAGTTTCGGGTTGAGGGTAATAAGGTAACGAGGAAGAATGGTGAAATGATTGTTGATAATTAGTACCAGGGCTTTGATAAGGATTTGACGGGGTCCCTTCTTCGAAGTTCTAGGTCCCCATTTGACTAAAATGTGGAAACTGAGTACTTGAGGTACCACCGTAAAAAAATCTTGGTTGCCCATTTGCCTTAAAAAGAGGGAGTCGAACTGTTGTGCCGTGAAATCCCTTTGTTCCGTCATATTTTGTTGCTCAACATTATAATCAACAACCTGTCTACCAACCCACCCTCGCCCTCTATCCCTTATGGGTAAACGTTGTGTGACAAGAGAAAGTTGAGTATAATCAAAATTTTGTGTCTCATGTGTTGGTAGATAACTTATATGGTTTGCATGTGCAAAATCCATATAACGGCTCGCCATATTCCTCCCCGTTTCATCCCTTGGTCTTTGATAAAACTGACTCATCCTATCCATCTATAAATAACATTATTAATCATAATAATAAATAAACTATTAATAATAATACCACCATTCTCAATTTCTGTCCATCATTTTGGAAGCCATGAGGGTTCGTGTCTTGATGAGCTAGGTTTGTTGTATACACAACAGTACGCTCTAAATACCACCTCATGTATGCTTGAGAAGCAATTAGCGAATCAGTGTGCGCTTCATTAGCAATTGAATTAAGCCGAGACGCTCATGTTTGAAGAAATATATTATGATGTTGTAACCAATTTTTATTTCTACCACCTTTCCGAGCAATCGAATGTGTCACACCCCAACCTTGATGGCGGAAACGTCGAGGAGTGAGAGTTAAGATCGTTCACAGCCACATAACGCTATTAATAACCCAAATATATATTAAACATAAGTTTCAATTGTACTATTACAATCATAAGTCTCAAAGAAATTAAAATAAACATAACAAGCCATTTTATTTCACTTATTTATCTAGGTCCATTCCTAGATGTGTAAGCTTCAAAGAGTAGAAATCAAGCTTGAGATTTTCTGAAACATGTTAAAAGTAAAAGGTCAATAATAATATTGGTGAGATTTCCATAGTTTGTAATACATAAGTATATAAAAGATGGCAATTCATGTTGTATATTAAAGAACAAAGTAAACTAGGGATGTAAGACAGAATATACAATCAAACCTCGATAAAGTTTTACAAGTCTCAAACGTTTAAAAGTATATACGATTAGCTAAGTGTACTTGGATCAACCAAGCAGGCTTGTCTCGCCCATAGATCTATGACTTCGCTAGGCTAGCAATAATTAATGATTGTACATATGTTCGACATTACATGGTAGCTACCAAGTTCAACTAACTACAACATATAAGTGAAAAGCCATAAGTTTACAAGAATCAAACGTGTTTACAAGTGCAAAGTTTATAAAGTAACATGTTTCACCCTAAAGTGTAGAAATATAAAAAGGGGTATAGAAATACTCACATGATCAAATGTATATAAATGACGATTAATAAGAATATAATAAGCAACGTTCCAACGTAGGTCTTCACTAAGTACCTAAGTATATATATTCACAAGATTTAAGTTTTAGATTAACGTTTAAACATGATTTAGGGTTTCAAGGGAAAGTTCGGGATTCCTTGATATATATATTTAACAAAAAGAATTACATTGTTTTAATAATTTGTCATAAAGACATAAACTTTGAATCGTTGAATATGGTTAACAAAACAAAATATAAAGTGTAGGTATCTTTTTATATCTTTGCTTGTAAAGATTATAAATTTTAAACAATAAAGTATGAACCAATAATAATATTTTTTTATGATTTAACCCATTATTTAAAGTTTTCTTTATATTAATAAACCAAATATAATCCTTGTTTTACAAAATATTAAATTTATTTAAAAAAAATAACTTTACAGAAACTTATTAGAGTGATTTAAAAATAAGTAAGTTTATAAAATTACTTTTAGTAATTTTTCAAAATTTTTATATAATTTTTGAAGGCTGAAAACCCCCAAAAAGAAAATGTGAGGTTGCCCGGATTCGAACCCGGGACTTGATGCTTAACAATGCAATGTCTTAACCAGTGAACCAAGGCTACAACCGCGGTTTAACTTAGTTTTAATTCTTTTAACACAAACTAATAGATTTCTCCCATTCCCTTAGAACCCTAAATCGATTGGACCATAAATTGAATGCCAAATCGATTGTGTTAATGGAAACAAACATGGGGCTTTGATTCCCCTTGTAAATACGAACAAAATGATGTGTCTAATTACCCGTTTTGATAAGGGATTGAAGATGAACAATGTGAGGAACGAGTTGTGACCGAGCCTTGATTCAATATGTGAGCAAACGACTATGAAAACCAAACTAAAATTGTGCGAAACTTCAGATAGTGATCTTGATGCAAAGCCCTCTATCAATTGATGGTTAGAAGGCTCGGAATGTGATCAACGAGTGGATGACAGTTCGTGATGAAGGTGCTAAACGAATTCTATGTTTGTGTTTGATTCAGGTGAAATTGAGAGATGCAAACGATTAGGATTGCTTAGATGATTGATTAGGTGTGTTTAATTAAGTTATTATTAAGATTTAAGGGACGAACGGTTGTGTCATTGAAGGTTTCGGTTATAGGAATTGTTTGAGGCCCGTAACCGTTGTTTAATCACAATTAAGTCCTTAACTGTGTTCGAATCGTTTCCACGAAGCGTTTGGAATGATTTGGTATCAAAATCGAAGGTTTTTAAAGAGTTTAGGGAGTGGCCGGAGCTCGGCCGGAATATGGCCGGAGCTCCGCCGGAAAGTCGGGGGAAGGGGAGGGTTGGTTTAGGAAATTATAAATTTACACATATGGTCCCTTTGATTTTTATTTTATCATTTTATGTCTTATACTTTATTTTAAAGTTTATAAATTGATAAAACTAACCCTTGTAATTATAATTTTTAAGTTTTAAACATTTTTATAACTTATAAAATCTTATTAACTTTTTTTATTACTACAATTATTATTATTTTTATTATTATTATTATTATATTATTATTATTATTAGAGTTATTATTATTATTATTATTATATTATTATTATTATTTTAATAGTTATGCTATTAAGTTTTATATTAAATACATAATGACCAATAAACAAATCAGCATAAGTAGCACACAATTTCATAAAGGGGCATAAATAGTCCCTACAAGAATAAACGAGATTAACTATTCGATACCCAAAAATACAAGATGTTACAGAATGTAAATTTGTGTGTTGCTCACGGGTTATTAACACACTTGTAGAGACTGGTTGAAACATTTCAAACTGTCTTAAAACACTACTTGGAATGTGAGGCTCAATAACTTCCTAACATATAAGGTACTAGTTTTAGTAAACCCATGTGTTATACGAGTTGAATAAAAAATATTAAATAGAATGAAATTTTATTAATTATAAATTGATATTCTAAAATGAGATATGATTGAAATCTTTATTATAATAAACAAAATAAATTTTATATTTAAAAAACTTATAAAAATGTCATACTTAATACTTTCTTATTATAACTCAATTTTAATTATTTTTATATATAAAAATTTTACTTTCTAAAAACACCAATTATAAAATATTTTATGTTTTAAAAAAAAGATTGATGTTCTAAAAAAATTTCTAATTTTAAAAAATCTTAAAATTAACATCACTAAAAAGGCCTATTTCTTAATTCATTACAAAACTATTTTAATTTATTAAATATTATTATTATTTTTAATGTGATTATTAAATAGGATAGAGAAACGAGAAAAAATTGATGAGAATAAATATGGTCTTGACATGTAGTTTTTTTAGACACTCTTTTATTAGAGTAGAGAAATATGTTACTTCTTTAGCTTTGATGTTCACTTGTGCTGATATTAGGTGGAATGTAGATAATATTATCATAAGGCCTCCAATTAAACTGATATAAAAATATAAATTAATATGTTTCCACAACGTTAATATATACAGAATAATATCAGAATAATATTAATATCGTGGACTCGTTTAATAAATGTAGCTGAGATCGGTACACGCTCAAACAATGTGGAATGGTATTTACATATCTAAGTTCATCATTCCATTTGTAATCAAGTTTTAAATATACCCGGTTAACTAGAAAAATACCTATCTATACAAAGAAACTAAAATTGCGCTTCCCCAACTAAATCTACCACAATTATTTAAGTTTTCAATATGAATTAAATAATTTATGTGCATCCAGTTGCTAGAAGTATTAGGATATAAAGTGGCACCAATCATAAAAAATAAAATTAATCTAGCTCGTCTGCATCAGTGGTATTATCAGAGAATGGTTTCATTATTTTTTTTAAATAAACCTTAGGTTTAACTAATAACCACTTACAGCGCTTGTAGCGAGTGTACAACCGGTTAAATACTCAAACCTCATTATAACTTCAGATGCACTCATCAGTGCCAGAAACAACATCACCTTCAACCGGCAAACCCCATAAAACTTGTACATCTTGAAGGGTTATTGTGGTTTCTCCAACCGGTAAATGAATGTGTGTGTCTCCAGCCTCCATCTCTCCACCAAAACTGAGATAAGAGCACGCTCAAGTTTGCGATAACCACACTCAATCACACCTACAGAACCAGCCAACCTTATATATCTCATAATATTTTTAGGGATAGACACTTTCTAAATGTAATCCCAAAAAGCTTATTACCTCGTCTAACATGTAAAATTCCTTCGTCACTTTCTGGATTTCGAAAATAATAATCAGCTCTATGTTGACCGCTTAGAAATAACAAGTCGTTATTTAGTGGACCTGGTGTAATTTTCCAGCTCATTTTGATTTTGGAAATGAAGTATGAAATTATAGAAAAATTAGTTTTAAGAAATTCTAGAAAAATAATTTGAACGAATTGTGAAGAAAAATGTCGGGTGGTTAAACAAATAAATACTGAAAAGAGGTCAAAGGGTGAAAAGTGGTCAAAAGAAAAATTAAAGAAACTACCCCTACAAAAGGCGTGTTCTTTTGTAATGTGGACTGTGGATCCGGGTTAAGTTGGTGGATCGGATGGTTGTTTTTGTGTGAAGAACTCGCCCTTCCCAGAGCATGGTCTCATGGTCAATCACATTACCATCACAGTCACATCACCATCACACACACATAGAGAGGGTGGTCAAAAAGGGTGTTATAATAAAAAATAAGAACCCGCCCCTGCCAGGGGTAGAAACCCTTTAAGTCAAAACCGGAAAAGATTCTACCCTCTTATCACATCTCTCTCTCTAAAAACCTTATTTTTTTAAAAATTCAAAAATATTGGGTTAAAATAAAAAAGTTAAAGATTAAAAAGAATAAAATAAAGTTAGATACAACCCCTAAAACATGTTGTACAACCCATAATGTATAAGAAAGTTGATAATTGGTATATATATAATTAGATTTCGTTCTCTCAAATTTTGTATCTTATTTCTTTATTTCGAATTCTAAATCCGATTTCTTTCTTTCTAAGTTCTTCTCTGTAGTTATGTTGTAAACAAATTTTAGAAATATTTGACTAACCATGAACTTTATATAGTTGTATAAGCTACTACAACATGTATGTTAATGTCAATATTTAGTTTTAGAAGGGCGTTATTTTTGTATTTGAATCAAAAGTCAAAATGATCATATAGGATTCGGGGTGAGATAATATAAAGAATTGTAAAATGGATTTGCAACACCAAAAAATATGTTCCAATAATTCCAATCACGTGCAAAAGACAAAAGGCATTTACAAGACTAAAAAAATATTTTATTTTGAAAACAATTCGATTTTTAATAAAAATCATGTCGGGATGTCAAGAAACAATGTTAACAAAATGGTGTATGTTACGTTTTTAATAAACACTTAAATATTAAAATTTATTAAAAAATCAAATGCTATTAAACGAAGTATTAATAGAAAAATCTAAAAATATAAAATAAAATTAAGGTTGCCGATAGAGCGAGGCAGTGTTTCCCGCTCTATCGCATGTGACCAACCTTCCAGATCACTTCTCTCTTCTCTGATCTATTATAATGTCATCCCCTATAAAATATTAATGTTATGAGGCTATATATTTATGTATCCTCTTAAATGATAATGTGTGTGCTCTCAAGACGTATATATAAAAAAGACTTATGTAAATCACGTTATCACGAAGTGTATATAAAAAGCTCAGGTAATATATTAAACAAAACTAAAAAGAAAATATACAAACGAATAGAACTAATTAACTAGGCGCCAAACGAGTAATTACAAAATAATGTCACCGCAAAAGTTCAACAAAAATAATAATAAGTTCAAAGCCTATGTGCTTATTGTTGAACAAATAAATGGGTAAAAAGCAAAAAGGTTAGACTTCAATTAGGCGGTTCCTTTTGCAACGTTTTCCACATTTTAGGTAAATTATTGTCTTTATACATTTTGATTTTTCATTTTCATAGATTTGGTGAGATGACTAATGCTAGATTACGTTTATGGTGATAGAAGACTATAAAAGGTATTTTCGGTTTTGTTATATAAAGTATCTTTTATAAAAGTTTAAGTGATCAAAATAATTATTAGGGAAGAATTAAACCATATGAGAAATTTAATAACTAAATATATTTATACATGAAATCGTGAATTAAAGGTCATGTTTGACAAATAAAAAAAACAAATTTTTGACTTTTGGAGGGGTAAAATGACCAAGATACTCCTTCAAAAAATTTAAAAATTAAATTTTATAATTTTTTAATTTTTTTAAATAGGTATTTTGGTTTTCTATCCTTCTCATAAGTCAAAAGGTTACTTTTTTTATTTTTCAAACACCCCCAAAGTATACTATGACCTAGAAAATAAATTTGGAGCAATCATTTGGTTGCAGTAAATTATGTTATTTCATATTCTCATCTAAAACGGAAACATAATTTATATTTGTGACCAAAAATAAAACATCCCAAAAATCATTATATCAAATTTTTATTGCTCTCACAATGAAAAAATAACTTAGGAATGTCCAAATACCTCGCTTAAAAAAACTTAAAGAAAAACTCGCAAGAAATTAGATAGGTTTGTAAAGAAGTTGAGACCGAAACGAGTTTTGCTCATTTAAAGTATATTCAACCTTTAACAATTTATAATCCATGTAAAAGACATTTAGTTATTAAACTTAAACTTTCATCTATATTTGATCTAGTTTACATCAAGACTTTGTCTCTTTTTTCTTAATTTTATTTAATTATGCCAAACCGAGTCAAAACCAAACCCAGATAATTTCTTCTAATACCAGTTCAAGCTTACTATAAATTAACTCAGCTTGTAACAACCTTAAAATAGCCTAGAGGAGCTAACATACATATGATAACATTTTTAAATAATGTTTCACATGTCAATTTTAATTTTTCAAATCATAAACCAACCGTCCAAATCTCAAACCAATCTATTTACATTAATTTCAATGCCTTAATCGAGTATAACCGTTTCCTATAGTATTTTAAACATCCTTTTTACTTCATTTTATTTTTAACTTTTAATCATCTTAATTATTATAACATCAATAATACCATCGTTTCATGATTGAGTTTTCTTTTTAACTTTCAAATAATCTTATTTATTAAAACATCAATAATACCATTATTTCATGATTGAATTGTCTCTAGAAACTTTTAGATCATTAAATAGTTTACTTTTCAGCCAAATAACTTCATGCTCAAATTCAATGTCCCGAAGAAAAAATTTGATCCTAAAATAATGTACTCTTCAACAAATAATTTTATGTTCAATTTATGTGTCCCCAGTGAAAATTCAAATCTTAAAATGATTTACTTTTCAACTAAATAATTTTATGTTTTAATTTTACAAGTAAAATTCTGATTATAAAATAATATACTCAACCAAATAATTATATTTTCAAATTTTATGGAGAATGTGTTTGATGTTGAAAGGAAAAGAACAAAATCCCAAAATTTCTATGTTCTCTTATTTCTCTCACAAACGTCTCATCCTAACAAATATCCCTCAAAACGTTCATTTCAGACAACACATTAACGCCTACACATATCCTAAGTAGGTGTCGCCGTCTCTATTACATCATCTATCTATACTAATAAAAGAATATTTTTAGAATCCACATAGCACAATTTTACACCTCCTAAATTTTATTTTTTCGATTCTCTCTTAATAAATATCACATTACTAATGATATTATTTAATTCTTTTTCATGTCAAATTTTTTAATTAAATTAAAATAGAGATCTTTCTACAAATGCAATCTTTAATAAAATAACTTTTTATAAAATAAGTTCTTTTTAAAATATATCAAAATTTTTAAAAAACAAAATATATTTTAAAACTTGTGTTTTCTAAAAAATAAAATTCTTATGAAACAAAATTAATTAAAATTTAAAGTTTAAATAAATTATTAAAAACAACACTTTTTAAAATCGGTTTGATTCGAAATAGTTTGCTTCAAAACCAACTTTTTTGAGAAAAACAAAAGAAAATTAACAAAAATCAAAATGATATTGTTCTTTTATCAATTGTATGCAGTGTCAATCATATTTTTTATATCAACAGATCGTTTTATAATTCATTATTTTTTGTTAATAACAACAATAACCAGAGCATTAACCTAGCTATCAGTCGGATACATTTAAAAGAAAAATAAAGAAAAAAAAGCTAACCATTTTAGAAACTTCATGTTTGAATAATAATGTGTAGCATTTCAAGTAGCAACTAGGAAGCGTGATGGGTCAAAAAAGGAAAAACGTGTTCATGTTGCCAATTTGTTGTCTACAAACAACGAACCCACACATCTTATTTATTCATCTTCAAAAAACAAAAACAAAAACAAAAACAAAAACAAAAACAAAAACAAAAATAAAAACACACACACACCCACCGACCGACCCACTTGATCTGCAAAATTCACCACACCCACAAGTCCACACATCAAAATCCCCTTCAAATCCCCCCAAATCCAACACATTTGCATCAAACCCACATCCCAAATTCAACAATTGATCACAATGGAAGTCAGAAGAATCAATCCAAACATGAATATGAATATGAGGTATTATGAATCCTATGGTGGTAATCGGAGGATGACGGTGTCTAAATCGAAGAGCAGAGGCGGTTGTTTTGGGCTGGAATCGGTGGCGGTGATGGTGGGGCTGGCGGCGTCGCTGCTGATTCTGCCGGTGGTGCTGCCGCCGCTGCCGCCGCCGCCGCCGCTGCTGCTGCTGCTGCCGATATTCATATTGGGTGTTCTTATGGTCTTTGCGTTTGTGTCGTCTTCTCCGGCGTCAACTGTTCGTCGGAAAACGGTGGTTTGAAATCTGAATGATGATTTTATTATTATTAATATTTAGGTTTGATAAGATGTTATTATGATTTTTGGTAGTTTTGAGTTTTGAGAGGTATAAAGAAGGATTATACATTTACACATTTATACTGTTAGTTTATGATCGAACAAATGTATATGTTTGTTTTGTATTAGTGAATACTATAATCGTCTTTGTGACGTATTTATTAAAATTTAATCATGACGTTCTTAACCATGGTCATTTGCTCTCGTCGTTGTTCGCAACTAATCGACGTTCTAGACTTCCTTATATTCAAAATGTCTGATAACATCAAACATACTGATTAATTAAAGTTTAAACAATAAACATCACAAATAAGCTTAACACATGGATTACAACACAAAAACATGATACATAAGAAACAATACATGACCTTGTTTAATAACACCTAAACCTGGTAATTTGGATCCAAGTGAGTATATTTAAGTTGATTTGGGTAGTAATAATAAAATAATGAGTTAGATTGGGTTAAGTTATATTACAAAGAGAGTCAAGTTAGTCAACTCTAAAGGTAGGAAATATGATCAACGGGTTAAGATGAATCATAAAAAACAAAAAACGGGTCAGGATGGGTTGATTAGATTTCTCATAACCCATGTTTCTTCACCTCATCTTTTCTTTAAAATCAACACATAGTCTCATATCTAAGTGTTAGCGATAAACATATTGGATTTATGAACGGATCAAGATCGGTTAACGAGTCATATGAGATGAAAGGCTCGACAACCAGGCGTAGTAAACTGAAGCTCCGTGATTCGAACGAGCATTTTTCGAGCAAAAATTCGAACGAGTATTTTTCGAGCAAATTCCGAAAGAATGTCAAGCGAGCGTCGAGCGGTTTGAACAACCCAACCTTAAGGTATTAGAGTAATACCTTGTGATTGATCTATACATGAAATTGTTAATCAATGTGTTTTTTGAATCTAAACCCATTCTGACCCGGCCCATTTTGACCCAAACCCATCCTGATCCGAATTCATTCTAACCAATTTTTAAATTAGTAAATTCTGACCCAAACTCATCGTAACCCAAACTCATTCTAGCGTGATATCCGACCCAAGCCGACCCGTCCATCTTGCCAGGTATAATAACACCACAAGGTGGGATCTACTTCTACCACTTGGTATGTTTTGTATTCAACTCTTCTATTGTTTATTGATTACTCAGAAATGCCCGGAGCTACTTGTTGCACAAGTTTATATATTTTTTTATATTTTGCTTACAGAAAGGAATTAATTCAAAATATTAAATTGTGACATTCATTTTCCCAATGTAAAAGTATTAAAATTAAAGAAAATAGTATAATGTAGGGATCATTGTCTCTTCTAGAACTCAAAAAATATATATACACGAATAAATTAGTTTTGAGTGTTTGTTTATGTATAAACCTATACATGTATAAATAATATAAAATTAAAATTAAGGGTGTTCATTTTCGGATATCTAAAATGTGGAAATCCGAATTTCGGATATTCGGATATCACCGAATTTCAAAAAAAAGTTGTATTATTTATAAATTTTATAAAAATATAATAAATTTTGTTGAAATTTATTTCATATACCCGAAGTTTTAATTAAAATATCTGAAATATTTAAATAATATTTAATATTTTAATTTTTATAAAAATATTTTGGATATTTCGGATATCCGAAATAATCCGAAAATTCTCAAAATCATCATCCGAATCCGAATCCAAAATTCGTATTTTCAGATACTTCGGATTCGGTTTTAAATTCGGATATTTTTTAACACCCCTAACTAATATATAAACAAATTAGTTTTGATAATTCGCGTAAATATAGGTAACAGACACGGAAGAAGATTAAAAATGTATACCAAAACAGATTAGTTCAATGATTCTTTTATGTAGATAACCCCCAAATGTACATGTATGTAGTAATCAAATCACATAGTTGCAAACCAATAACCGAAACTAAATCAGATTTTCATATCCTGTTTGAGGAACAACCCAATTCCTTCTTTGACCAAATAGCATTTGATCGCTACTTTCGCTAAAGTTAAACTCACATCAAAGATTTCTACAAACTCAACAAGAATCCTTACAAACAAAATGAAGTCAGATATCTGCTAGTTTTTACTTCCATGAACTTCAACACGCTTCAATAGCAGTTTCTTAACATTTTTCAAGGTATTTATGATGATACTTTGACGATATAATGTCATGTTGTAGATAAGGATATCCGAGACAAATAACCACCAACAACGCAACGTCCATACTTTTTAGGAAGCTTAAGTTTAAACTTTCGGTTAAGAATGTTAAGAATTTGTGTTTAAGCGTTTCTTTAACCCTTGCAAATTGGTGACCAGATATCCAAATTTGTTAATTTTGTTCCTTCAGGTAATTTCGATCGGAAGACCCTTGCAAGTTCAGTTTGGGTCTGTGCCGTTAAAATAAAAAGAAAATGATGCGCACACAGTAAAACAACCATGTCATATTTTTACACCAAAGTACATACAAAACCTCTTTAAAATTTCAAGTAAAGTTTTATCAACCAGAGCTTATAAAAGTATAAGAAAACAACATACTTTCCAAGTTTCTACTCTTCAGCAGCACTTGCAGCACTTAGGTCTACGTTCAGGTCAAGAACCTACACGAAAAGACATGTTAGCAATGACCTCTTAGAAGTGCAATTTCGACCCGTTAATGTAAAAGATTACCAAGTGTTTACAAGCTACATTTTGGTTCAAAAAATCGAAACCTTATTTAAATCATAGTTATATGGTGTATTAACTGCTTATTGAATTCGATAAATAAATGCAAGTAAGCATGCCAACTCAATCTGGCCCATTTGACCACTTGTTTGAAACACTAAGCGGTGACAAGAAATATGAAAGAGGTAGACACTACTGTGAAGTTAGAGAAACCCGAGAAGAAATATCAGGGTACAGGGAAGAAGCGAATTAGTTAGGTAAGCAAAAAGGCAAATTTGGGTTTATATTTAGTTGTAACGGGCCAAACAAGTGAAATTTAAAAGAATTTAGTCAATAGGAAATGCGTCATTTAAGTAACAACCAAGTGTTTACAACCTTCTATACTGTTTAATTCAAAAAATTAAAGCTTTATTTTGATAATAGTTTTATAGTATATTAGATATTTATGATATTCAAAAGAGACTGAAGTAAGCACATCAATCCAATCCAGCCCATTTTGCCATATATGATTGTCATGCTAAGCAGGCGATGAGAAGAATTTTGAAAAGAGGAAGGGGCTTGAGGTGAAATTGGAGAAGCCCGAAAAGAAACAAATAGTTAGGAAAGGAGGAATTATTTACATACCTTTCCTGTTATCATGGAGTACATGTTGAGCACATCAATTACAGTGGACTCAAAGTGAGTTGTGGCATCATAGCTCTGTTCAAAATAGAAGATAATTACATCATCGTATTATTAAAATATAACACGTAGTGAAATATGATTTGTAATTAAAAGAAATTATAAACTCACTGTGGATATAAAGCAATTATCCAAAGAAGGCTCATTGACTGGTTCATATCTATCATAAACATCATAAAAGATTTCATCAACTGGACCCAAAAGATCAAGCCCTGGCTTTAGTTCGATTTCAGGTTGATCGCTTTCTGCCTCTGTAGATACAAATGCAATAAATTTCCCTTTTGGAGCAACATTGTGGGAGTATGAACAACAAAAGAGATACCTGCGGAATGTATTATGTAAGTCATTACGACGCATGTAAGTCAAATAGCATGGACAACCATATTTTAACCGTTGCCTTTCAAATAAAAACAGGTATATACAAACAATTAAATATTCAGATACTATGTTGAACTCACATGTCGGATTTGCGACCCAATTGCTTCTGTGGAAGAATAACCTGCACTGAATGTGACTCATTGGTACTTGGAATGGGATGGCTCATGATGCAAATTGCTCTGGCCACCTTGCCCACCTTCCTCACCTGTCAGGGACTATGCTTACATAATTTTGCACTACGGTTAAAAACAACAATGATTTCATACTTAAAAGCCATGTGTTACCCACATCACACAGCAACCAAAGTTCTTATTTGTTTTAAGTAATAGTGTAACGGATGCATGGTAGACAAATCAAACTAATGCCAACAAAATTGTAGCCCACTTAAAATGGCAATTGACCAAGAAAAGATTAGATCAGAATTTTTTGAAAATAATAGGAAGCCAGAAGAATTGTACCTTGTTAGGCAAATAGGAAGGATCACAAACAACTTTCTTGCACTTGGCTGTTTCACCCTCTGAGGTAACACCACAGACCTTGCCTTCTTCATCAAACTCGACCTAGTATTTTGTTAATTTAATGACGTTTATGAGCCTAGTGAATTATTGAAATATAAATTTTTTGGGCCAACGAGGTTCAGAAAAACAAAATATAAGGAACAATATGATAGGGAATACCTTGCACTCAGGTTTATTCAACATATAGGTTCCACCATAAACAGCACTGAGCCGAGCAAAGGCCTACAAAATATGTTGGATTAAAACATTAAGCCTCCATGTCATATGTACTTGTAAATTTAAAGTGAGTGACTTGCTGTAAAACAATTTTGTTTTGTAATAAAGAAAGCAACATGATGACATAAACAAATGGAACAAAGGCATCTACAAGTTGTACCTGAGGAAGCTCGCCTAGTCCATACAAAGGATAGATGTAGGGAGATCCTCCTTGAAAACGTGCAAGTGACTCAGCATAAAGCTGTTGTAAAAAATGAAAATTAAAAATCAGTTAACTCTCATTAACTTTACTAAGTGAAAAGAAAAGGAATGACAGAAATTTGAAGACGAATAAAAGTTACACAATGTTTACACCTTCATTCTTTTCACTGTATCCAGAGCAGGTTCATTTAAGTAACGATCATCTCTGTGCAAAGCCAAGGCATGGCCAATGAAATCCACAGTGTTGTCATCAAGACCATATTTACTGAGAAAATAAGATATCATTAGTATTTTAGGAGAAAGATGTTAGATTTTAATACATGTTACAATAGCTCATTGCTCAAATATATCAATTCTTTTTTTGTTTAGATAGTTAACACCAACAGCTATGTACTTCCCTTTAATTAGGATGAAATAAACATATGTGAATTGCAGTGTGAACTGGTGCAATCCAAAGCTGTGTACTAAGGAACCGCCAACCATAAACTGCAAGGCTCAGAAATGGCTCTGCTGTTTTTCATGTTTGGGCCAAATTTAGCAGAATCCAAGACTTTTCTCTAATTTGGGTGGCAAATTGATATGTTTTAGACACCATTAAACATATATTTTGGGTAGCATAGTGAATTGTTTAGACCCTATTAACTCATTTACGTTCTATACTAATTGCTTGATTTGCTTCCTGTATTTTCTGACCACAAAATTAGAAATTTTACCTTCTGCTAATTCTTCTTTCAATATATGTTAGATCAGCTATAGGTTTATATATGTCCACTATTTGGATCAGCCACAAAATAAGACATGTGAATAATACAAATAACTTGGCGTTATCTTCAGTTTTATACGTTCCCTTAGTGTGATGATATCTGTTACCCCTACACCATCTCATGCCAAGAAACTAAACAAAATTCCTGTTGTGACGCCTTATTCTAAGAACGAAGGCAGTTAGACGACATATTTGTGTTTCTTACAATGCTAGAATACCCATTTTTGGTAATTATACATTCCATCAGTTGCTATTTTCAATGTTCTTAAATAATTTATAGAATTTGTGGATCACCATTCATGTGTTACTTTAAGTTGTATAGATACTCTATGTTTCTTACTTCCTTGTGCTTATGGTAAAACATTTAATACAAGTAATCAAACATTACAAGAGAGGGTGCAAAATAATATTTCACACACTTTTAATATACTTATGTGAAACAACAAGAAGTCGAGAAGCATACGCAATGAGCTCTCTAGTTGTAACTCGCGTCAGATCCAATCCCTCATGTGTTTTGGGATCATTCTCATCATAGTCCTGAACATAAATGAAGAACTTGCGAGCACGACGTTTCTCAAATATGCCCATGAGAGGAGACTTGAGGGCCTCCATGTCAGTAGCAGGAACTTTGTGCACCTATGCAGATAAAATTGTTCAAAATAGTATTAGATTTCAGAAATTATGCAAAAAAAATCAAAAGTGGTTAAAAAGGTAAAAAAAAATAGTTGCATTTATTTGATAGAATCAATATACCTTTCCTTTATTGTAGACAAAGCTGCCATCCACTGCTTTAAAGTACAGATACTTTGTGACATCGGTGTGAATGAGGACACGTACTAGAGCACCATTTGCCATTATAAACTTGCAATACAAAAAGACATCATGATGAACTATATTGAAGATAATAAATAACTGTTAGAAAACAGAACCAGAAGAGAAGAAAGATTAACAAGATAGATACCTTAGGGATCATGTCCACATTGTAATCTCTGCTAGAACCTAGATGAGCTGGAGGCTTATCACTTCCTCTAAATTTCTTCCAGAGCTATAGATTTTGAAATATTTGTGTTACTAAAATCTACATAAACAGTAAATTATAATTTATACCTCGTATTAGGATAAGAGTTTGATAAAGTCATAAAACAAAACCTGAATAAGGTTGAGTGAGGTTGATTCTCCCCCATAATAATCATTCTGTCCATGTGCAAAACCTGAATTACAAAGTATAAGATAACATAAATTTATTTGGTCAATGATATAGAAAGTAAATTTGTGTTATAATTAGAAAATATTTTAAAATTCCCAAACAGATGCACCACACCAAAATAATTCTTCAATCAATGTTCAATAAAGCCACCGTGTCCATCAAATTTCATGTCAGCTGATGAAGATTAAAATTATACACTAATTTATATAGAAATTCAAATAATACAAGATTTAAATCTAGAGTATCTTTCTATCTTCCCTGGAATTTGTATAGTAAGATTTGTAAGATACCCTATTATTTAATAGATAAAGGTAACAGCAATGATATTTCCCAATACCAAATTTTTACATTATGACAAAAGAACTAATATGCTTTTGCAATATCATTTGGCATGTGGATGAATAAGACAATCTCAGGGTAAAGAAGTAGGCTTCCATTTCTTTTTCTTTTTCTTAATCTTAGATTTGCTAAATAATGCAGAAGCTAATTTCTTTTATAATGTAGAGGGTATATGTGTTAGTTATGTCTCATCAGACAATAAACAGATTTTTTAAAAACAAGAATCATACTCTATGAAATCAAAATTAACCAAGATTGTACCAATATTCCAATGTTCAGCCTACATAACAATACAATTTATATAAACAACAGGGCCCAATTTACCAAGTTAATAGATGGTAGAAGATTAAATAGCAAGCTAAACATTCTAAACATAGTATTCATATATTCGTAAAATTATTCATAGAAATTTATACTTGTTCTTGTATTTTGACGAATTGTTATAAAAGGATTGTGATGATAGAGTATCCTGATGATTTATTAGCAATATTGACACTCAGCACTTTGAAACATATACATTCCAGATAAAATATTGAGTACGCTAAGTTTACACGAAATTTTCATGTACTGGTATTTAAATATGTGTGTCTCATTAGGAGCAGCCTCTCTATCTCCGGGGATAGAGGTAAGGTTTGCCCTCACCTCACCCTTCCCGGGCACTACTTTATGAGTGGGATATTACTAGGTACATTTGTTTGTTTACTAAATTTTATCTTAAGATTGAATCAAAGATACACAGAAATATTTATTTCTAATATTATCTTCTGCATAAGATATACATATACTACTATTATTGACTTCAAGAAAAATACTAATGAGTAAAACGTAGAGGTGTAGAACTCAAATTCAGAACAATAAAAAGTCAAGACAATATGATCGACTCTTTTTTATCAAAAAAAAAGAGGAAGTACAAATAAACCCTACACCCATAAACCTTATTGATAGATAAGCTATACCTTAAGAAACAAGACCCCTCAAACCTATTTTACGGAAATTAAATCAACCCAATAAAACCTTATTTACTAAAGTATACCGATTGAAAAATATTATCAAAACAATTAAACTTAAATATTTCTAAACGCCCCTCCAACTATTAGTCCTTGAGAAGATTAGCCGAGCATAACTTTATTCAACCAGTACCAGCCAACCAATTATCAACTATAATAGTTACTTGGTGAAACCATCACTGACCCTATTCCTACCTTAGTTAAGACCTCCAGATCCATAACTGACACTTAAGCTCTGTTAAGAACTAAGAAAAACAATTCCAAAAATTAAACTCTTACTTTTCAGTTGTTAATCATCCAATTTACATCATATTTTATACCATTTTTAAAAGGGTATAAAATCAACTAAAATTACTATTGTTCTATTTGTATAAAAGTTTCAGACTTTAAATGCCTAACAAATCTAACATTAATCACATCACTTATTGAGTAAAGCCATGAATGAGCGCGAATTAAACTTCGATACTTCATTAGATCAACAACTCTAATAGACTTGATCTACATTGATTGATAACAAAATTATCACATACTTTAAACAAATAAATCAAATGTTAAATCTTATAAATTGATAATTCAGATCTAAATTTCATGCGGATTTACAAATTTCATTCTCTATCGACTTTGGTATAAGCATACAATTTATCAGCACAAATACTACTAACGTATGAATCCACACACATGTTCTCACAAAATGCAGTACTTTCATGGCATTACAGCCCATAGATTGCCATCATACGCAACCAACGTCTCCAAAAAATAACATACACGCTAAACACTGATCCTATTCACACAGAAGCCGAAAAACAAACACCGTAACATATTTCTCCCAATCAACAGCAAAACACTTCGTGCATCTAGTAATCACTTCAGATCAGATCATCCGGACTAATAATCGAAGCCAATGTTGACCTAATCAACGAATCAAGCAACATCTTCACGTAAAACAACAACGATTCGAGTACAAAAGAGTCGTAACTACGAATCTAACTACAAATCAGCAGGAAACAAGATCGCATGTGTCTGATTGAAGTAAGAAGAAGCAGAAATGGTACCTTGAGACCGTTGACTGAGAGAAGACCACTGAGAATGCATTCCTTGAGACCAGTTCCGAGGACGACGACATCATACTCTTCATCCATTGGATCGAATCGACGATTTCCCCAAATTGTAGTGTAGATCGACTGAAAGTGAAGTTGATGGAGTTAGGGTTACGACTTCTGAATCAAAGTCAAAATTGTCTTCTGTGAATTTATATATCACCGGAACAATAGTCAAAAGTCAAAACACATATGTGATGTTTTGCTTCATGGGGTGATGGATATATTTAGGTGTTTTGTGTTTAATAAGTTATGTAATAAAAATCTCAATTTCAAAAACTTATTCGATATAACTTTATTATAAATAGTTAAATAGTTAGACTAGTAATATAAAATAACACATATCATTTTGCATGATTATAAGTATATTATTTATTCATACATAGATCACTTGTTTAACATGTTTTTGCTTTTTAGTGGCATAAGGGCTTATGGCAACATATAACCACCATGTATTGTTCTATCTTACCTGGTTTTAGGTTGAGCGATTATATCCGACGTTGTAAAATAAGTCCTCGCTAAGAGAACTTACTTGATATTATATCACGGAAACCTTACATGATCATACGTTAAAGAAATTCTACAAGGTCATCCAATCACGTGTGAAAGAAACTTCATACCAAACATCATGGGAATCTTATTCTTAGTGAAAGATTATCAAAACTACTTTCCATGATATTTTAAGAAATTTGTGGATGATTATTGATTTAGTTGTCTTCTACTCATTACTTTCGGTTATTATGCATTATGGAAAGTTTTAGGAATATATCAAATGAATTTAAGTGTAATGCATTGATAGACAAAACAGTCATAAAGAAATGAAATCTGTCATCCTCTCAACCACCGACCATCATAGTTGTTATAAACCATTCGCATAGAAGTATTTCTAGAAAGTGGTAAGAAACAAATCTTGTAATAATATCAAGGATCACAAAGGTGAGAAACTTATTAAGCAATTATTTACGCTCACAAAGATAGTGTAGTTTAATAGGATCATCAAGGACTTGAGTTATTGGAGGGACGAATTGAGGTTTTTAAGTGAGACAAATACAATAAACTTTTGTGAAAAAATTGTCTTAGGTGGATATCCGACTAACCATAAAGCTTTATGGTTAGATATCGATTAACTGTTTTTGCGTAACAATTATTGTGGTGGTATAAATGGTACATAAATACTGTCTTGTAGAAACATATCATTTATTGTTGTTACAACTGGACTTATCAACGATAGCTCCTTGAAGGTGGTGATGAATATTTATGAAATATGAATAGTACTTGCGGCTCAAGAAAGAAACACACCACATAGATTGCGAAAAGCACCAATAAAAAGAGATAAAGATTTTATATGATTCAGTCAAAATCGTTCTACGCTTAGGATTAACTCTTGATTAAGAATATGTAAATTTCTCAAGATACAAAAGGGTATCAAAAGGGTTGTCTTACTCTAGAGGAAATATGAAAAAGTTAACAATCACCAAAACCTAAGTCTATAATCAAACAAGACGAACACGAACTGAAACTATTTATTAAATTCTAAAAATAAAGAAAAATATGTTACATGTCTTAAAAGCTGTTTTTTGTTATCTTGGCACCCCTTTACCCAATCTTCTCAACCTTCCATTTTCCACATGTAAGGAGTACGATTATTAAATGTCAATTAGCTAATATAGTGATTATTGTGTTTTCTTGGTCAATAATTTATACTATACGGAGAATTAAATTACACATGTAACAACATCATAAATATAGAGTCACACATTCTTACACATAGATATGTGTACTTAGTTTTATAAGTTGTGGGACACCTAGGGCTTGAGAAACCGAGATGAAGTGCAAGTTTCATATAAGCAAGACATTAAATATTCTAAAAATACGAATAAATAAATTATACATGACATTTTTTAATTTTTCATTATTTAAACATAACTATCTGAACTAACAAATATACCCAAAGCAGTATGAAATCAAACAAGCAACCATAAACGTTGTAACACCTGGCCCCTCGCATCAACAATATTGTCCGCTTTGCCCACGAGAAGCTCACGGATTTGCTTTTGGTTGCTCGGGTGAAAACTTTCCAGGGAGTTCATCCATCCCTGGTTTGCTCCCACCTGAGCACGCTTAACTGTGGAGTTCTCCTCTCATCCACAGCCAATACACTCAAAACGTGTTGTTAATGTTAAAGACCAGACATTCCTTATGAACCAGAAATCTCTCATGTCCACGACCAATATGGGATATGTGTAGGGTGTCACAAACGTGATAAAGTAATACCCCTAATCTAAAATTATAGTATTATATCAATCTTTATCAACATAATCTAGAATTCTAAACTCAAATAACCAAATCATGAATATTCTCTCATACTAAATCATGTGAAAGCTACACACATTATACTCAAAATATATAGCCATAAGTTGCATTGAAATCCGAACAAAAGGAACACCATTGTCACCGTATATGCCATAAGTTGAACCACTCTATTTTAGTGTAATGGGATTAAATTGTTAATCAAAGTTAATTATAGTATGAATCAAAATAAGTCGAGTGTGGAGTGCACACTTATATCGATCTTACTATAATGGGGGTTCCAAGGGGACAATGCCTCATTGGCGGGGTCCGGGGGCAACACCTCCGGTAGCGGGGTCCAAGGGGCAGTAGCCCTGGCAGGGTTTAACTGTCCAAGGGGCGGCAGCCTTGGCGGGGTCTAACTATCCAAGGGGCAAAGCCCGTGGCTGAGGTTAAGCTGCTCAATATTACTTTATAAAAATGCATTAGAAATTTAATTTATTAAAGTTCGTATGCATTTTATGTAATAGATAATGGACCCGAATTTGTGATTACTTTCAAATTAATTCGAAATTAAATTAGTGGATAATTGCCTAAGCAGTTTTCCATCCTTGATATAACGTCTTTTGATCATATGAATTTCTAGATTGGTTCATCAAAACTCTCTCAAATCGCATACTCAAATTCGCACTCAAAAATCTGAATTTTATCCGATCATAACATTTGTGAAACACAAATAGTTTTGATCTGAGTGTGAATCACGACTTATATTAACGAACATATAAATAGGTACAATAATGAGTGAAAGTAACTTAAGCAAGACAGTAACAACAAGTAAGATATTGGAATCCTTGAGTACTTAGTATACACAAGGGAGGATAAAGAAGAACAAAAGAGAAGATAAAGAAGATGTATACAAGGTGAAGAAAGCCGCCCTTGGAAGAAGTTGATTGATCAAGTGGGTAAGACCGACATGAAGGCGTTGGTGTTCATGCCTCACATGCGTTGGAGATGGTCTTATAAATAAGAAGTTATGATGTAAGTATAAAAGAGTAGTAGAATACAATTGTAACATCTCGTATTTTTGTTAACTAAAAGTTAACTTCGTTTACTCTTACAAGGGTTATTATTTGTCAATTTTAAAACTCATGTGTTGTTTGTGCTTATTCTTTATTGTCATTGGGTTTTATGAAATGTTAAGTATAAATAATAATAATAATGTTAATATTAATAAAAGTAAATATAATAAAAAGTAATAATAATAAATAATAGTATTAGTAATAATAAGATTACTTTTAATAAGGTTACTTATAATTTATAAGGGTTATTAAACTTAACCATGTTTAAAATATAAACTTAAATTAAGTTTGGGGGTTTTATTTGTCAATTTGGAAACTTAAAATAGAACTTTTAAGCATGAAATGATAATTATTAAACTAAAAGGGGCCAAAGTGTAAAGTTTTAAACTTTCAACCCAAACCCCTGCCTACTCTCGATTTCCGGCCGGCCTCCGGCCGCGGCCTCCGGCGAGTCCTAAAACCGCTTCAAGCGGCCGATTTTTAATCCAAAAATCATCCCGAACCCCGCTAAAACATGATTCGAACGTAAAGACAACAATTAATAGCTTTTAAACGTCGGTTAACAAGTTCAATCGAAGCAGTAACCGAAGCCTTAAACCTCCGCAGCCGTTCGAGCCTTAAACACCCATAATAATTCAATTGATTTAATCAGATCAAACGTTTGTCTACCTTTAATCATATTCAACTTCCAATATCTCCTGAAACACACAAATTTCACACCTTCGAATAACCGTTGCAACCGCAACCTTTTCTACACTCGAACACCAATCTCCGAACTTCAAGACCTGAAATTGATAGAGGGTTTTTGCTCACAAAGGTCTTTGGAAGCTTTCTGTAACACGAATTTGAGTATTGAGGTCGTTTGCAACTTGAACCGGTCTTAGTTTAACCGCGACTTTTCTTCGATCGTTCACTGTCAATTCGGTATCAATCGGGTAAGTTAGATATATCAATGAACTCGGTTTTGTGAGGGGAACAAAAGCCCCAAACTTAATTGGGTTCACAATGTTGTTGTGACCTTCGATTTGGGGGTAAACAATTCTAGGGTTCATGAGAATCGGGTGGGATCTTGTGTCAGTGTTTTTAAGGTTTATGAACCTAATCTAAACGCGGCTGAGAGCCTTTAGTTCACTGGTAAAACACACGACCACTAAACAAGAGGTCCCCGGTTCGAATCCGGGGAACCTCAAGTATTTTTTAGGCCTTTTTGGCCTTCAAATTTAAAGAAAAAATTTCTAAAAATTATGAAAAATCATTTTCATAAACTTTGTTTTTTTTAAAACTATTTAATCATTTTTCTGTAATTTATTTATAAAAATACCTTTATAATTTTTATTTAATATCCTAAAGTTAATAATATAGCTAGCATATTTTTTATAAAATTTAGACTTTAAATAGTAGTTTAATTTACACGAACTATTATTTCAAACATTGCCTTTAAATTATTGTTTAATTTGTGTTCATTTTTATTTAATTATAAAATTATCTAAACTTTATAAACATTACAAAATTATTATAAAAGATATTCTTAATCCATATATATTTATATAAATTATAAATAAAATCGTTCCCACGAAAATATAATTGAGTTCTTATTTAACAATAATAATTAACAAAACCCCAAACATCAAGTTGATTTTCTTAGTCCTTGTTAAATTATTGTAAAGCTTTAATCTTGTAAATATATATTTAGGTGTCTTGCGACGATACACCTTGGAGCGACGCTTGTTATTATTTTTATTAATCGCCATTATATATTTATTGTCAAGTGAGTTTTCCCTTGCCTCATTTTATTTTATTCCACACTACTTTGGGGTGAAACATGATTGTCTATACATTGTACACTTATAAACGTTTGAGACTTGTAAGCACATGCAATTCATCTTATTATTATGTCATGGTTATTTGTGTATTGTAAGTGTTTATATGAGATACATAGTTTGTTTACAATCATTAACTATTGTTAGCCTGGCGACGTCTTAGATCTTTGGGCCTGACAAGCCTATTTGGTGCTAAAGTCGATGTATTGCCGACTCCTAGGAGCCGTATGCTTGTGCACTAGGGAACCAAATACACTTAGCCAATCTTTTATACTTGTAATCAAGTCGAGGTTTGGTTGTAACGATATGTGTTCTATAACCTTACTATCTTATAACCTATGACATGAATTGCTACTTGTAACCTTTTTCATATTATGTATGAAAACCTTGGAAACTCACCAACTATTTTTAGTTGACTCTTATTTTTTATCATGTTTCAGGTCAACCTCAAGTTTAAAGTGAACCATTTGAAGCATGCTATAATCTAGGACTTGAACCTAGATAATGAAATAAAAGTTACATTATGTTATGTTATGTTGAACTTATTTCTTGTATAAGACTTATGATTGTATTTTTTTCATTTCAAGACTTATGATAATAATATTGACAATTTAATATAGCGTTATGTGGCTGTGAACAATCTTAACCCTCACATCTCGACGTTTCCGCCATCAAGGTTGGGGTGTGACAGATACTGGCCTACTAAAAACTCACTTATACGATAATGCGCTAAAAAGCTTCCAAAGTAACATTAAGGTGCACCACTCTATGGGATCGCATGGACTAGACAAGCTTGAACCAACTAAAACATGCCTAACCAATCTGAATTTAGCATCACGATTCGCTTTTAAGTGAGAAGTTATTATGTAAATATGAAAGTCTAGTAGAATACTATACTAGCCCACTAAATACCCACTTACATGATGATACGCTAAAAAGCGTCCAATGCAACGTTAAGATGTGCGACTCATAGTCTTATGTGATCCCGTGAACTAGACAAGGTTGAACCAGCTAAAACATGCACAACTAACTTTAACCGAGTGAAACAACTTAGAACAACCTAAATTTAGCATCATGGTTGGCTCTTTCACTCATGTTCTTTTGAAAATCATCTCCTGTCATTTTTATTATTTTTTTATTTTTTATGTTTTGCATGAAGCAATATGAGATGAAAACCATATTGATAAAAGCCAGATGACGTTTTATATTATTTACTTTGTAGATTTTGATTTACAAGAAATATATATTAGATTTACTGTTACATTTGTGAAGTTAAACTTAAGTCCAATAATCAAGTTCTGGATGTTTAAATTTTATAGATAATAGTTCTAACTAAACTTATATGTATGACAATTAACTTAATTTATCAGAATAATCCAGTTTGCCTGTTTGAATAACTAGCTAGAGACTCAGTTTCCGCCTATTTTGAAGTCAAATAATTAAATAATTAAGAAGTTAATTGCCAAATTAGGTATAAATGTATTTATCTAGTTATGTCAAGGTTTAAACAACTTATATACTATTTTCATATTTTTAAAGGCTCAAAAGTTATTCTGTAAATATACACAGAAATACCACCTTAACTAATTAATACTCGTAGAATCAATCAGATAATACAAGCATCCTGTTTCGCAATCTATTAAAAGCTATCCAACAGCTTTGTTTATGGAAAATCACTAAATCAATTAAGAGTAAATTACTATTTGCATTCCTTACTTTTGTTCGTTTTAACCATTTGCATCCTTGCGGTTTTAAAATTACCATCTGGCCCTTAACATTTCATGTTATTTTCATTTGAGTCTATATGTTTAATTTTTATTTACATTTGAGTTCAAATGAGTAACACTGTTAATGTTTTTGTTAAAATTATTATTAAAATAACGAAACTACCTTTAAAATTAAAACACATATAAAAAATCTTGTGGGTTCCATCCATCAGCATCATCTTCTTCAAATCACCACCACCACAACCACCCCCATCACCACCACCACAACCACCCGGTCATCACCATGACAGCTCCACCACCACCACCTCGCCGCCAACACAACCACCCGACCGTCACAACAGTTTGTATGTTTTGATCCGCTAATGCAGTTCTCCTTGAAGTAAGAAACAAAGAACAATAGAACATAGCTTATCATCTTCAATGGAGTTCCCACAAATTCTCCAAAATCCTTCAATCTCCACCGTCTACCACCACCCCAACGATCCCTCAAATGCTCAATTTCATCCTCCACCCCAAACCCTAGGATATGACTTCAAATCAAGCTTCAGTCTTTCGGCCTCTTCACCGTAGACATCGGCGACGGCGATGAGGGGCGCTGAATCCGACGCAATGGGGTTGCTTTTAAAGGGTGGTGGGGGTTGTGGAGGCCGGTGGTAATAGGGGTTGTGGGGGGTTGTGGAGGCCGGCGTAATGGGTGGTGGTACTGTGCGTGAGGTATGAAGGTTGTGTGGGTCAAAGGAGAAGAAGATGATGTGGGTGGTCCCACAAAGTTTTTCTTATTTTATTTTTTTACTCTTATGGGTAATTTAGTCTTTTCCATAAAGAGTTAACTGAACAACTTAACAAAGTTAGTTATTTGGATTCAAATGAAAACAAAAATGAAACGTTAGGGGGCGAATCAAGACTTTGAAACTGCAAGGATACAAGTGGTTAAAATGAGAAAACGTCAGGGATGCAAATGGTAATTTACTAATCAATTAATTTACTTAATTTGACAAAAGAAAAACTTTATCGTAACTGGATCGAACATGTGTTGTGACGGCTTGGCTTTGAACATGTCACAAATATATATTTTGAATGAGAAAAAGTTTTACTTGTTGTGAAAATGAGGGTTAAGGTACACGAAAGTGAAACATTTCTTAATTAATATTTTTAATAAATAACTAATCGGCCGTCACATGTCACAATACTTTGAGCCCAATATTCTTTTCCTGGTTCTCTTGGTTACGTTTTTATAATTGGTATCGAATTAAAAATTTCATAACTGTAATAATATTTTATATTAAAATATTATTTTATAATAACTCTTTAGTATTTTTTTATTAAATCCGTGTAATTTATAAGTTTATGCTTAAACAAGAACTCAAATATTATAGATAATAAGTAATTTTGAAATGTATTCTTATGTTTAATTACATATACTTATTAATTTTAAATAAGAAAATTCTGATTGATTTGTATAATACGTACATGCCATAAACTATAAAAAACATTATTTCTTTTTTGATCCGATCAAAATTAGTACCAAAAGACAATAAATAAATAATACATGAAGAACTTGCATATAAATTATTCATGAAAGTTTTGTATTCATATAGATAGAATGATATATGAGAATATATGACATTACTTTTAATGTTTTTATATAATTTGCCTATAATTTGATTATAACTTAAAGCAATTTGCAGGTAATACATATAATCATATTAATTGAAAGTGGTTAATATTTAAAACACGAGAATTAAAGAAAACATGTAAAAAATAGTTATGGACTTCTGGAAGGTCCAAGTTGGTTTTACAGAGAAAATTCAAAACATGAGAAACTAAATATGAAAACAAATAAGAAATATTAATGAGCTTCTAGGAAGGAGAACGAAATTGGTTTAATTAAAAAAATACATTGAAGAAAAGGAATGTGCCTTGCACCTAGGGGTGTCATTGCTACCTCACTCGACTCAATTCAAACTCAATTAAAATAGAACCCGATAAACCCGAACCCAATTATAAAGTAAACCCGAATCTAATGAACTCTTTAGGGTCGGTAATTGAATACGTTTTATTGTGTCAACCCCATTAACCTGAATAAAAGAATACAATCAAAAAAAATATATTTAGTTTTCATATATTCGTATTATGACTACATGCTTATCATATTTGAATTTATGTTTTTCTCCAGGTTCTATTTATTATCATTATTAACTTTCATTTGTGATATAGGATTGCAGAGTGAAACAACGGTAACTTCCAATCGGTATTAAATTGACAATAAATATATTCAAGTTTAGTCTAATTAATAATATTTTGGCTTATCCTGGCTATATGTTTTTGTTATCCTATGCATAAACATTCTTTATCCAAAATTTAAATTATGAAAGTGTTGTGAAAATTAATTTATTTTGATTCATTGCCAATAAGTTTGATAATTACTTACATTGAATTTAATTAGGAGTTTTAATTTTAACCTTAAAAATTGATTTTGTCGTTTAGAAAATTTTAGTTTGGGATAAATTAAACATTACAAACCTAGAAGTATAATTTGATTAACAACTAAATTAATAGCCCAATTGGGAACCCGATTACCGAATAAAACGACCTGAATAAACCCGACTACCGAAACTCAATTACTGATAAACCCGAGCTTTATTCGGGTCAGTATTCGGGTAGGATTCCAACATCAAAAGACCCGACGAACCCGACTATACGAACCCAGAACCCGACTATGCGAACCCAGAACCCGATTAAAAAACCCAATCAACATCTCTACTTATACCAAATTAGAACCCGAGTGGATAACGGATTGAATAAGCCTAAAACATGTACGTCACAACAAAAGTTTGTGTTTCAAAAAAGTGTTTAAATTTTTTTTGCGTTTTATATTCTTTTTTAATGTTTGTTTTCTAATAAAAAACTATGACTTGAAACTTTTAGAATATCTATTTTAAAATATAGAAGTATTTTAAATAATATAACTAATATATACTACTATTATTTGAGAGTGCAGAAAGAAAAACTAAGATGAAAAAACCTAATATATAAAAAATCATTTTAAAACTTTCTTTTATCAATATCTTACTTCTTACTACTCTAATAAAATAGTAACTTGAGGTGTCACGTGTCATCACCACAGTCATTCTCACCAAAATATTCCCGTCTCTCTCATCTTAAATAATTACTTTAATTACTAATAATACTATTTAACTTTTTTTACATTTGATAAATTAAAAAAGAGATCTATTTATCAATATTATTTCTAAATAAACAAAACTTTTATAATTAATAAATTTTTCTAAAACATAAAACTTTTTTAAAAATACAAAATATTTCAAACTTTGTTTTTTTAAGTTCATTTTTTTAAAAACAAAATAATTAATTTGAGAATTATAATACAAAATTTTTTAAAATAATATTTTTATACAGTTTGTTTTATAACAAAATGTTTATTATTAAACAAAATAAATAGTGGTAGATTTTGATTATCATAAACAAATCCACTCACATTTACGATTATTACCATATGGTTTTATATACCATAAAGAGTAAAAAATGTGGTCTAAAACAAGTTTACAAACCTTTTTGTGATAATAGCTATTTTAGCTAATTCATTTAATCTACAGTTTGTTTTTATTCAATTATTTCACCACAAATTTTAAATTAACCATTACCATCGTCTACATCAAGGCACTATCATATGGGGCATTGATCTATCGTGTAGTATGTTACAACAACACCGCTAGCCCTTGGACGATGACACACCAAAGGCAAATGTACAGGGGAGGTTCTTCGCGCTTGCCTCCTCTATCCCCACCCTTTTTGACCATTTAGCCAATTAGCCATTTGGCCATCAACTATTTTTTTAAGAAAAATGTTTTCAAATTAAAAAAACTCAATAAATACCCCTTCAGAATTCATATTTTTATATATCTTTCTATCGTTTTCTGTTTTTCTTACTCTTCAACCCTTTAACCAAGATGAATATAACATCTCAAAAACCCAAACAACTCATTCGCTATGGGTAACTCATACTCAATATGGTTTGACCCAAACTTATTTCCACCTTGGTAAATATCATTTGATGGGACAACTCACATTACAAACCGATTCTCATATGTTTTTTCCTAATTTGTTTTATAGTCATTTTTAGTAAGATAAGATGGATTATTAATAATAAATTAAGAAAAATATATTTTTATTAATTAAATATATTTTTATAAAAATAAATTTACTTCTAAAACATCAAACTTTTTAAAAATTATTATAGTAATTTCTAAAAATTTACATTTTTTTAAGTTTTTGCTTTAAAACAAAATTATTTTATTTTTCTTTTGTAAAAAAATTAAAAAATAACAAAAAAGTTTAAAAAGTTGATATGATTGTTTTATTATTTATAATCCTTATTTATATATGATTTCAATTATGTTCTACTTTAAAATGTCGTGTTATAACTAGTAAACCTTTTTCGTATTTAATATTTTATTTTTTAACCCGTGTAATACACGAGTTTACTAAAGCTAGTATATTATAAAAAAAATTATGTTACATTAATAAACTTATTTACATAAACAAACGTCATGTGCACATGTTGCCAACTTATTTGCATCCATTGCTTCTTAGACGATTGTACATTTAATTAAGACACTATTAAAGACCAAGACGTTGACTCGATTTTTTACACAGACAAAATTGTGGGACATATTTTTGTTATTTATAGTGTGGAAATTGCACATTGCTTGTTTGACAGGGTACTCTTGCCACTAAAAAGCAAATAAAAACCAAAAAAGATATAGATCAATTATTAATTCCACAATTCGTTTTCTAGCATTTATATTTTACCTGATTAGTTTGATCTTAAATAATCAAAAAGTTATATAACAATAGGAATCAAATTAATGAAATTCACAAAAGTGATTATTGTGATATCACAAAAGTTATTTATTTGATTACCTGGCTTATATACCCGTTTAACGCACGTGTTAAACAAATTATAACACCCGTCTAACTTACTGTTTTCGCGACCAGATCTGACCGGCCGGTCCGGTTCGCTACGATTCGTTTTTTAGGGGTCGAACCGGTGGTTGGACTAGGAAACCGGACAGGTTCGGACCGGTTTTTGATTTTTTTTATTTTAATGGGAAAAAATGAGATGTTAAACCATAAATTAATGTTTTTGATATACAAATATAGTTAAGTTTTATATATAACTATAAAATATATATATAAATCATATATAAATTACTTATATTTAACTACAAATATAAATATAATTAAAACATAGTTAAATCCTGTCCAACCGGTCCGACCACCAAACCAGTAAGGCGTCCTGTTCAACGTCCGATCCGGTTTAAAAAACATTGGTCTAACTTTATTTTAACAAAATATGCTTATATTCTATAAATAATTTTTCTTATTTTGAAATAATTTATTTGATTTTTCAATTTGTTTTCGAAAACTTTTTTTCTATTAAAAAGGAAAACGGGGCAAGATATTTAAAAGTAGGTTGCTAGATTTTAAGGGTTTTCTTTGTGATTAATGGCTAAATTCGTAAAAAAAATCAAAGTTTGTTTTACTAATTTAAATGATTATTTATGTAATTTGTAAAAGTCAAAAAAAGGTTTAGGCGGTAATTTAGAGAAAGAAGCTAGACATCAGATAATACCAAGTGTCACAAATATGCTTCACGAATATACCAAGCATCCCAAAATTTAATCTTTTATTATATACTAGGCGCAACCAAAGAAATTAAGCCTATTATTTGCCAAATTAAAAATGTTCAATGAATGCACTTAGCCTAAAATTTAAATAGGAATAATGGTCACTAATGTAGTGTAGTTTGATTTTAGAAATTCATGTCTTCACACAATCAAGTTTCGAGTTTTAGGATTCGTAAATGAGTTCAAAGCTTTTGATTTTATGTGCTTAGACCTTTTAATTTTATGTGTTAAGGAATTTTAAGCAATGGGATTTTTCACTACTCACGTATTTAATCCATGACAAATTTATATGCTTCTTGTCTAACAAAGTTTATCTATTTAGCTCGACACAGTTTTATGCTATGAATACTTTTTAACAATCATAGAGTTATATGTTCTAAGTATTTAGGACTATTATCTAATTCGCGTTATAAATGTTAAAGTAGGCTTTATAATACTAACATTAATCCATAATTTGTGTTCAACCATGACTTTACGAATAAGTTTGATGTGAAGTTACGAGGATGCCTCAAATGGGACACATGCATGTGACTTCTAGGAGCAATGATGTATTACTATACTAGGTTACTATCTCGTGTATTACACGGGTTGAATAAATAAAATAATAAATAATTAGTAATAACCATTTATGAATTATAAAACCATGTTTGAAGATAAAATATGATTATGATTGCATATGAATAACTATTCCAAATAAGTAAACAATAGATAGATTATAGACACATAGATATATAGATAAATAGATAGTCCAGTTAAACAGATTATAGTTAGTAATAAAAACTTACAGTACGATATTTTAATATAAGATATGTATAAAATTATATATACGTACTTGTTGAAGAGATAAAACAATTATGCTATTTTTAAATCTCTTATCTAAATAATTTTATTTTTTAATATTTTTTTTAAGATTTTATCATAAAAATTTATTGTTTATAAAAATCTTGTTTATTAAAAAGTAAAGTTTTTAATTATTCTGGTTGAATTAATAAAATTACTTTTAGAAAATTCCATATTTAAAAAAGGACTGATTTAAAAATTTTGTTTCAAAAGGTTCAATATTTTAGAAAATATATGAATTTTTTCTTAATAAAATTTATTTTTAAAAACATAGTTTGATTTTAAAAAAAATGTTGATGAGAGAGAAAAATATATCAATTGACCAAATTAGTTTTTATAAAAAGAGATAAATTGTTTGAGTGTTTAAATTACTTTAATACCCTTTTGGAGAGAAAATAAAATGATGATGCTTATAAAAATAACAAGTGTTAAAAAGATGGTTTAAGAATATGACAAGTGACAAAAAAAACTTTCTTTTATTAATAAATTGATATTGATATAGATATAAATTCCTTTCTTAAACACATTCATTTAAAAAACAATGATATATTTAAAATTATTAAAGCGTTTTAATTTTTAAACTATTAGTATGTAAATTGAGTAGAAATCTAGAATGCATATATAGATTGCGATATGTTTAATATGTTGTTTTAATATGATATTGATGATATTTTTTCTAAGTACTCATGTGTGTATACAATACATGTACATTCATACAAGTATGTATGTATATATTTTCTAATTTTTTAAATAATTCACGAGAGATGATAAAATCAAATAAAGGATGAAGAGAAAAAAAATAAGCTTTTTGTTTTTGGATATTATCATTATAATAAGACCGATATTTAAATTGTGCTTATGTTGTCTTTGTGATTCTTAACGTAATATTAGTTATTGATAAACTCCTTCAATTTCACAAACCATAATGAAAATCAAATGTTTAGTCATTCGGCGTCAAAAAATACATTCTTGAGTTGCTCAAAGCATTTTCTAGGAACTTTAAATGTTGCCGTTTTTGTTATAAGAATATTGTAAATACCCATTCGGTATTCTTAAAAGTATTTGCAGTCTACTGTAAAAACATAATTTAATTTTATAATATTTGGAGGGAGTTGTACATTGACATCGGTGCGACAACTCAAGATCCAAACTCTCAAGTGGCTTAATATTTTATAAAATTTATACATACGAATATATTATATACATATATAAATTAATTTTTTTATAGAATTTACCTATGACACTTTAAATTAAACCAAATTACCATAATATGATTTGGGTTAATCCATTTAACTTATTTAATTAGCCCATCACATATATATTTTTAAAACCGTTATAATTTTATTTTATTTTTGTTTGTGGCTCATTTGTATAGCTAGCTCCTGACCCCTAAATTCTCAACACCGGTCCTAGATGCCATAACTTAAAATACCAAAAATATTTAAAAATGAGCATTTTAGAGAATACTAATAGTAGTTATATGTAGAGTAATCCATTTGATGTAAGCAAACAACATAATCACATCCTTTTTATAACCAAATTTGTGACTGTCATGTAGAGTTGTAGACTCGATCAAATGCATGTGATAAAGTGTGGTACTTAGAACAATCATTTCTCCAAGTGAAAATATCAAATAGGGTCGACTAATCGATTTTTAAAAGATCATATTTTAAACTGACTACGTGTTTTTCTGACCACACAAATACAATAAGTCACAATTTTACGACTAATGTCACAAGATTAGTGTCGTAACAATGTTCACATGATACTTCCTTATGTGGTTACAACTTAGGTATCATATAAAAATTGAAACATGATGCAAACTCAAAGTAATAACATTATAATTGTTTTACCCAAGTAAATTTCATACCTTTTCCAAAGAACTATTCATATGAATCATATTTAACAAGAAAGAAAAATAATAACTAGGATACATATGAATAGCTAGCTAGGCATTAAATTTGAAGCGTATAATTAAGTAATTAACATATCAAAAACAATCCAACCAAATGCATGTATGTGTAACGAACTCAATAAAAACAACAAGACAATTGTAACACAAATTGAAATAGGAATAACTTGTCAAATTTATAAATTCTAGAGTATATAAAGTTAAAAAATAACTCCACTAATATGTCATCGATCACATGTCCCATAATTCCTTCTTATTATTCCAAATATATGCACTTTGTGTTGTTAGCTTAAGAACATTAAATAAATGTGGTGAAGAAAACTTACGGCTAAGGGAAATGACAAGAGTGAAGGAATACAATAAAAGATTGAGATACAAAACTCTAATAACAAAAGTCAAATATGATAACAAAAGCTATTCCATATATACTTCAGTTTATAATTTGTTAATAATAGGATATCATTATGGGAAAAACGTATTTTGTTTCACAAAACCTTTATTGTTGATAAAAGTTAAAACATAATCATATAGTAGTTAGTACGGTTTTTTTTTTCAAAAAGTTATTCAAATTTTATATTATATGACTTGATGTTTTAGCGAGTCACATGTGAGAAAAAAGAAGTTTCAAGGATAACTACACATAAAAGATTATATGTATGTTCCTACTAAAGAAAACAAAATATATGTTAAGTTTAGCGGAAAATTTAAGCTTAATCCTATAGCGACATCTTTTGCTAAAAACTTTAATTCTTTAAACACATCTTTTTATCATAAAAGAATAAAAACCTTCTTTTTAAATTCTAAATATAATTGGTAAAAACCGGTTTAGCTATAGTAAAGATATGAATTAAAATGTTGAAGAATTTTATTTTTAAGTGAAAATGAAGTATTTTGCTTAGTGTTTGTAAGAAGTGAATAAGCAAAGGGATGCACCTGCAACTTATGAATAATCAAAAGAAAATACTGTAAAATATAACTAAACATAAATGAATGTCACTAATCATAACAAATTTTATTTTTATTAACGGTAAATCTATGATGTTTCTTTGAAAAATATATGTTATTTTAATCATTTTTATTTATCAAAATTTTAAAAGATCACATCCTCAACCATCTCAGAAGAAAACTCAACTAAAAAATCTACTGACTCAACACTGATCTTTTTTACTTAAAGTAAAATCACAAATTTAACTAAAATAATATAATAGAAGCATATATAATATAAAGTAAATTACATATTAGAATGTAGTATAAGATATTATAATATACTATATATAAAAGGAGAACTAATTGCTACAATTTTTGGTTAGAGATTTTGTTTTTTACCACAATATTTTTTTAATATTTAACTTTAAGCCACTAGAAGTTTATGTTGTTAGAAATGTGTCCTGCTTATTCTTAGTTGTATATGAAAAGGAATATTAACAGAAAAAAAATATAATGTGGTTGTGGTTGTTACTTGTTAGTCTAATGTTTGAAATGCTTTCACATGGTCTTATCCCAACTTTTATTTTGGTATTAGTGATATCTAATAATAATTTTTTTGAAGCATCATCCAACTAATAACTAAGATTCATATATATGTTTTAATTTCATAATTTAATTTTAAGTAACTTATGCAATTATAAAATTCGTACATTGCTATTAAAAAGAAGTTAAAGAATAAGGATTTTATGGCGTACTTACGACAATATATTTAACGTGTTTTTTTATCGCGCTTTCATATCTATGATCATGCCACCGCTAAGTGCTAGATACTCGCATCCCAAATTTTGTGTTTTTCCATCTGTTCTTTTGAGATTTTTAAAGTAGCAGGCGTTATAATCTAGGTTTGCAATCAAGTTTTTTGGTGCCACGGGGTTTATGTCGGAATGATTGTGATTGCAATATGTTTTGGTGCCCATATATTGATATCCGAAATTGTGTCAGAATTCTCAACACAACGCGCGGGGAAACCTAATTGAAATCAAAACATAGCAAATACTAACAATACAATTAGTGACAAAATCAAAATAATATAACTAAGAAAGAAGACAAATAAAGCATAGCATACGAAAGTGTCAATAAAATACGAAAGCATACGAAAGTGCCCATAAAATCAGAAGTTTAAAACAAACACCCAAATGCATGTATATAGGATTGCAAACCCTATGTAAAGTGATGTGGTGTGAGCATATACAACACACATGAAACATCCATGAGACACACAAATGAAAATAGAATCACCAATACTAATACATTTAGAAATACAAAATTAGTTACTATATAACAAATGTTTACTTTTCAATAATATTTATTTTAAATTATATTTGAAGCACCGGTTTCTAGTTGTTAATATTTTAGAAATGGACATGAAAAACACAAACAAAACCACACTCAAGTGGGCATGTTGATTATGAATTATGTCCTTTTCGTGTTGAATATACAAAATACTTCTAGAAATTAAAAAAATTCATTTATGATTTTACACAATTTTTAATTATCCTAACCACTTAAGCTCGACACTATATATATGGTCACTTGGTTAGATCTCAAAACACAAATTCCATAAACTGAACCCAATGGCATTAAATCTCCTATTGGTCAGCATATTCATAAGCTTTTTGGTTTTCACAGGTCTCTCTCTATCCATATACATCTCCCTCTTCTTCTTATAATATATACATATGTATATGTACATGTGTGTATGTGTATGTGTATATGCATGCATTAGTACATATATGTATATATGTGTAACTCTATGCATTACAACATTAGTATATGCATATGCATAAATGCATTACAACATCGGTATACGTACGTATATCTATTATATATGCATAAGTTTATGCATTAGTACGTACATACGTGTATGTGTTGGAATAATATTATTACAAAACACTACTTTCTTGCTCGAACACATAGAACAAATCACACACCATTAAAAAAACAATTAATAATTGTTTCATATCTTTCAAATTTATACGTTTGCATACACATTATAGGTTATAGGTTATAAGTTATATACAAAACTTCAATAAACTACTTATACATATATATTTAATTTTGTACCATTTACTTACACTGTAATCGGCTATATATATCACCGTATACATGTTTGTATTATGTTACCTACACATGCATAACTTATATACATAGTTGAGCAAATCAAACTAACTTACTTATATATATGTTTGGAAATTGAGAAGAAATAGATGAGAAATTAAAACCATTGCACTTATACTCTTTTTACTATTTTTAATATTGAAAAAAAAATTAGTTTTATACATGTTTTCGTAATATATAGTCTCCTAATATGATCATTTCATGTATGCATGTAAGTACATTATTGTGTGTATCTATGTTCACCATTACTATATTTTATATTGTCAAATTAAACCACACAATTACAAAAACTTGTTTCACAATGTAGATTAAAAGTGATCATTTATCTTACTTTTATGTTTTTCAATGTTTTTTCTTTAAATTCAATCCTTTTATATATAATCTTATTAATGATCTGTATACGGATCTTATAAAATTCAAACTTTCAACCTATTAAAAACAAGGGATACAAATTATCACATAATGTTCATTTGGGGACATGTGGTTTATTACAAGAATTTAAGTGGGTAGAATGACTTTTGATGATCTTGACAAATTTAATTATCTTTTATGTCAATTGTATGATTGTAATTGATGATTTTTAAATCAACTCTTCCCATGATTTTTAAATGGTTGTAATTAACTTTTTTTACTTCAATATATACTCAAAAAATTCATTAAAGCAAGTATTTTATTCTTTTAATTCGAGTACGATATTATTATAGATGTTTGTAGTTTAAAAGAAACTAGATGTTGTGTTTCCCGTCGCATCGAGAGGACACTGCTCTAGTGGTTATTAATGATTTTGATCTTGTGTAAATTAAACAGATGCACAATCAGTAGGCGTGTGTTATGGTGAAAACGGAGACCGTTTGCCGTCCCAACAAGATGTGGTAAACCTTTACCGAGCCAATGGCATAACCAGGATGCGAATCTACGGTCCGAATCCAGCCACTCTTCGAGCCCTCGGTGGAACCAACATCGAACTCATTCTTGATGTTCCCAACGGTTCACTCGAGTCCTTAAACAATCCAAATGAAGCAACCAAATGGGTTAATGACAACATTGTAAATTACCCTAATGTCAAATTCCGATACATCGCTGTTGGAAACGAAGTCGATCCGAATGACCCGAACACTAGTCGGTTCGCCAGGTTCGTACTTCCGGCAATGAGAAATGTCCAAAACGCCCTTAGAGCCGCGCGCCTCGATAGCCGAATCAAAGTCTCGACCGCAACGTACACAGGCCTACTCAAAGTGTCATATCCACCGAGTGATGGTGCATTTGATGACAATGTGATAAGTTTTATTGGACCAATCATCACATTTCTAGCTCAAAATGGTTCCCCTATGCTAGCTAACATCTACCCATACTTTGCTTATGTTGGTTCTCCTAAGTCGATTGATCTCTCATTTACATTATTTACAAGATCGACACCCGCCTATACTGACAAGGGTCGACAATATTTTAACCTTTTCGACGCTATGTATGACGCTCATTATGCAGCTCAATCGCGTCTAGGTGGAGCTAATGTTGAGATTGTCGTGTCGGAGAGTGGATGGCCATCAGGCGGAGGAGATCAGGCGACTAGTGGTGTCGCGACAAGTGATAACGCAAGAACTTACTATCGGAACTTGATCGCGCACGTGAAGCGTTCTAACGGGACGCCCGCGAGGCCCGGGAGATCTATCGAGACATATTTGTTTGCAATGTTTGATGAAAACCTTAAACATGGAAAGGACACAGAAAAATATTTTGGGGTTTTCTTTCCTGATAAAAGATCCAAGTATCAACTAAGCTTTTAATTAAGTACAATTATATGTATGGTTTTGATCATTTCAATAATAATGAAGCAATGGAATAAAACTTTTACTTTTGATGTTTAATGGATATGTATGGTTTTGATTTCAATAATTATGGAACAATGGTATAAAGCTCTTACTTTTGATGTTTAGCATTAAATTTTTATGCTTTAGATAATAATGATATCTCATAATGATCAGATTGAACTAGTATTAAGCATCTTGCGTTGTAGTGGGGGGCAAAAATTATGTCAAGTAGCACTAATATCACATCATCGTTAGCGACCTTCAACATCTCGTATTAAACATTATTTAATCTGGAATCGGTTGAACAAGTTGTTCTTCTCACAACCTCTAGCCATAACACATTAGGTCTAGCCTATTGATTATAATAGTTTATTGTATTGCTTTGAACCCTCGTGATTTGTTTACCAAAATATAGCAGCCTCATTATATTAATCAGTTTTGAAGGAAAAAAAATGCATGAGTGATATATCGTTAACACAAGAATACTCTTTACATGTACAAGTTGCTATATTTTTTTTAAATATTCATATTCATTTGAACTTCATTTAAATATAATTGATAATTAATGTTTGGATTATTGTAAAATGACATTTAAATATAGTCGGTAGGTTCAATATTCCTTTTGGGTGGCCTATTTGAAAATACTAAAACTTGGATGTTTAGTTCTGCCACTTGTTTGTACTAAGAGACTGATTTTTTTGTTTATTTATTTTTAGGCAATAATAGTGTTTTGCTTATTGTTTATTTTTTATTTAAATTTGTTGATATTTCCTAAATATAATTTCACCATTGATGTACAAAGATTATACAAATATATTTAACGAAACTTCCTACTAGATATAGTAATGCATAACCTAATTAAACTAGATATACTTCATTTAAATCGGTAGCATGATGATAAAAAATTAAAAATCAATATCATTAGGTATAAATCTAGTTAAGAGTAATTTAAAGGGCTTAAAATGAATTGTTGTTATTATAACATTTAAACTAGATCATGCATGAAAAAAATTATTTGCTGAACATAATGGAACATGTTAGATATGTGTATTTCACATTTAAATTTTATAAAACCGTCCTCCTATGCTCTGTAACTTTTTAACTTAAACTTTATTATAATACAAGTATTATTTGATACAGAAAATAATACGAGTGTTAAGAGTCTTAAAATGTTTGGGGTCTGAGATTTGTGTATTCAATCTTGTAATAACTTTGGATATCAATGTCAACTTTTTTAAAATTTTCTATTAATTATGATGTAAAGACTAAAATATCCTTTTGTAACTAAATGGTCTATCTATGTAGTTAACTCTATCTCATAACCAGAACGAAAAAGCGACTAGTTTTGACAATATTCAATATCTAAATAATTTCTTCCACCACCACCGCATGCCCACCACCACCGAGTCTCTCGTCGACAGCTAACCACCTCTCGCCATCACCTTTAACTACACCACCGTCACCCATCACCACTATTTGCCATCTCTTAGGGAACCTACTCGGTTTCCACAACGATTAAACTGTCATTGCTTGTTAGTAGGGTGTTGACATGACCCATGAGTTTTTTTGCTAAATGCTTCCCCTGGTTACTAGAAGTAAAATACACGTTACAGGAAACTTGTTAAATACAAACGAAAAAAAATCACGTGAATAAAATTTGAATATGAAATAAGAAAAATGAAAAAAAAGTAATCAGAGATAAAATTTTGTTTCATGACAAACTTAATATCAAATGCATACCAAAAATATGTCAATTCTAAAAATTACAAGTATAATAAACTTGAGTCAGTAACGTCTTAACTTTTAACTTTTTCTTACTACTCTAATAAAAAGGTAAACGTAAGTGGCATGTGTCAGCATTATAATCATTCTTACCAAAATTTTATCGCATCGCTCTCCAATTAAATAATTGCCTTAATTACTAATAATATTTATTTTAATACTTTTTAATATTTAATAAATTAAGAAAGCAATCTCTTTATTATGATTATTTCTAAATAAATTGGTAGTATTAAAAAAAGTAATTTTTTAAAAGCAAAAAATAATCAAATTTGAGAGTTGTAATAAGAAACTTTTTAATAATGATATTTTTATACAGTTTATTTTAGAACAAAATGATTATTTTAAAAAAAGTTAAAAACAAATTTTAAAAAATTGATACCCACTGTATAATTATAGTCATTTCTCATACGTAATTTCAGACATATCATATCTTAGAATATTATTTTATAATTGAATCCATTGCTATTTGATCTACTGTGGTTAATTAGTAAGATCATAATTTTTATATTAATATTTAATTTATTCAACTCGTGTAACACACGAGTTTATTAGGGATCATTATCCTTGAAGTTCAAGGCTTAAAGATATGTTTTGTTCTGTTATGGTCATGTCTACAATTTCCACGAAGGTCACTATTTTTTCCATTTCTATTTGTAGCATTGTTGAACTAGAACTACCTTTTTGTCTCATTTCACACATTTTATGATTATGATATGCATGATAATGAGGTAAAATATATTAAACCTTGATTATTCTTATTATAATATATATAAACTCTTTACTATATAACATTATAACATATATATTCCTATACTAGATCATTGTCATCGTGGGGCCTAATTTTGCTGGCATTAGATTAACTATGAATATGTAATTTTATTATGACATGACTTCTAGATGCACTATGTTATTATTTTTTAATGACATGAAAAATATTACAAAGTGAAATCCAAAAACACTGTAAAAATCTATAACAGTAATAGAATGTGTCACTATCGATTTTAATCATCACAAATATAAACTTCCATTAAATGCTATCAAATTTAGATGCTAATAAATATAAAAGTTTCATGGACATTTTGAATTTCGTAATGTAATATCTTTAACTTTGTACAATGGCATGTCATGTATATAATCTATGGACAGATTATATCTAAAATTTATCTTTACTGTCCATGAATTTTATTAATGTTAACAAATGACTCGATCTACACAATTTATGTTTCATTTAAAGATACAGGTTTATTAGTTTTACAACATACAAACACAAATTTACTACACATGATAGATTTCACGGGCATCAAACACTATAGTTGTTAAAATGGATGGGTTTGGTAATATGTGAAAATAATTTTTATTTAAATGGGTAATGGGTCAGGTTAAAATAATAAACTAAAGTACTTATTCTTACTTGTAAGAATTTACCATTTAATTGAATTCACAATAGGGTTGGCAAATGTCTCTTATCTTTATATTTAAGAAAAAGTTTTAAGAAAAACAATCAAATCACTTGTATCACATATTACTTAAATCATATCATATCTTTAACATTTAACAACAAATAAGGTTTGAACAGTGGCTTAATATTCACGAGTGAAAAAATATAAAAAAATAATTAAAAGATGTTATTTAATTGAATAAAATAAGTATAAAAATGAGATGCGAATATTTTTGAAAAATAAGATACAAATATAATAATAGAATCTTTTAATAAATTATAATTATAATAATAAAGATTGAAAAACCTAGTGTGCGTGCTCTAATAATGTGGATTTAGGAAAGCCGTGACCAATAGTGATCATAGTAAAATTAATAATAAGAGAAAATTACAAAAAATGTCCATGTCGTTTGATCAAATTACAAGTTTGGTCCTCAGATTTTAAAAATTGCAAATTTTATCTAAACATTTGAAAGTTTGTTGAAAATTTAGTCCCCACCGTTAGTGTCCTTTAGTTTTTAACGATCTGAAGACTAAAAATGCAATATAATCAAACCATATGGATTAGTTGTGTAATTTGTTCTAAAATAAAAAAGAAATTGAAAATCAAATAAAATTTAAAAGAAATTAAAATCAAACATAAGAAATTCAAATAAACATCAATAGTAAAATTCCATAATTTTTAAAATGATAAAATAAAGGTTAAAAAATCAAATCAAATTCAAAACTAAATAAAAGTAAAAATAAAACGCATGTATAAAAAGCGAGAAGTATTAAAAAATAAGTATGCGATTAAAGTAAAAAATTAAATAAAAACCAAACAAAAAATGAAAATACAACCGATTAAAATATAAAATTCAAAATAAATATTAAAAAAAGTCATATTAAAGTTAAAATACTAAAAAAATAGTTCGATTTCATTTTTCATTTTTTGGATTTATACTTTCATAATGTTTTTGGACTCTTCGATTTAAACATAACATATGAACTTCATCAAAAATAATTTTAAAAAGTACAATTTTAAGCATAATTTTTATTTTCTCATTTTCTATTTTTAATCATAATTTTAAGTACAATAATAATTTAAAAGTACATTTTATTATTACGTTACTTTTTGAATCTGGTTTGATTCTTTAACCTTTATCCTATTTTTTAACGTTTATTGAATTTCTTTATTAAAGTTTTTTTGAATCGTTTACTTTTTAATTTTAATTTTTTAATTTTTATTTGAGTTTTTTAGTTTTTTTATTGTTGAAGCTGTACAAGATAGTCTATATTATCAACACAGTCAAAGTCAACAAAAGTCAACGTCACGGTCAAAGTCAACAAAAGTCAAACCCGAAACGTCCGAGACGAGGAACTGAGACAAGACGTTGAAGATTTAGATGACTAGAACTTTTATTGTAATAAATATATTTTGTGTGAACAAAATATATTTTATAGTGTTTTAGTCATTTTTATGATTTATATGTAATTTTAATTAATTAGCCTAAGTTTAGGGGATTAAGTACAATTAGTGAATCTTAGTCTAGACTATAAATAGGTTAATGTCATTAGTGTTGGTTAATAGTTGAATGAACAATTGATTGGGGGGTTTTCAACTTTGTACAAATTATATGCAATCTATATTAGATCAAAGGGGTTTTATAGTATTTATCATTGTTTGATCCATAATTCTTCAGGTTATTTGATTCAAGTGTGTAACCTGCGCTAACATTTATTTTTGAAGAAAGTTGTACAATTGGTCTCTATGATTCGACCATATTGCATATTTAATCCTCAGGTTAGTAAAAACTAACGGACACTAATGGTGAAGATTAAATTTGCAACAAACATTTCAAATGTTTATATTAAATTTATAATTTTTAAAACCTAAAGATCAAACTTAAAATATGATCAACCTACATGAATTATTTTTACAATTTTCTCTAATAATAATTTAATTGTTCATGGGCTTTAAAATTTGACAGTAGCAATAGGGAATTAGGGACTAACCTTAAACCCATTGTCTACAAAAAGAAAAAAAAAGTTGCAAATTCAAGGCCCAAGCTAAAATGTTTTTAGCCCACATATAGTCAAAGACTCAAAGACTCCAAGTTGGGTCACATGTATCACATATTTACATAAGTCTTGATTTTACAAAAATGATAATTGCATTTACTAGTTTTTTTAACCCGTCACGTGTTAAGGTGACATGTACGAAACGTGATAAACTATAGACTAACAATACATCAGACTTGTATCTGGATAGATCCATAAAGCAACTCGAGTTTATACCATTAAACGAAATATATAATAATTACGGCTTACATTTATAATCAAACTGATGACGAAACATAAAGTAACTCGAATGTATACCATCAAATGAAAACATATTATATTTTACTCGACTTTTTTGCAAACAATTTATGATGAAAAGTAGACCTCACTTAAAACATACATAAAAACACGTGCGGTAATGAAATTGGCACTCTACTCATGTCGAAGTAACTGTCGTCTCCCTTATGGTCGACGTTCTCGTCTTATGCGGTATGATAAAGTATATATTAGTGTTAATTTTAATTTTGCTTCCTAAGATTTGACTATAGTAACAATTTTACTTCAAAACGTTAAAAAAATCAATTTCGTTCTAAAAGTTTCATATGTTATTTCAATTTCACTCCAAAAGATTTATTATTTTAGATAAAGTTGAAACAACTAATGAAACTTTTAAAATGAAACTGAAACAACATATAAAACTTTTGTATATAAATTGATGTTTTTAATCTTGTGGAAGAAAATAATTATTTTTAACAAATCTAAAAAAGTAAATCAAACTTAACTCTATAGATTATAATTAGCCCTTCTAAACTAAATTTATGTAAAAATATAATTAACTCGAAATTATACCGTGTAAAATATATACGTATTATAATTAAATGAACGTGTTTCGCCAATTTGTTTTCCACGTTAACTTCCATGCAGTTCTAATATCCATTTTATTGATTTTGAAATAAAGTTCACTTGTGGCCTTGATGATTTTATTAATTACAATAAATGTCATAAAAAGAAGCAAAGAAAATTCAGTGGCCAACATAGAAATTTACAAAATGTGCTGATCATTCCCTTTGAAAATTAATATTTGAAAATTAATATTTGAAAATTAATATTTGAAAATTAATATTTGAAAATTAATGTATAGAGTAATTTGTTATAAACTAATACTAAACCACCCGTGTGTCATTCGGGTTAATGTTAACGATGACATTCGCCTGAAACTCAAACATGCTTACACAAATACACCATCCCTCTCTCTCTATGAATAGAGATCCATCTACTCACCGGAGCCATTCGATTTCCACCCGATTAGCGTTAGTGGTGGAGAGAAACGGTGGTAAGGGAGAGAATGAAAATATTAATTAGACCAGCGGAGTGCGGTGGTGCTATCCAATGTTCACTGGCAGCACGGATGAGAGCGAGTTGTCTTCGAGTAAGCCTCATGCTACTCTTTCTGTAAACACCAATATGTATAAAAAAAGGATGCACGTAAAGAAGTTGTGACAACTTACAGCCATTTTGCCACTACTTTACAGCCAAGATGTACAACATTTTGCAGCCATTTTGCACACATTATGTCACTACTTTGCAGCCAAAATATACGGTTTTTTCGAGCCATTTTATACACATTTTGCAGCCAAGAGGTACACTATTTTGGCACTGGTTGCAGCCTATAAATTGATTAATTGCAAATGGTTTAATGCAACCTATAAAATAGACTAGGCTCCAAATGGTTAAATGCAGCAAGTTTGGTTTACTTTATATACATTATTAGGTCCAAATGGTTAAATCCAAATAGTTAAATGTTAGGTTCAAATGGTTAATTACAAAAGATAACATGCAGCAAGCTTTGGTTTAATATATATCCACTCTTGTGTCCAAAATGGTTAAATCCAAATGGTCCAAAACTCCAAACGGTTAAATCTATAAATATTAATAAAATAATGTTTTTTTTTGCTACTTGTCATATTTTTAAACTATCTTTTTAACATTTGTCATTCCTCTAAACATCCTTACTTTATTTTTCCTCAAAAAATATATTAAAGTAATTTAAATACTCAAACAATTTCTCTTATTCATAAAAATTCATTTGGTCAATTGATACATTTTTCCCTCTCGTCTACATTTTTTAAAATCAAACTATGCTTTTAAAAATAAATTTTATTAAGAAAATTAAAATTCATATATTTTCTAAAACATTGAACCTTTTGAAACAAAATATTTAATATCAGTCATTGTTTAAAATAATTATAAAAATTATGGAATTTTCTAAAAATAGTTTATTAAAACAACTAGAATGATTAGAAACTTGAGTTTTTAATAAACAAGATTTTTATAAGCAATACGTTTTTATAAGAAAATCTTAAAATAAATATTAAAAATGAAACTATTTAGAAAAGAGAGTTAAAAATAGTATAATTGTTTTATCTCTTAAACAAGTACGTATATATATAATTTTATACATATCTTATATTAAAATATCGTACTGTAACGTTTCATGCTTATTACTAACTATAATCCGTTTAACAAATGAGTTTCTAGACTATTTATTTATCTATATATTTATCTATCTATAACCTATCTATTGTTTATTAACTTGAAATAACTATTCATATGCAATTATAATCATATTTTATATTCAAACATGGTTTTATAATTCATAAGTTTTTATTATTAATTATTAATTATTTTATTTATTCAATTCGTGTAATACACGAGATACTAACCTAATGTAACAATATAATAGACCAAAGTTTCAAATTTTTAAAAGTTAACAAAACATCTAGATCCAAAATACAAAACACATGTCAAAGTAGTATACAGAGTTACTAAAAGTTATCAAAATATCCAAACTACTTATTATATAGTAGTTGCCTGTTGACTTGCAAGTGATGAATATACTTGTTTTTTAAATCTGTACCTCTTATAAGTTATCTTGTTGTGTCATTTTTGTTTGCGTATGTCACCAGTAACCGTGTTACCCTTCATGGTGCAGTGTTCATCGAAGCAGGGCCGGTGGCCGTGTTCATCGGAGTAGGGTTGGGGGTGGTGGCCAATAACATAATTACCCTTTACTTAAATGGTACTTAACAACTAAATTAAATGTGGCTAATGAAAATAAATGATAATTATAAGTTTTTTAAACGTCAGGATAAAAATTTTCCGTATGAAAATAATAAAATAAATCAAACCTCGGGACGTAATAGACAATTTACTTTGTTTAGAAACGGTTTATTTAAGCTGTCACAATATCAGGTTTTGGCAACGGAGGTCGCGTATATAAAAGAAAAACCGATTTCCCCAATTCGCCTCTTCTCGTTTGATCCCAAACCCTAATCACAATTTAAATCCTAATTGAAACAACATCCGTTTGTTTGATGATCATCAAGTTCTTGTTACTTTGAATTGAAGCAATCAAGCTGGTTAGCTGCACTGCAGAAGTTGTAAGGATTCACAAGCGTGCGAATCGCCATCGGAAACTATGTCGAACAATCTATGGGTCGGAAATCTGGCTCCTGATGTATCGGATTCAGATTTGAAGAAGATTTTTGAGAAACACGGTGGTGTGGACATTGCAATGTGTCATCCGTTACGGAATTACGCATTTGTGTACTTGAAGAACGCGGATGATGCTAGGAGAGCTAAGGATGATCTTCAAGGCGTTGTTCTTCATGGGGACCCTATGAAGATTGACTTTGCGAAACCGGTTGGTGCCACCTTATTAGGTTTACGTTGTTATTCGTTATTATTATTGTTGTTTTTGGGATGTGTAGATCTAATGATTTGTATTATTGGTAATAGTATGTGGTTAATTCATCTAAAACATAACAGTTATTGTTTTTCAAAATCAAAAGTTTCTGGAATTAAGTAGTTTTATGGGGAAATTGTGATCCAGATATTAGAGATTTCGGTTAGGGTTTGGGAATCTATTTGATATACCGATGAAGCGATGATATTCCCTTGTGAACGAGTAAGCTTTGATGTTGGACGATAATTTTTTTATTTTTTTTTAAATTAAGATGCGACATAAGAGACAGAAAAACCTTCTGAAAATCTGCAAATAATCTCTAAGGGAAGTGTGGTTATAGCAAATTAAAAATGATGTAAGTACTTCTAATTGTTGCAATATTCAAACTTCAAAGTATATTTGGTCACTAATGACCTGATAAAATTGATGCAAGCAGTATATATAAATATTAGTGAGTAGACACCTTTAGGTTTTAGATGTTTAATATGTACCAACAATTGTTGCCACTCTTTCAAACATTTAACTTATATTTTTTTAGAACCGCAAATTCACACATTCTCTCTAAACCTACTTCTAAATCCGCACCTGCATCTACTGTGGGACTTAACCCTCAACCTGACACCAATCCAACACATGTTGCTAAATTAGCACCTGCATCGACTGTGGAACGGTGTGACCTAACCCTCAACCTGATGCCAATCCAACGCACCTTGTACCATTGGGCCAAAGGCTCTTTGGTTGCAACTTATGTAAGGCAGCAGCCTTTGTAATTACTTTCATGCACCAAAGGAAGAGAATTACCCTCATGAGGTGAAGGTCTGGTTGAATGCATTCAGAGAAGTGCTAATCTCGCCCTCTTCTGCTTGAATATTTGAGAATAAGCCACACAGTTGATATGGGAATTTTGTTCAGAGGTGAAATTTAAACCTAAAAGTACTAAAACAAGTCGGTGCATATGCATTAAAAAAAAATATTTAGAGCAACACATGGCTGCTTGTTTACATCACTTCTCAATTTGCATATGCTGTAAATTTTTTCTTAAGCATGAGAAAGCGTTGTACATTTAACAATGGGGAATAGTTACAACTTGAAGTTGGATCAATGAGCAGAATTAAAGACCATGTAAACAGCTGTCTTTTTGTCAAATAACTGCTTACATAAGCCTAAGATGCCCCTCTTGCTCAGGTGGCAATGATTTACGAGTTTAAACATAAGGTAATTGATATTCCTTTCGCACAAGCTAAACTGGTGCGAAATACGTTTTTTAACGCACAACAAGCATGCCATCATGGTAATTGTACTGATAGAAAAGCTTCAGTCATGTAGAGTCTGAAGACATAAACTTAACAACATGATTCAAGTAGAACTTATACAAACATCATTAGATAACCCATAACAGTTGACCTCCAGATGTGTCGAGTGAAGAAATGAGGCATCCCATTACTAGATAAGAACTTTTTTAAGGCATACTAGATAAGAATTAACCTTTGATGTTTCTTTGGCACTAGTTTAGTTGTATATTGTCGTTTTATGCTTTTGTTTCCTCTGCTGGTATCAATGAATGTGAGAGTGATGGTTGTCACTTGACCATCATGTCCAAACCAAACAAAATTTACACTGGTAGAACAATTAATATTTATGGTCTTTTCCAATGCACTTAAATTGAAGTATGTGAGAAACCGATATTTTCCCTTCTATTATGACATTTTTTTTTGTTTTGCATAGACAAATCTTATACGTGTACACTTGTTGCCTCTATCTGGAAAACTCTAACATCTCTTGTTGCAGCTTTCTCCAGCTGTTAACCATTTCATATTCTGTCCAAACTCTGCTGTTGATTCTTAAATGCTTCATTGCTTATTTTATAGGGTAATTAAATTATGCTTTGATAGATCTGGAGTTCTTATGCATGATTACTGTTGTAAATATGAAATCTAGCTGCTCTGACTAGTTGGTCTAGTAGACCAGTTGTTAAGGACCTAGTTCTTTTATTTTAGTAACTGCTTAACCAACTTCTCCCAGTATTTATTTAGTTTTTCTTTTTTAATTTTGTGGCAGGCTAAACCCTGCAAGTGTTTGTGGGTTAGTTGTATCAGCACTTCCATTTCAAAAGAAGATTTAGAAGAAGAATTTTCTAAGTTTGGCAAAATTGAGGATTTTACATTCCAACAGGACAAAAATGTTGCTATCATTGATTATTTCAAACTAGAAGATGCAATAAAGGCTTTTAAAGCTATGCATGGGAAGAAAAAAGGTGGAACTATGATTCGTGTGGATTATTCCAGATTTCTTCCTAAAAGAGTAAGTTGTGTTTTTTATTTTTTCTTATCGAAATAGGCAATAAAAGACGAATGAGTAGCATTAATATAATCTTGTCATCCACTTTGTTTATTTAATAGCATCCTCTGCCATCAGAAGGTCCAAAATGGAATGAGGAAGTTCCAAGTAATGTTTTGTGCATATCTTATCCTCCTACTGTTTACATTGATGAACAAATGTTGCACAATGCCTTAATTTTATTTGGTGAGATTGAAAACATTAAATGTTTTCCTTCAAGATGCTGTTCATTTGTTGAATTTAGAAGCATGGAAGAGGCTCTACGTGCCAAGAACGGTTTGCAGGGAAAGATTTTTAATGATCCTAGAATATCAATTACATTCTCAAGAAACGAGCCTGCATCGAACCAATATTTTATTGGAATCAGAGGCCCAAGGCCTGGTGCATTAGTTCACGAGATTCCGTTTCATGGACCACAATTGGATGTAATTGCTCAATCAATAGCCCCAAGTAGCTTCCATGGGCATTTGATCCCTCATGGTGTTGGAGGACCCTTTAGCTCCATGCGACCTTTTGCGCCTATGGATTCACGATTTGGTTGGCCCGACCCTAGTTTTGTCCCTGCAATTGATGACCTAAATTGGAGGTCATCTCCTTCGAATCAGATGCTTTCTTCTCCATCAAGTATGAATCCATTGACCAAGTCAAATATTAGGCCATGGGATGTTTCTGATGCAAGCCAAATTCAAAGGGAACCCAAGAGGTTGAGAACTGATGGTCATATGCCCATAAAAGAAATGGATAATCGTGTTTTATTAAATGATCATATGTTCAGAGGTGGTCCACATGTTAACAGTGGTGTTCCCTCAAACGCTAGACTCAGAAATGGGAGTCCCAACATCGATCGTGCTGATGTGGACTATATGTGGCGCGGCATCCTTGCTAAGGGTGGAACTCCTGTTTGTCGTGCACGCTGTGTTCCTATTGGAGATTGGATTGGATATGAGATGTGAGTAATTCCTTTCCTTCATATATGTATTAGTCTTGTTACAAATGTTTCAATATCTAAACATCTAAATTTATGATTGTGGCAACAAGCAGGCCTGAAATTGTAAATTGCTCCGCCAGAACAGGATTGGACATGCTGGCAAAACATTATGCAGATGCTATTGGTTTTGATATTGCCTACTTTTTACCTGATAGTGAAGATGATTTTGCTTACTATACTGAATTTCTACAGTACATGGGTGATCGAAACCGAGCAGGTGTTGTTAAATTCGATGATGGGACCACCTTATTCTTGGTCCCACCATCTGACTTTTTAAAAACGGTTTTGAAAGTTTCTGGTCCTGCGCGTCTCTACGGGGTCGTTATGAAGTTCTCGACACACACCTCTGACGACTTATCCGCTCCCACTATTAGCCAGCAACATGTAAACCATGTACCACTGGTTACCGGCACATCAGCCACTCCAGTTGGACTTTCTTTAACACCTGAACTTGTTGCATCTCTGGCTTCTATAGCAAAAGTCAATGCTAATCGTCCACAACCATCAGGTGATACAGTGCCCACACCATTGGTGAATGAAAGACAATTTCAGGGACAGATGTATCAACAGGATACATCTAATTTAACCAGTGATTTCATGCAGTCAAATAAAGTGAACGACCCAAGTTTTGCGGTAACCAGAAATAGTTATATTCAAGATCCTTCTTTCATTCCGCCGCACCACAAGGAGGTGGCATCTGTGACACATTCCAGTTTTCAAACTTCACAAGGTGTAGAATTTGCACCTCAGGTGCAGGGTACTCAGCAATACCAAGTTGATCACTCACATGATTTGCAGACCGCGGGTAATGTCGTTACATCATCAAGCCAGGTATATGATACTAATGTTTATGAATCACAAAGTGTGGTGCCAGGTCAGCAGAAGTTGGAGTTTGATACTGATAAGGATAAACGGTACCAATCAACGCTTGAACTTGCAGCTAACCTCCTCTTTCAAATACACCAGAAGCGGTCAGAAACAGAAACAGACGGCAACCGCTAAGGTGGCTTCTTCGTCAAGGTATTGCTGACCCAAATTTTCTCTATATATGATCATGTAGGAATTAATTTAGGTATTATTTATTTAGAGCTTATTCCTGCTCTATCATACTGTGTGCTTATTATGTTTTCACTATGCCTGCTGACGTAGTAGCTCTAGAAATTTAGAAAATGGGTAAGATGCATCATACATCATAGTTTAGTAACCACTTTAAGCAACAACTCAATCATATTAGTTGTGGTATTAGGGGATCTGAAGGGTCAAAACATGTCTGTTTTTAAACATGGGCTGCTACCATAAAAACACAACGTACTTGCTCATTTTGCATGAAAAATTTTCTCAACCCAGTTGTTCTGGTGTATTAAAGGCCCTTTACTTGTTTTAAATGTGCTTACATTCACGTACCTGTGAATCTTTGAAAGCGGTTAAAATTGATAAATTGGTGTTTCAATCTTCATGTTTGTAAAAGAGTCTACAAGACATCCACATTAACAAAAAAAAAGTTGCTTATAGAATCTCTATATATGTATGATTGTGTTGTTAGCATTCGTTTATTGTTGTTTCATTTAGAAATGAAAAGTATATTGGTTTTTATGGTGTTAACCCTTCCAACAACGTGTCGGTTTTTAAAAAAGTCTGGACACAGACAAAGACAAGTCGAGATTTGCGAAAAATTCTTGTTTGAGACTTGAAAATTTTGTTGTCTAGAATGAATGATTCTACCACTGACTTTGATGCTTCTATGTGTTTAGTTGTTATGGTATAATTGATTTCATCTTTGATCGTATATCACCTATTGTATTCTACACTAATGCATGTTACATTCTTTCTTTTATCTACTAATATTTAATATTTAATTCCTTCATTCCTGTGACGTATATTTATTTATTAGTCGAATTTAGGCTATAGCATTACATACAAGTTTGTAATATCTAGACATTCGTGTCTTAGTACGTGACCCGTTCTTATTCCTATAAATTCTAGTATCTGGCTCAAAAGCAAGTGTTTAACAAAGCTAGGTTTTTCGGGTAATCTTTAAACATGTTTAAACCTAAACATAAAACACATTAAACTTCTGTTGACAATCTCTTCGTTTGGCGCTTAACTTTTTTAAACAATGAGATTCTACGGGTTTTGTAGTAATCGATGATACATGTAATTTAACATTTTAAATCAAAGGACCTATAACCTAATGACACCAAACTGTAGAAATGATGTCTTTCGTAAGCGGTGAGAGTCCAAGTAGCAAAATGATGCAAGTTTAGGAGTATGTTAGTAGGTGTGTAAGCACCGCATTCAGAAAGAAAAAAACATGTGATTGAATAAGGTAAAGTTAAAATCATTAGTTAAGACTAGGGGGTGTCATTTGGGTTTTTTAATTGGGTTTCGGGTTGTTCGGGTCGGGTTTCTCAGGTTTTTAGGTGTAGGAAATCAACCCAAAGACCAACCAAATAAGCAACATTTAATCGGTTTTCGGGTCTCGATATTCGGGTTTATTCGAGTCGGGTTAATCGGTAATCGGGTTAAACTAAACCATTAAGCTTTAAATTATATGTTATCTCATATGTTTGTGTAAACAATATATACACAATCAAAATGCATGTATGAGATTTAACATGTGTTATCCATATATAATTTTGTTTATTATCTTGATCGGAAAGTTTTGATACTTTTTACATTCATTTTATTATGTATATTTAAATATTAAATGACAGTATATATTAATTATATTCAAAGTTTATATAATAAATTTGAATCACAACAATATAATATAAAGTTTAGAAATCATGTTTTCAAATTTTGTAAATGGTAGCATAATACACACATATATAAATCTTGGGAATTTTTAAAAACTAATATTTGGGTTAATCGGGTTGACCCGAATCTTACAAACTCAACCCAAAGACCAAATCATTTATAAAAATCGGGTTCGGGTTAGTGTAATAATCAGGTTGGGTTGCTCGGGTTAGTACTTAATTGGGTTCGGGTTTGATATTCGGGTCCGGGTAAAAAATATACCCCTAGTTAAGACTGGAAACTGGACGATTGACCTTTTAGCAAGTGATTAGTTTAATTAAGGAAGTTATAAGCTATTCAGTTTATTATATCGGTTTTATAAATAATGACAAAATAAATCTTCATCTCCAAGCAATGATGTTGTGCTTCACTTTTGAGCAGAGGTGTGAAACTGTATGTATGGTCGTTTCTAAACTTTCCTCTTAATACGCGTAATAACATGAGCTAGGTTGACCCGGTTATACAATATGGAACCAGAATGTTTTGTAAATAAATTGAAATTTTATTAAAATTGATAATGTGTTTGGTTGGTCAATTTTTAGTAGAATTAGAATGTTAATTTTGAACATTCTTAAGGAATGTTAAATATTTCACAAGGAAGTGGAAAGAATTTGAAAAAAAATAAATTTTAATTGTATCTGTTAATCAATCAAACTTTGGATGGCAAAAAAATTTTAATTCATGAGAATGAGAATTTTGTGAAATAAACAGGCCTTAAAAATAACCAAGTAATTATGACTCATAATTACCATTATAATAACGATCTGGGGTTTCGAATAAAAGAACGTGAGTTATCGTTTTTTATACATACATATGAGGGATACATGAAGAGAGATAAAGAAAATAAGTTGTCAATAACAAAACTAAATGTTTGTATAACACTATAATCCAAATACAAACACTATAATCCAACCCTTTATGAATCTATCATAGCTGTATCTTTTAACAGAGGCTTTTTTTTAATATTATATATTCACTTGTTAGATGTTATAGACAACGTGAAATCTCAAATGAAACTAGCTTCAAGTAAGGGTTGTGAAATTTGCCACTCCAGAAACACACAATTCATGTAACGTTGCACATGAGAACATGCCGTCGCAAGTGATTGAAAATTTGGAAGTATAAAATGGGTACCTGGCTGTTAGAGTGAAAATATGTTATGCTTACTCAACTAATAATCAGTAGTTAATGCGGTAAACTTGGTTTAGATAAAATGACTTGAATTTCGCAACCTATTTTGTACATTTGAAAAAACAATTGTCAAAAATGAGTAACAAATAGAACTATTAGAAATCGTTAGTAAGATGATAACTTTTAAATACATGGGTGGGGTCTAAATATTGTGCGTTATTGGATTAGTTTAGAATCTTTTGACCAACTTATTCTATTCCATTTTTATCTAGTTCTTTTATATTATAAAATGCTCTCTCTAAACAATAAAAAGTTAAATTTTAAAGATTTTTATACGAACATAACATACCTACGTAGACTTGCACAAAAAAATCGGGTACCGACCCGGACCCGGGTCCGGGTACAACCCGGTACCGGGTGTATCCGGTTCGTACCCGGAATAAACCGGCGGTTTCAACCGGTTTGGGATTTTTTTGAATTTCTAAAACCCGACCCGACCCGAACCTGACCCGTTCTAAACCCGAAGTGAATCCGGTATTGGACCCGATATTGAACCCGGTATTGGACATAAAAAAGAAAAAAAAATCAGAAAAAATAAACTAAACCTGGTATTGGATCCGGTTCCAGACCCGACTCGGACCCGACTCGGACCCGACCCTACCGGGTATGGCGGGTAGGGTTTTCCCGCAAGTGAACCCGTACCCGGGTTCACCAATACCCGGGTACAAAAAAACCCGACTGGACCGAACCCGATTTGAACCCGGTTCCGGGTCCGGCACAAACCCGATTTGTGCATGCCTAGCCTTACGTTCCAAGGTGTAAAGAAAACGCTCTCTTTTTAGTTTTAAGAAAATGTTCTCTTTTTAGTTTTTAAGGAAACCTTATGGTGATAAGGTTTCTTTCATCTATATGAGGTTAAAAGTTTAAATATTTTAAAACACAAATATATGTGGTTAATACAAAAAAACGTCTATTTTCAAGTTGTCTGTTTTCTCGACGATTGATTAAATGTTTATATTTTAAAATATGATTGGAGTGTATTTGAGTTAATGGTTCTAAAAATAAAAAACTATATCTTTTATACTATATATAAAAGAGTAACTAATATGTCACATGTCACTTTTATGTTACTTTTTAAAAAAACTTCCCATCTAAACTAATATATTATTTTAATTAAGTTCTTTATTTTAATAAACTAAATTAGTAGTAATAATTTTTTTGTTTTGAGTTTAATGTTTTTTATTATCAACTTAGTTGTGTAATTATATTGTTTTGAACTATACATATTTTTATAACCAAATAAGATTCAATTTAAAAAAAAACTAAAAAGAAGAAAATATTTATTGATATATTTATATATATTAAGTTAGTGTGATTTTAAAACAATTGTTTTTTTAATTTTACATGGGTTAATTGTACGTTATATTATTAAAAAAAGTATTTAAATATTTATTACTTATAAATGTAACTTTTATTTTTTTATAGTGATATGTAACTAATGAAATATTTATATATTTAAGAATTATGTTATTTATATATTTTATTACATGGATTTATCAAAAGCTAGTATAAATATATATAAACATGACATAATCTCTTAGTCTTTCCCTTGAGGCATACAAAGTTACAAGCAAAGTGAGCAATTCTTTACGTTTGTGGGGGATATTTTAATTTTCATTGTTTTGAAAACTAGACCGAACTGGAAACCAGTTCTAATCAGGTCCAGTTCTAATCAGGTCCAGTTCATATATATGGTCCTGACAGGTCAAACTGGTCTGACCTATGGACTAGTAATATGTACGATTTACTATCTGGTCCAGTTTTGAAAAAATTGCTAATTTTTCGTTCAAACAATTATGTTGATGACACATAAAACTTCTTGTTTCCGTCGATTACCATTCCAATTACGTCTCATGGCTTGGTGCCTTGGTACATTTTTACATTAAGTTTTTTGTGCATTTGTACGTAGTAGAAAATGGTTTTGAAGTGTTGTACTTTTGTTGACTTGTCATTTAATAAATTCGTATCGACTTAAACGACTAACACAGTTTATTTATTTATTTAAAATTGTAGGGCAAAAGAAGTTTAGGAAGAAACTCGAAATTGGATCGGTTGTTCCCTTGGGGAAGACATAGTTGTAGCTTGTTTTTATGGTTTGACCACAACTTTACTTTTTGTAAACTTCTTATTTTAATATTCTTATTAGTGTATGCTTTTCAAACAATTAAATTTTTGTGAAAGTGACAAAGCTATTTGAAGTTAGATAAACTCTTCTTGATATCAAGAGTTCGAGTACAGTCTATAAAATGTTAGTCTATAAAATGTTGGTATATAAAATGTTGGTGTAAATTAATTGCGAGTGTATAGTTACATTATGTTATGCGGGTGCATAAAAAAATCAAAGATTAAATCTTTTGCACAAGGATGACGTTAAAACTTTGAAGTGAATTATATAATCTTTCATGAAATTATTGAATTGTATGAATTATTGTACACTAAAGGACATTGTGCTTGGGCTCTCACATTATTCGACTTAAAAAAATCGACATTATTTAGAAATATCCTAACCATAACAAGATGGGTTATCAATAAGTTGCTAGCAAGATTTGTCATAAGCCAAGGGAATAATCTTATTTAAGGGCATTTTAATGTTTTTGGATTGTGAGTATTTGACATATGTACTATCAATAAAATGGTTATATCATTAATGTTATCGTTAATATTATTATTGTTTGCAACATACAACCCTTATCCTGCTCGGCGATTCAACAACCACCGTCTTCAATGACCACACACATCACCACCACATTCGTAGACCGCCTTCAACTACTACTTTTTCATTGCTTTAGGTATTGTAAAAGTAAAGAGAGATAAGTTGATCATATTTGCAAGTATAGGTGTTATAAGGTAGAAGTTACCATTCTAAAAATCTTATGTAATTTTATTTTATCAAAATTTCAAGAAAGTTCGGTACGAGTTATTGAGTTTTTCTTAGGGGTTTATATATCATCATGGTGCGCAAATATTTCAAAAGTTTGCGTAAGGAAGCTTGAGATACATACTACTAATTAAGTGAGATGACTCACAACTAAATAACTAAACAATTAATTTAAATATGATGACGGTTGTGATATATTTATTATTATATAAGGTGATGTTAAAAAAGCTACAAAAGTTTTGAAAATTTTTGCCCAAATTTTGTAGCTTTCGGCTCATTAAAGGTTAGTGTTATGTGTAATAGTGTTTATAGTTGTATGAGAAATTTCATATATCACAATCTAAACTTATAAAATAATATATTTTCTTAAAACGTATGTTTTTTCAAAACATAGTATACACTACTCTTAAAGTGATTTTAGGAAATATAATATTTTATAATTCGAGAGTGACATATATGATCCTATGAAAGGATTAGTGGATCTTTGTTTAATTTGACAAATCACTTATATTATTATATTATTTACTTCTCATACTAAAAGCAAAAAAATCTCCATCACTTGATGTTTTCAGGTGCATTCAGCCCCCTGATCATCAATAAAAAATAATTAAACTAACTAATCAAATATCAAAAATCAACATTTTAACAACTTAGAAGTCAATTTCTTCCCTCTAAACAATAACAAAATGAGGGTTCTAATATACAGATACCTCACATTATAAATCGACACCTCTTTATAAGTCTTGTATAACACCATACATTGCATATAAGGTCAAGGACATTGAAAATAAGAAAAAATTAAGGGGTTGTCAGAGGGCTATACGTCTCATATAACCCTATACGACTCCTTATACGACACATATAAGGCTATACGACGCGTATAACAAATTTCGACACTGACTACGAGAAAAAATTCAGAAGGTTGTTAGAGCGGTTATACGCCCAGTATAAAACTATACGACCCCATATACAACACGTATAAAACTATATAACCCGTATTAAAATTTAAGATATTAATTTATAATTCTGAGGGCTATGCATCTAACTAATATCCACAAATAAAAAAAGCACCCCCACAATAATTGCTACAATCAAACTCATTTCTAGCCATGCAAATCACACCAAACGGCCCCCCTTTTCACTTCTATCTTGCATTTGATCTCCCTTATCTTCATCTCTAGGGTTTCTTCTTCTTCTTCTACACACATTCACCACCAATTTCACCATCAGATCATCCAATTCACGTGAGTATCTTCCATATCTGTTGATTTGTGGTACTTTCAATTTGTAATTTGTGATCTGATCATTTGGTGTTTCAATTCGTGTGTTGTGTTGCCAACTGAAGATGAAGATTCAATGCGATGTGTGCGAGAAAGCTCCGGCGACGCTGATCTGTTGCGCCGATGAAGCGGCGTTGTGTGCGCGATGTGATGTTGAAGTTCATGCTGCGAATAAGCTCGCGAGTAAGCACCAGAGGCTGATGCTGCAAACGCTGTCGAACAAGCTTCCTCCATGTGATATCTGTCAAGTAATTTCTGCTACTCGAGATCGGATCGATAAAAAAACTCGAAACGAACCTAACGGCTTCATAAAAAAGCTTGTTATATGGTTGAGTCGGGTGGCGAGCCTAAACTAACTAATCCTTTATATAGTTTTTATTTAATTTATTAATTATGTTTAGATTATTAGATAAATAGTTATTATTATATAAAATTTTGATTACATAGTTATGAATACATATAAATATAATAATATTTAAATAATAAGCGAGCCAAGCTTAATCTTTATAGTTTTAACGACCGAGTTTGAGCTATTTTTAAATAAAACTGAAACCAGCCAAGCTCTAGCTCGGCTCATTTGCTCTCTTGTATTGGTAGTTTCTAGTTTGTTAATGATTTTATAATAATTTATGAAAAGTCTGTTATTTCAATAAGGGGTTATTTGATTATACTGGCTGGGTAAAATTTAACTGAGTCAGAAGCTGATGTAGTTAAAAGTTCTTACTAGGTATACATCTGACTAAACTTGACTGTTTGATTTAGTATCTGACTCGAACCAAAACGATTCAATATTTAAGTAACAAAACCCACCGGAGTCACACCACCAGTTGGAACCACCACCGCAAGGGGCGGCAGCCTGCGGGTCGGAGGGGGTGGCGGTCTGTGGGTCGCGAGGGGGCCACGGCCTGCGGGTCAGCCGGTCAATACATTGTTTTTCAAGGTCCGGGTCAGCACTGGAGACCCGGTTAGCTGGGCTCGAAGCCGAAATCACACGGGCTGACCCGCTGACCGAGTCAGCCGGTTAGACGGGCTGACCCACTGACCGAGTCAGCCGATCAGCAGGATCAGCACAAAAACAAACAACCCCTAAGTAGATTTTAACTGTATGATGTTATCAAGCTGCAACAAGTAGAATTAAAAAAAAATCAGTGAGTTGGTTGTTTTAACTACACCACCGTAAAACAATTTTCAAACTTAAAAATAAACTCTAAATTGTATATAAATTTTAAGAAAACTCTAACATGGGGATGATGATTCTGCAGGAGAAAGCTGCGTTTATATTCTGTGTAGAGGATCGGGCGTTGTTTTGTCGCGACTGTGACGAACCGGTTCATTCCGCGGGGAGCCTGGCAGCGAACCATCAGCGGTTTTTAGCGACCGGGATACGGGTGGCTCTTAGCTCTGGTGCTGCCAGAGAGGCGGAGAAGAGCTACCAAGAGCCACCACCACCGGCGGCGGTGCCGCAGGCGGTCCCGATGAAAGGATCGGGACCACAAATTGGAGGATATAGTTCTCCTTCGTGGGCTGTTGATGAACTTCTACAGTTTTCTGATTTTGAATCCTGTGATAAGGTAATGATAGGATCTTTATACTAACACTGAAAACTTATTTTAGTTGAACCTGCTTTTGTTTTAAACTTTGACTTCAAAAATGGGATTTTAGATTTATCACCATGTATAAATATGTGAAAAGGTAAATTGTTGTTAAAAAAAAGTAAACTATAGTCTACAAAGTAAACTACAATTTACTAATTTATAAACTGTAGTTTAAATAGGTGTGATGTAGTAATCCAGAACCCTTTCTACTAATCAGTTTATCACTCTAGTGTTATATATTATTGGAAAAATAGTAATCAAGTTTTAAAAATATTCTAATTTAGTCACTCATGCATATTTTTCTCAAATTGGACCTTCAAACGATCAAATCGAGTCATTACCAAATTTTATTATGACAAGAAAGTAACGATGGAAAAGATATTGGAGTTAAAATTTTCAATATATAAAGTTATACTAAAAAATAAAAAATAAAAACATGTTAATTATAAAAAAAATAAAAAAAAATTGCCTAAAATTTACGTTAACGTTCTATATCAGCTTCAAAAGATAGAAAAAAATATTTTCTAACTAAATCCAAAAATATAACATGCTAAAAATATGTTATGACTTTTAATTTATATAAAATATAAAAATGAGTGATCTAATTGGAATTCAAACACTTTTGAAAGTTGATTACTATTTTACAAAGTTACCCCTATATTATTTATATAAGTTCTTAAAAAGTTACTAAATTATCCCAAAACATAAGTCACCTGGGAAAAAATGGTTTGGAACCTGAAATGGAACCGAAAAGTTATATATACAAACGGGTTTCTATACTAACTAGTTTGGAACTAGAATAAACCGTGAGTTTCTAGTTGGTTTCGCTTCCTCAGTAGCTACATCAGTTTGAAACTAGAAGCGAACCGAACAAAAAACTCTCTATTCAAGAAAAATGATTAAAACATGTCAACAATCTGACGATACCAAATTTAACTCGATCCAGTTCGATTTGGAACTGGAACCCATACAAATCGTTTAAGAAAACAGGTTTTGTGCACCTTTTCATATTTGTTTTAAAATAAAATAGATATAGTTACAAAATTTAATAAATATTTATCACACACTTGGGTTTTTAGAGCTGACATGACTTGTTACCAATTCTTTGACTAAATTCACAAAATACTTTTCGGTCATAAAATTTCTTTAACCTTTACTGTTTAATATATTAAATATTATTAGGGGCATGTTATTAAAACATCTAATTTATTTTATCATCTCTGTATCTTTCTATGCATACATATAGATACATGTAAAGAAATATAAATGTGTCTTAATAACATAAATGGATGTTTATATAACGCAACCCTATTATTATTAATATTATATTGTCTGATAAAACCAATTTCCTAGGGTATGCTTTTAACGTCTTGAATTATTTTGTTTTCATCTAAGTATTATCCTATTGTAGAAAAGAAAATACAAATTGACTCGTTTATTAATGAATGAGTTAAACTTTTCAGTTGTGACATTTTCTATTCATTTGCAGAAAGAACAACTCGAATTTGGAGAGCTGGAGTGGTTGACCGACTATGGCGTGTTTTGTGATGAAGCCGCCGAAGTCCCTCAACTTCCCGCATCAGAATCAATTAACACTGTGTCACACCGACAAACCAAGCAATACATCCCTCATAACAAGAAACCGAGATATGAAATGCCGTACATCGAAGAAGATGACGATGAACACTTCACCGTCCCAGATCTTGGTTAGACTCAAAAGACATGCCTATACATCTATTGTCCTAATAATATGAGGCGCATATATATATATAAATACGAGTGATGTACTTTCGTTGAAGAAAGATGTAACATGTTATAATGTTGTGGGCATGGTGAAATAGAAGGATGTGTAATTTAACATAAAAAACTTGTTGCTTATATGCAATAGCCCAAGTGTGTAACGTTTCTATTATTAGTTAAATTATCTTTAATAGTTAGTATGTTAGTTTGATGACTTTGGTTTGTTTTTTCGGTTTTTGTTATGATTAATTTTTAACGTTTTAGTTGTTTTGGTATTGGGTTTTATGAGCTTCTGGCTATGGTTTTTTCGATCTATACACTTTTTCATTAGCGTTTTCTAGATAATCTTTGAATAATTTTTTTTGTAACTTTTAAACATTTCATTGAAATGGTTTAAATTAATCTAAGTAGGAATGGAAATTCCTATGTTTGATGAAATGTTTTCCAACTCACTTCCATTTTGAACCCGTCAAAACAAATTGTGATGGAAACAATTCTAATTCCCAAAATATTTCACAAACAACAAAATTAAAGATGATTCCAGTCTATCATATCTCCTCATTTACATCTATATCTATATTCTATAGATATTAATAAAAGAATGTTTTTTATGCCATTTGTTATTTTTTTAAACCATCTTTTTGATACTTGTCATTCTTCTGAACATTCTAACTTTATTTTATCTCCAAAAGGGTATTAAAATAATTTAAACACTCAAACAATTTCTCTATCTTCATAAAAATTAATTTCGTCAATTAATAGATTTTTCTCTCTCATCTACATTTTGTAAAAACAAACCATGTTTTTAAAAATAGATTTTACTAAAAAAAATCAAAATTCATATCTTTTCTAACTTGAACCTTTTGAAACAAAATATTTTATATCAATTTTTTTAATAATTATAAAAAATATGGAGTTTTTAAAAGCAGTTTTATTAAAACAACCAGAATAATTAGAGACTTGAGTTTTTATTAAATAATATTTTTATAAACAATAAATTTTTATAAGAAAATGTTAAAACAAATATTTAAAAATGAACTATTTAGATAAAACAGTTAAAGATAGTATAATTGCTTTATCTCTTGAACAAGTACGTGTATATAATTTTATACATATCTTATATTAATATATCATACTGTAACTTTTCGTGTTTATTATAAATATAATCTGTTTAATAAATGAGTTTCTAGACTATCTATTTATCTATATATGTATTTATGCATAACCTATCTATTGTTTATTTACTTGAAATAGTTATTCATATGTAATTATAATCATATTTTATTTTCAAACATGGTTTTATAATTCATATATTTTTATTGTTAATTATTTATTATTTTATTTATTCAACTCGTGTAATACACGGGATATTAACCTAGTCTATAAATATAGAATAGTTATGAGAGTATTACTTACGAACCAACAAAAGACAAGTGTAACTCATAGACATAATTCAATTATAACTACACCATTACTAGAGATCAAAACTACTACTTAAATAGACTAAAACATAAGAAGTATAAACATAATTCAATTATAACCTAGTCTAAAAATATAGAATAGTTACGAGAGTATTACTTACGAACCGACAAAAGACAAGTGTAACTCATAGACATAATTTAATTTTGCGCAAACCACGGGTGGGCTATTTATTGCTGCAAGCAAATGATTATGATGCTTCTCTTTATGAATATGGTATGTTCTGAGTTTAAACTCTTTCATGTTTAAAAGCATAAATAGGATTAGTTGTTTGGATGACTCTCACATCTTCTTTTTTTCTTTAAAGAGCCAACTAAAAGTATTATTTTTCGCTTGAAAGATGCATTTTGTATTCACTATGGATATTATCATAATGTAATAACATTTAAATTACCTGTTTAATCATTATCTAGCTAAACTAATTGATGGTATTGACTTAGACCTGAAAGATTCTTTCTTACTCTTATAAAACTAAGAGGAGTGTTCTTTGAAACAAAGTTTTCCCATTTGCAAGATTTCGCTCTTTGTGAGCATATACGCGAGAAAGCTGCCCTTCAAGTTGTAATTTTAGTTAACTATCTATTTGGTGATGGTATCTTTCTTTGTTTATGATCGGATTCTAATTGTTTCGGTCACATTAATCTAGCTTTATATACATGTTATATTTTTTTTCTTGGGATACGAACAAGGTGAAACTATATTCCTATGATGTGTAATAACCATTATCTTAAGAAAACAATTAGATTATGATAATAGATAGTATCATCTTAACAGGTTGCTCGGTCATCAACAATCCACCCCTGTCATTATCTTAAGAAAACAAGATGACACTGGAGTATGAGGGATATCTTTTGAATGTGGCCAACAAAAGACCACATTAATCATAGAAAGTTTGTACGAGAGTTCTATCTATTGAGCTGGAAACCTTTTTATGATTGATGTTAAGTTCTATTTCTTTGTAGAACAGGATGCCGTGAGGATATCTCCCGGCGCAACGCGCCTGAGATTTCTCCTAGTTACTTAAATAGACTAAAACATAAGAAGCATAAACATAATTCAATTATAACCTAGTCTATAAATATAGAATAGTTACGAGAGTATTACTTACAAACCGACAAAAGACAAGTGTAACTCATAGACATAATTCAATTATAACTACATCATTACTAGAGATCAAAACTACTACTTAAATAGACTAAAACATAAGAAGTATAAACTTGCAGTTTTATAATTTATAGAATAAATTTACTGGACACCATCTAAAATGGTGTTTCGGATTGTGTTTCTACTTACTATGCTAATTTTAAAAGTAAATAAACATCGTAAGCCATTGTTACAAATATAATAGAGTTGGTTGAGTTTATATAAATTTAAGTTTGAGTTTGAGTTAGGCAACATATATTAGGGGTATACAATGGACTAAACTCGGCCCATACCATACAAATGACTGAAATATCTCGAAACCTAGCAATCAAGATTGGATTGTATGCATGTAGAAAGGTCGGGTTAATCCAGTCTTGGATTTTTACGTCGGGTTTTTTAGTTCTACTCGATTTATACTCAATTCTAGGTCAAACCTGGACTAGACCAAAACCAAAATAGATCAAAATTTAATACCAAGGACCTGACCGCATGAACGTACAATGGCCCAAGTTGATCTAGTCTCATATATATCAGATTGCCCCCGTTAAAAAATTATTTTCGCCCGCCTCCTCCTCACTCATCGAATAATATTAAACAAGATAGTATCAAATATTAAGTGCATGTTTGGTAAAAACAATTTTTTTATTTTTTTATTTTTTGGAAGGATAAAAAGACCAAAATACCCCTCTAGAAAAATTAAAAAATTAAAAATTTTAATTTTTTGACTTTTTAAACGTGTATTTTGTCTTTTTACTTCTAAAAAAATAAAAAAGCAAAAAAGTTGCTTCTCTGGTCTATTTTGTGCCAAAGCTCATGCTCAACTTCAAAGAAGTGGAGATTTTGAGTCGATTTCTAGTAGATGATAAGTTGTTAATCATTCTGCTAATTCAATCACTAAACGCACATTTGTTCTCCAATGGAGGTTGTTGATGCATCAGAGGCTCTAAGGGTACTCGATTCTTCACTTTCTCGAACCAATTGGCGTCTCAAAGCTTCTTCAAAGCATCGTCTTCAGACAGGTGATTTTCACTCCTTTAAGGTTCACCTTCATATTCAAGCTTATATCTGTAATCATCTGTGTTGTTTTCACCCTTAATTTGTCTGATTTTGGTTTTAGGAACCCTAATTTGTCGATTACGATTTTAGGTATTCGTCTCGTTGCATTTTGATGATTGGAATTATGATGCGTTAGTAGAACTGTTATTTTGTAGCACTGGATTGAGAATTCTGTAGCTTTCTCACTTAGGATTATTCGTGTTTCGTTTTCAGTTTGAAAAGTTCTATTGCTTTAGTAAGTGTTTAGAGTCCATGCTTATACTGCTTGATTGTGCTTAATGGTATATTTGACTTCTGTTTAAACTAATTATCTTTGTTTCTGAATCTAGTGAAATCAGTTCCATGGCTATTTTCATTAGGCATCAGGGTATATGGTAGAATGGTGTTGCTGGTAAACTTATATCAAGTTGGTAAATTTTCAATTCCACATGTTTTGTTGACTTCTAAACGTTTTGTAATAGTCATATCCATTATAATCAATAGCAAGTACTAGAAATGAAAATTGGCGTGATCAATAGAAGAACACTGATATATCTTAGAAGTTAGAACTACTAGGTTTGACCTCAGAATATCTCACATATTTATCTGATTATCTCCTTCCTTGCAAATGCGTGGAGTAAATTGAAGATTCATGATATACAATGTATTATTTCTATGTAATTTAACTAATAGAAGCCGGGATATTTGGACATAATGTTTAGTGTATGTTTTAACAGACATTCTGGCATTATGCACGGGGATGAGACCTGTAATTATGATAGATTATGGTGGAAAGATGCCCGAATTGAGAGACCGCCTATGTGGATTTCTGAAGTTTAGCCAAGAGGTACAGTTCCAACTTATATGCAACTAGAATTCTCCAGCTTGTTTTGTTTTATCTTAGTTTGCATTGACTATTACCTTCACATACATGCTGCTCTTTTGTTGATTCTAAAATATTAATATTTCTGTATAGCTAGTTTTAGCCTGTTTCTTGTGCTCTTGCAATTCAGGAATCTCCTATCTTCAAGAACTTACGGGTCATGGTTATTGAAGATATGATTTACTTGATACATGTCAGAGGGCTTGCAGAACTTATTAAATTAACGATAAACAAAGAACTGGAACTGCATTTTGTTGATCTTGAACAGGATCCACCAAAGGTTAATACTTTAATTATCATGCGGATCTGTTAATATATCTTTTTAGTCATTTCAATTCCTGTTTACATTTTTCTAATTTCTTTTTTACATAAACTAATTTAGATGGTAACTGAGGTCGAAAAGATTTCCATAGGTGCACAATTTATGTCACTCCAGAAGCTGTTTTTTTCAGTCTTCTGCGATGATGCAAGAACCGATGATGTTTCTAATAGTTGGCTTCCTGTTAACAATCAGCCTTCTGACTTCATTGATCTGAGTCATTTTATGCAAGATACACCCGTCACTGTGCCAACTATAAATGGGTAATTTACCATGAACATGCAAGTGTTATAGTGTGTGTTGTGTTTTCTGTATAACTTTGGAAGCTAATCTCATAAATAGCAACTAAATACAGTTAAATTGTTACAGGTGGCTTCTTGGTTACCCTGTGGTGTATATTTTTAGCAAGGACCACATACAAGATGCTGTATATAATCTTTCAACGAAATCACTAAATCTTTTCAACATTTTTGTACGCAGGTTTTCGCTTACTATTCTTATCATACCTCTTATAGGATATTGTTAAAATAGCCTATCTTTTATAATCTAGTACTAACTTGGTGTACATAAAACTGCAGGAATAGTAGCTCCGGTAAAAGACCTCCACAAGAAGAATTAATGAGGTCAGACTCCTAAGTCTTTGGTCCATACCTTGGTCAACTGTTTAATTTTCTTTTTGCTTCATTTTGTTTATTCTTGCTCATATAAAAATTCATCTAGATTTCTAACAATTCTGAATTGCCCTTTTAATTAATATGACTATATGAGTTAACTGTTTGTTCACCGCACCCTTTGCCTATACTCGAGTTGGTTAATGAGTCAAGCTGAAAAGCGCCTTCAAAATCATAAATCACCCGATGTAAATTTCGTTTGGGATTATAAGTGTGTATTAAGAATAAAAATATTGTAGAACTAAATAAATAAGTTTCCAGCTGGACTCGCAAACACGTCAAATATGTTTAATAAGATATATACAAACAACTTAGTGATGGCACAATAAGTAGGTGGGTGAATGAGCAATTTTTTAAAAGTCAAAAACTCAAAATTGGTCCGGTCTGACTGACCTGAAAGCGCCTTTTATCTTTTTCTTAAAATAATAAATATTTAACGTGTTAAAATTATAATTATATTAATCATGTTACTTAAAGTATGATATAAAATGTGTCGAATAAAAGTGATTTCAGAGGCTGTATGCATTTGAGTACATATAACCCTCAAGCTTGTTTGACTCGTTCTATTTTAGCCAAGTTTTTTAATTTAAAACGAGTCAAAATAAACTAAATGATCTGCATGCCATGTCTCTTGTTCCTGCATATATAAACATGAATATACTGCTGTGTAGTTTGTGTTTCTAAGTTTATGTTTGTTGTTTTCTTCTGCTGCTTGTGACAATGCCATTTGGAACATGGAAATGGTGGTGTTTACGCATGGAATCGGTGAAAACAGTTTCTCAGTACCTTCTGAACTGAGCATAGATGGTGACAATGAATTGTGGGCGGGGGCGTTTTTGGCTCGCATGAAGTCCAGGTGGGAAAGATGCAAACATGTTTGGGGCTCGTTGCAAATGCAGGTCAGTGCTACTTACCCGCAAGCAATTGCATTGTAACCATTGCTATATTCTCTTGTTATTTTGAACTCGATTTCAGAATGTTTTTCGAGTTCTCATAGGTTAATCATCACCATTTCAGTTTTTATAGTTGTATCCCGTTATAGCTGAAGGGTAAGACGATCATTTCGTATCATTGAAAGTGACAATGCTTCTACTGCCCGTGTGTTGCCATAATATTACATCTATATTACGGATGTGTGTAAAATATAAATGCAAGATGTAAAAGTCGTTTCCTATCATGGTAAGGACAACAGTCAAAAATCAATCTTTAAATCTTTAAACGAATTAAAATGTCATCAACCGTTCGTTACATCGTTTACATCCCTACGTTCTGTTCCTCAAAATAGATTTTAATGTGAAAAACAAATGCTCTTTATTAATCATATATAAATGGTCAAAAGTAGTTTACAAAATGGTTTTGGCAGACAATATCTTGTTCTTTAGTTCAAGTATGTCGATTTGTTTGAAACAAACAAACGTTTGGTGAAATATTGGATTGTGGGGGTTGGTTGAATGGAAAAAAGAACAAATAATTAAGTAGTTGTATAATAATAAATTTATAACTCATTACCCAATGTTGTTGAGACCGGATCGGACCGACCGGTTCAACCGCGAATCAGGGGTTGGTCCGGTCCGGTGTGACTCGTTTTGAAGTGGTCGAACCGGCCGGTTCGTCTTGAACCGCTGGTGGGACCGGGAAACCGGACCGGTTCGGACTGGTTTTCCTTTTTTTTTAATGGGTAAAAACGGGGTGTTAAATCATAAATTATTACGCCGGATATACAAATATAGTTAAGTTTTATATATGACTATAAAATATATATATATAAATCATATATAATTACTTATATTTAATTACATATATAATATAGTTAAATTCGGTCCGACCACCAAACCAGTAAGGCGTCCGGTTCGACGTCCGATCCAGTTCTGAAAACATTTTCATGGATTTCCCAAAAAAAAAAAAGAAGGCAACGTCTCCTTTCAAAACTTTTGGAACTACCAACATATCTTATTCGTCACCTAACAACATACATACACACATGTACAATTTGAACTAATGAGTAGAGATTTATAAATTAATATAACTCAAGTCTTATAAATGTTAAATAATGAAAATATTGATTTATATATTAAATAGCTTTTTCTTGTACGACTTCTAATTACTTTTAAATCCACCTCAACAAAACAAATTGCTATTAGGAGAACAAACAACAAACGAACTAAAAAAATTCCACCTATATTATTATTTATAATATATTAATTATCAAGTTTTGTGTGCATTAAAATTTTTATTTTAAGTTTAATGGGTTGTATTTGTTTTTGAATTTTTAATCTTTAATTTTCTTTTGTTTTTAACGCAATACTTTTATAACATTTATATTTTAACCCCTATGAATTTTCACTTTTCACTTTACCCGTATACTTTTTATATTTTTACAAGTTTTTTGTTTACCGTTTCAACCTAAATTTTACGAGTTAACACACTGTAATGTGCGCGCGTGATTTTAGATTTACGCTTATTTTTCCCCTTTAACGACCTGTCACAACGCGCGAGTACTAGATCAACTTAGTTTTTTTAATGTTTTACGTTTCACGTGTGTGGTTAAAACGTTTTTAGTTTATACGTTTACTTTTCCGTTCAGTTTTATATTTTGCATTTTTATGTATTTTTTAATACGAGTTTTTTAAGTGTTGGTGGCTGCTAACGATGGTATGACATTTTTGCTATTTAACATGATTTTACGCCCCTACTGCAACGCAGGTACTGCAACGCAGAGGGCTTAATACTAATTTTGGTTTAAAAGTAGGATGTGAACAAACTTTTCCTCTAACCCACAGGTAAAAATTCTACTAATAATAAAATTTATACAAACGTTTTTCTTTAGACATGGTAATCTAGGTAACATAAAACGTGACTAAGATAATTAAAGCAATCATGTACAAGTTTTAATATAAAAGCAACATGTAAAAGAGCATATATTAATGTTTTTGCTGGTAAAAGGTTTTGTTAAAAGACAATGGCATATGGTAATTGGTATTGTACTCGATACTAGATGTTCACTTACTCAACCCCTCATTTTTCAATATCAATGTTTTTTTTGTTAGGTATTACGTGCACGCGGCTTACCCTAGGAGCACGAAATCAATACAATACTACGGCTCGGGCCTTAAGAACTTGTCGCCATTTCTAATTGATTTCTAAAACGAGTGACGAGATAACGATGGCAATTAAAGTAGTAACAAACGTAGCTACGCAGCAAAGTAAATTCACCAAACAACCAATAACTTGAATTAATCAAACTGAACAGAATAAACACAAAACAGAAGCTGTTTTAAGAGCTGTTCAGAAACAAGACAGAAACCTGCAGCATAAACAAAACATAACAGCAGCCTGTTCAAGGCAGCAACTCAGCCCCTTTGCGGCGGCTGTGGTGGTGGAGGCTGATGGTTAATCGGTTGTAAAACAGCAGCCCTACAGTGAGCTGTTGGCGGCGGCAGTAGACAGCAGCAGTAATGCTGCTGTTCTCGGCAGAAAACACACACACAATCACACGAGCACAGAATATAATCAAAGCAGTAAAGAACACAGCGATTTAATGTGGTTCGGTCAAAGATTGACCTACGTCCACGGGCTACGAACCAGGGTTTCTTTTTTATTACTTGCAAGACTAAAGATTACAAGTACAATAAGTGGGTAATTTATAATAAAAAAACTTAACGTAAATAAGTTGGGGGCAGATTAGGGTTAGAGCCGGCTGCCCTCTAACCCCTTTCTGCAGCTTGTTTGTGGGCTGTTTCAGGACCCGACCCAAGATGGATCGGAGCTCACAACACAACATTTTTAATCAGTAAATTTTCAAGTAATAGAATTTCTTAGGTTTATAAAGTAGGCATTTAGAGAACTTAAATTTTATTTGATCTATAATATATTTACACAATCATGCAGTCATGTTCACATCATCACCATTATTCTATTTTCTTTTTTGCATCAAGACCCACGCTTCATGTTGTATTGTTGTGACTAAAAATTTGTACACACATATGCATATTGTAGTAAAATACTTATAAGTTGATATCATACATTTTATTTTTATTTTTTTAGTGTATTTCATGATATTCACACACTTGTATCTTGTTCTTTGTATACATGTATAGCTTGATGCATACACATATGTATAAACTTCTGTTATACCTTTTATTATGTAACTTTTTTCTCTAAAATTCTATAATTCGTGTTTTTTTAGTATTGACATCGACTTCAATTGATCTATTCATATTCTCGATCCATACTCTCCCATTTTCTAACACTTGCTTTAACAAACAGAGAATATTTGTTGAACTTCACAACAATCACTTCTAAGAATAATGGCTCATAATATGTTGCATAATCAATGAATTTGAAAATTCACAATAAAAACAAAACAAAGCAAAACTTGCTACACAGACGAACCGAGTTGATCAAATCGCCGAGTCAATTGTTTTTCGATGACTCGAAAACTTTTGACACATGCTATATTTTTTAAACATTAACTGATAAATATACAAAACCATTCCAAAGAAATTTGATAGTTTGATCGAAGAACAAGAACAAGAGACGACGAGGACATCATTTACTGATGGCCGTTGAGGAAGGTTTCGACCTCGGACATGGTAGGAAGGGCAGGAATTGCACCCTGTAGACAATATTGTTAGGGTTATTAGTACGAGCCCACGAGTTCAGTTAGGTTCTAAGGTTTGTATTATTTTTAACCGCACCAAGGACCACGGTCCATGGCCATCGATCTCAACTTTGGAATTGATTATTTTCCTACAAACACAAGACATTTTTTAATCATTACTAAGAACAAAGTTACTATAAATAGCCGAGAAAGATTACAGAGGTTACATGTAAATTTTCTGTGTAACCGAAAATCTTTGCATGTTTATAATTGTAACAAAAAAATTGAATCCTCAGTTGCTACAAGCAAAGCTTCAAGATACCATCATGGATCACTCGGAATGAGCCCATTGTGCCGAAAGCACAAAGTTATGTGGCAAAACAGAATTATGTTTCATCGTCAAACTACTTTGACTTTGCGTGTTGGAGGACGACGGAAAAGACTGATGAGATCATCGAGACCCTGTCAAAAAATATCATGAGTAAATACTTTCACAATAGTAATAACTGATAAGAATAAGAGGCGTATACCCTAGAGTCGGGCAGGTTGGTCAAAACGGGGAATTACAGAATTTATATGATTTCAATCATAATCAAATCAATTTTTGTGAGTAAAATGGTTAAAGATGCATCATGCGTTAAATTCTAAAAATACACTTTTGAGTGACTTTCAACCTGTTTGACATGTTTCTTTTAAGCTATATGTATTATTTAATGCATGTTTAGCCTGTTACATATGAAATGTAACCCTGGCCATCCCATTCATAAGTAAACAGGTCACATATATCGAAGGATTTAGCAAATGAACGAAGGGTTTAGCAAACGAGAAGACCATACTCTGGTAGTTATCACAAGGAAACTGAAAAGGGTAATCAGGTATGATCCAAGAACAAGTAGCAAGAGCAAGTCAAATGTCACACTCGCAACCTGTAAAGAAGTCAAGGTGAGTCATGTCCTGTTAGCTTTAAAAAGGAACAACGATATGAAAGAGCATAACTTCACCTGATAAATCTGCAGTGTATTAACGATCGAATCATAAAAGGTGAACATCCCGTCAATCACGTCATGCTGCAAATTTACTTCTACAACATGATCTGCTAGTTCCTGCAATTACAAATAGGATATTTTTTTAACAGAAGTAATCTTAATAATAATATTTATTTTCTAGCAAAACCAAAAAGAATAACAAAATAATACCTTTTTCAATGCCATGATGAACACATCGTCCTTTGAGAGAAAAGGTGCCACACGCGGTGTTCTTGACAAAAGGTCAAGCCATGATCGAATGTAAGAAGGATTGACTGCCAAACTACTGTTATCTGCAAATATATTGATGTTTTTTCCCTCCTGATCATAAATATGCCTCTGCATGTAACAGTGTATAAATTTTGATTGGAAAATATTTATTGCAACATCCATTAAGCTGTCCACACGTAAAATAATTTAATTAATATAAATACACACACATATAAAATAGCAAAATAAGATAATATGTATCAAGAGAATACAAGTTAATAAAAATAAAGATTTGTTTAGTGACTTAGTCTTACCGCTAGACTCTCCGCGACCAATTTTACACTATGAACAACTGCAGCTTCACTGATGAACTCTCTAAATACAAAGCAAACAGAAAATCAGCAAAAAAAGATCCCCCCTTGTTACATATTTATCTAGACAGACAAATGGCAGCATGTTCCCAAATGTTCACCTGTTATCAGAAATACCTCCAGTATTTTCAAGTAACTCCGGTGCAACAGAAAGTCCAGAGAGTGTAGCTGCAGTAACTCTTAACCTTGAAAACTGTTCATGCTCCCAAGCTACCTGCATTAAGTTGGCATAATGCATATAATCAACAGGCTTGTTAAAGTAGTAACTATACATGCAATGTACTATTTCTAAATATATAAAATCCTTTCAATTTAATTTGTTTCGTCTTAATTTACTTACTCGAGAATTGGAAACATTTATTTTTTTGTGCTTTAGCCTAACTTTAAGACTCAATTCCTCTGCTACTTTGGATAAACCCTGCATACAAGACCAATTAGACTGGAATCTGCTTGGAATAAATTTAAAGAAAAGATTTATATGCCAAAAATACTCCGAAGCCATGTGTCAAACATTGAAGGCATTATGCATATAATTAGGTAGATTTTTAGGCATATGTATTACTACCTATCCAGTCCAACACTTATGGTTTCCTAGAATGTTTTTATTCACTTACCTCAAAAATTTGCTTAACATAAGCATTCTCTGGAGGTTTAGAAACATGAAGCCATAACCCATTTTCCGCTGAGCCAAGACTATTCAGGCAGATAGCATAATCAATACTTTCCCGTAGACGCTGATCAAAACTTCTAAGCCACTGCAAGGAATAAAACCTAAATGACCAACTTCAGAAAATGAAGATAAAAGTCGGTATATCACGAAGTAAACGTAGGAAGACATCAGAGGTTTGGGTAACAGGATTTTTAATACAGCCCAGATTGAGGTTAGTTTGACCTGTAAACACTTCTCGCTCATTTTAATAGATAACTAATCCATTAATTATTAAACTAAATTAATTAATAAATAAAAATCCAAATATTTATATTAGATAATTATGGAAATTATATTGGGGCAACTTTCAGCCATTGGATCTCTCAAAATCATTTAGACCCTAAAGAATAAGAACCCAAATTGACACGTTTTGAAAATAAATGGCTCGAAATTGCCCCCTCTAATGGGATGCCTAGAAAGGAAGATAAAATAGGAAATTACCTTTTGAGTTCCATTGTAGTTATAAGGTCCTCCAGAAGTCACCCCAAACAGTATATTATACCTTCCTCTCGTGTTTGGGTTAGAATACAAAATAGAAAATAATCTAGCAATTTCAAGAAGTGCCACTACACCACTTCCATTGCTATCACTTCCAACTGATAATGCCTATAAGATATATAAAAGACACAACCATGTAAAAGTCATGTGATTTTAGGAAGTAAACAAAAGGGTTAACTAGTAAAGTACCGGAGCTGCACTGAATGTATCATATGATGCTACAATGGCTATAGTTGGAAGTTGGTTGGTATTGCCGTCAGCTTTCAATCCAGGCAACCATCCCTTTAAATAGTTAGCATGGTATTAGAATAGGTCAGCTAGTATCATTTCAAGAAGACTTGCCAGTAAAACCAACAAATAGTTGCCATTAACACAGTGTTCTTTATCAATTGTAAATGACACAGATCAAACATCCATTTTGAAATGATCACAAGAGAAAAAAGAACCTTAAAGGCCATTAGGTGCATTGGGTTGGATGCATCCATGAACTATAATCTGGAAAGCTATTTGAACCAGGCTATATAACCTAGAGAGGCTTTCGTGACCTAGAACTTAACCAAGGTTTGTTTTGCTTTATGAGGGGCCTAAATAAGCAGATTGGCTAACAGGCCCAAAATGGACAATGCTAGATCAATTTTACTCTTGTGAAATAGAGCATAAACCAAATAGACCACTCATAAGTAAAGGTGTCAAAATTGCCACCTCCACCTCTACCTTTCGTTCACCTTTCTTTATATTCATTCATGTGCCTTTTAAGCTATGAAAACCAACAAGAAAATTACCCCATTTTATTTACAAAAAACCTCCTCTACCAGGTAACTATTGCCAAGACATGTTTACATCACATTTGACACATAACTTTCAATGTGTTATTGAACCTATTAAACCCTGATAACAAAAATACATTTTAATTCTTAAGAGAAATATTAAATAGCTTCTTCATTTTAACATCAGAGTGCACACATTATCATTTGTATTGCCTAGTTGGTTTATCATATATGTTTTAACCTTTTATTTGGTTTCAACTATTTGTACTTTCTGTTTGCCTTTATCCACCCAACAAATTGTGGATAAGGAATAGTTTTTATTGGGTTTCTTTTAAATATATTTTGAACCAGGGTTTATTTATAGTCTACCCTAACTGATTGTGAATAGCACAGTTTTTATTAAAATTCATGTATTGTTTCTATTGGGTTATCTTGGTCTCCTGCTACTAACTGTGCATAAAACTTAGTCATTAGGTGCTCCGGTTATTTCATTCTGTTAAAGACCCACTTCTACAAGTATAAATCTGCAAAAACAATTTACAAAAAAAATAAAAATAAACAATAAAATAAAATAAAATACCTGAACGTTTGTGATTGTAGGAGATGCAAGTTATTTGGAGATGGTGATGTGACAATAAGTTTGTACCTGTAGTGATAAAAAGACGTATAACCAATATCACCACCGATATCCATGTAACCTCAAGCAGTACTGACAATGTGTGTGTGAAGACATGATGGAGTTTTATCTCCAGAATCAGCTTGTTGCATTAACAGCTTTGTGTGTAAATAACAAAATATAAACTTACTTAAGGGAATAGAATATGAACATCCACTTTCAAAGTCAAATGCTTAGGAAGATAATACGGGAACAACACAGAAAGGACAATCAGATTTCACCAGAAGGAAACATAATACAAACTTACTAAAGACCAAACTTGAAAATAATACAAGTTTTGATTGTGATGATAAGAGAAAAGTTGTTGCATATGAAGTAAACAGTTTCCGATTACCCTTTTAACTTTAAGTAACAGTAACAAAAGGTTAAAAGAACATAACTTCCTAACATAAAATACGATGTAAAGGTGAGGTAAAACTTCTACTGATTGTGGTATACTATGATTAAATCATCAGCTTATAGAATATAAACTAACCCGCCAGTAGTTGCCGTTGCAGGCTGACCAGCCGCATCATTTCTCTTGATATCGGCTAACACTTTATCTAAATTTTCATCCTCAAAAGCAAAATACAGCGGATACTGTAAAATCAAAGCCGAATTATTAAACAAAGAAAACAACTAAGGCACGGAAAGGCATCAAGCACCATTTTCTGACTTATGAAAATCAAAACTGTTACAAGAACTTGTAAGAATCACAGACGAACATATGTTTTGTTAAAAATACATTCATTTGCATATGCAAAAATATAAATTACAAATACTCGTTATGCACAATATCTTTCACTCACTTGAATAGTAGAATGTATTAGCTTCTGCTCTAAACCCACCACTAGTTCTTTCATATTCTCCTTATCAAGATTATCAACATGACCAGCAACAGCATGACTACTCCCAGAACGAAAAAATTGAGGAAGTAGAAGTAGTAAACCCCCTAAAGGCTTTCCCTGGTCAATGTATTCTGCCATATGGTCACAATAGTAAAAAGATTGAACCAGATTAACAACAATGGAAAACCTTTTATCCTTAACGAGTTGGGGTAGGCTCAAATGTATACAGCAAAAGGATCAATAAAACTACGATCAAATAGAGTAATGCTTCGAACCAAATACCCGGTTCAGAACTTTGAATTTAATATTTTAGAATTTTAGTATCTATTAATTTATCTCACAGCAAACTCACCCGTTGCTTCAACTAATTTCATCTTTTGATTTGTTTTCTCTGAATAGTTATTTGTAACACTGCCTCTCTTTGGCATCATACCTCCTTCCATTTGAAGTCTTAAATCTACAATGCAAATTAACTTGACTTCTAACTTTCATTAGGCTTCAAATTCAGCCAACGTGTAGTAAGCAAGAAATAAGAAATCCAAAACATCACCTTCCTAACAAAGCCAAAAGCAAACCCTTCTCTCGTTATTCAAATGCATCCAAATTTCAGCTTCAAATACAGTATTGAATGGGACAACATAAACTTTCAAAACAGCTAGAAAAAACATTCAATTAAATTCTGGTTTAGTCAAACAGCAATGATTCACTTCTTCTGTAACTTTATATCACAACTTTAATAATTCTGCTCATATGATTAAAGTTGTGAATCATTGTAACAAAAATAGTGAATTATCTTGTAACTAATCATGATCAGCCTAGTCAATAACAGTGTATCAATTTCACCTTAATCAAACTCAATAAACCCCAAAATCTAACGAACAATGTAGAGAATTAGCGGGATATATTGAAAGTCGTGAAACGCTATCAGATTGAAACTATTTGAGTACACAACAATATTTACAATCGGATAAAATTCAATTACATGAACAAGAATGATGTGTGAGAAATCCGTGAACCAGTGCAGAGAATGAAGAAGAAATCCGACTAAATTGTGTTTAAATATAAATTTTGCTGGGATTGGGAAACTGCCAAAGACACTTATTGTCTTCAAATATGACAATTTTTTCTCTCGAGTTTCATGTCTGAAATTTCAGGAAAATCAAACTTCCGAGGCTCTGCCCCTTGGACCCGCTATCACCCTTGGAACCCACGTTACTTAGGTGCTTAGGGTATGAGGTTTTCAATATCGAAATTCATAATAAACTCAAACAAACAAGCGTACACTCCGCACCTCCTATTGACTTATTTTGATGGATATTGTAATCACGGTGATCATTAGCCAATCCAATTACATTAAGAAACAGCAGCACATAGCACATATCTAACTATCTAAGTGATCCTTGCTCTCTATCTTTTATAAACTACGCTCAAAACACAATTAAACAAAACAAAACTAATCAAAAACACAAAATAAATCATCAAACCAACAGTTACCTACTCACCTCGAATAAAACTCTCGTTCAATTCACGTAGAGGAAGTATCACAACAGTACGAGAGAGATCGGAGCCCGGAGAAAACAGAGAAGAAACAGCATGATGATTAATCGATGCAACACGAGATCCAAACGGTGCACCGGAGATATCATACTGAATGAGACGATAAACGTCGACGACGGTGGATGCATCACCGAGCTCAACACAGGCGACTAGAATGCATGCAAGTGTGATGATGGAGTAGAAGGATTCGAACACGTGTCGTCGTTTATCAGCTGGTGTAATTGAGGGATCAGCCATTGATGAATTAATGACAGATTAGGTGTTGGATTTGTTGTGAACTAGGGTTTAATTGAAGAAGATTAATGCTCTTGAGTCTGTGAATAGTAGTGACGTCACTAAGAAGATGATGACGTGTATATACGACTGCAATTTTTACATAATCAAAAGTTGGTTTATGTTGGTTACTTAAATTATTTAGAGTTAATCTTGATTTTCGTCGCTGAGTTTTGCAAATTGTCTTCAATTGAGTATCAACGTTTATTTTATTTTCATTATTGGGCTTAATTTTGTAAATCGTTTATATTTTCGTCCTTTTAACTAACGGTGTTAACAGTTTCCGTTAACTAAGTGCTAAATTAGTTTTAATTGACCAAAATATCCCTTGATAAATATAAAAAACTAAATATTAAATTATAAAGTTTGTTATTGTTTTATTTTATAAATAAATTAAACACCACATACCCATCCCAACCTCCATCAACATCTCTACCCACTTCACACACTTAAAGCCACTTAACCAGCCATCGCAGCCTGAAGCCACCTAAACCATCCACCGCCGCCTGAAATCACCCAAAAACCACCTCCGTCATCGCAATTCGTTCGATCTGGCACCCGTTTTTAGTTTTATCTCTTTGTGTGGATTTGTGCAGGTGTTTACTATTTGTCATGATGGATGTGAATGGTTGAGGGTGGCGGCACGAGGTGGTCACAAATTTGAAGAGGAGATGTGATGGTGGTGTAACGGTTAGGTGTTGTTGGAGACAACAGTTTAGTGGCGGTGGAGATGGTTGTCGGAAGGTGGGGGCAAGCAGTGGTTGTAAATTTAAAAAGGAGACGCGATGGTGGTGTGGTGGTCTTTTGTAGTCGGAGACAACATGGCAGTGGTGGTGGAGGTAGCTGCCGGAGATCAGGGGTAGAGGTTGTCATAGATCTAGAAAATATGCAACGATGGTGTAGTGAGCAAGGATCGTCAAGAACATTGGGGCAATGACGATAGAGGTGGCTACCGGAAGGTGGGGGCGATAGGTGGTGTTTTCAGGTAGCAAAAGAGAAAGGAAAGAAAGAAAAGGGGAGGGGGAGGTAAAGAGAGAGAGAGAGAGTGTGTGTCTGTGTGTGCGCGCATGTGAGAGAGAGAGAGAGAGAAATAAGAGAAATTGAAAAGCAAGAGGGTTGTGAGATTTTTTTGTAATTAATATAAATCTATAGGGGTATTTTGGTCTTTTCAAAAAATTTTAATAGAAAATGTTAACACCGTTAGTTAAAATGACGATAATAGAAATGATTTTGTATAGCTCAGGCCAATAATAGAAACAAAATAAACGTTGATACTTAAATGGAGACAATTTGCAAAACTTAGGAACAAAAATCAAGATTAACTCAATTGTTTATTTAGACATTCTTATTTCATTGATTAAATAAATAAAAATGAATAGAGTCCGCGTTTGTTTAATTACACGTATACACGTTTGTTAATGTGTTCGTTTATTTTCGTTTATTTAATGTTAATTTATTATACCTGATTATTATTTACGGATATTATGTTAATGCTTAACTAGTTCATTTAATATTAATTTATTATACTCGATTATTATTTATCGATATTTATGTTAATGTGTTCGTTTATTTTCATTCATTTAATGTTAATTTATTATACTCGATTATTATTTATGGATATTATGTTAATGCTTAACTAGTTGTGATTAAAAATATTGAATTTTATTTTTCAGAATAGTATATGTATATTTATGTTAGTGACATGTTCGCTTATATGCTTATGAACCATTCGATTATGTAAGTTTTAATTTTAATGCACAAACATGAACTATAGTTTTCGTTCAAGTATGCTTTCATAAATTGCTCATGAACAAGCTAATTTCAATTGTTCGGTTGGGTATAGCCCTGGTCGATTTTAATGTTTCTGGTTTGATTGGTTTTAGATAAGATAGAGAACTAAATTGAATTTTTTTTATACATAGATTGAATGATACCTGGATCTGATTAAACTCGATAAAAACCAAAATAAAGATTAGCTCCTATCAAGTCCGGACACCGATTCAAATATGCTTAATTGGTTCCATCTCGAGTCATTCCTTGATCCGATGTGCACCAGTTGTTTATGTTGGTTTCTATTTGCTATAAATACTACTTAAGCAAATCAAAATTCAATATTTGTTTCTTTAAATGAAGTATAATCATTCTATGTTGTACATTTACACTCGTTTGCAAAAATGTTTTATAATATTGCATTTTTGAGGTTTAACCATAGAGAATTAGAGATGACTGGTGTGATTTACGCTGAAAAATAAATAGTTTTATTGGAGTATGTAGTAACTTTGATTTATACCTCCACAAATATACTGGAAATTTAGAAAACATAGTAAACAACGATACATACATAAGTATATGTGTAGAGAGAGGTGACATTTAAGTTACTTTAATAAAATAATTAGTAAACGAATTATGAGATCCTAATATGAAAAAAGGTGAAAAGAAGTTGAAGATAGGATTGATAACTCGAAGAACTATTTGAGCATCCACAATATAACAAATAAAAACAACTACAAAGTCTGTTAGCCGCTATTACATTCGATCTTCACTCATTGTTAAAAAAATTACATTTTCCTTTCAAAACTAAAATCTTTCACAATCAATGCTAACATCTTTCACAATTATCCTTGTATTTTTACATCACCATCACACTTCACATGTGCTTTCGTAAATCATAACTACATATTTTTTAAGTTGTCAAATGATTATACAAGTTTCACCCGCAATATCAGAATATAACTTAAATCAATCCGTTTATATATATATATATATATATATATATATATATATATATATATATATATATGAAATAGAGCACATCTGGTTTTCGTTATTACAGAATTTTTTTCCTGAACTGCGATATGGATTACATAAAATAGAAGGGACCTAGCAAATTGCTGGATCAAAACCAAGAAAACACCTCGAATCAGTTACACATTACATGTTATCAAAATTCAGCACCATGTTACCCCAACGAGACCAATCGAGCTAGTTGGAGCTCGATCATAAAAGAAATAACCAATAATAATAACAATTAAAGGTGAAAGGTACAATGCCTTATGATGATTTCTTCAAACACCATGCAAATACAAAAATCGAAAGCTAAAACAGCAATAAGAATGAAGGAAAGGCAAAACTGGAACTCAAATGTGTCTAAATAGGGCAGGGTGGGATATCAAGAGTTAAACCTGCTTGAATCTGACCCCAACCGATTAGTCGCCAATGCTTCTCCACTCTCCTGCTTAGAGCGATCTTCTCACCTTTGCTAGTGCACACGGGTGATGTCAGCTGCAGTTTTGCTAAATCGTTCTTAACCGCCAATACACGGGCCCCAGTGGACATGGAACCTATGTTCAGCATGAGTATTTCTGCCTTTGACAACTTTGACACCTTCCCCTGCTTTTCTGTTCCTTTTGTTTTCACACCCAACAGCCGACGTAAAAGGAAAAAGTTCACCTGAAAAAGAGCAGATAAAATGAGCCCAAACGCGCTTAGCCCTATTATTACGGATTACAAAGAAAAAAAAAGTTGGTTAGCCTTCGAACATTTTTTATCACTTTCTTTAAATTTTACATACGATTAATGCATTGAATATGATTAGAAAAACTATACTATGATTTATTAATCTAACTATTAATTGAGAGTTTAACAAGCCAAGCTACTTGTGAGCTACACAAGATTGGTACGCTTAAAGCTCAAATCCAGTCAAGCTTAAACGAACAAATAGAATAATAAATAATAGATAAGTCTAGCTCGAGCTTGAAAATATTGCTCACAAGCCAAGCTAGAGCTTTAGGCTTGAAACGAGAAAGTAAATTGGCAAAGCTCGAGGTTGGGCTCAGCTTGTGTACACCCCCTGCTTTCAATACAGTGATTAATGAGGTGTGGTTATATTAGAGGTGGTAAGATGGATGGGTTGGCTTTTGGGCAATGGATATGGTACAATCAAATTCGGGTTGAAACTGATGCGGTTAGGTTGACCAGCAAAAAAAGTTTGTAACTTCTTTTCACGTGTAATGACTGCTTACCTCTAGCTCGACATAAACATCAGGTAGCGACCCAACTTCCCCAAGAACCTGACCCACCAAACGATCAGCACGGGTCAACATAGGGTCCATTGTTGTTCCAACTCCAATAAGACCACCAGGTACAGCATATTGAAGTTCATTCTGTTCTGCATATAGTGACACTATTCTGGAGTAGATCGGGGTACACTTAATGTTGCCACTCTCATCTTTAACAACAATCCCGGGACGAACCTCAATATTCTGGTTTACCTTCAACACACCCTGTATAAAACAAATATTCGCTTATTAGTAATGCAACAATAACTATGTTAGATTTCATTTTTTTCCTTCTATATAATACTTTCACAATACAACAAATAGTACCAAAATGAATAAAACGAAGGAAAACAAACCTTGAGAATACTTCCACCAGCAACACCACCTCTAATCTCATCAACCTCAGATCCAGGTTTGTTAACATCAAATGAACGGATTACTATCATATTTGGAGGTGAAATGAAGTTTCTCTCTGGAATAGGAATCCGCTTAATTATGTATTCACAAACGACATCAATATTATACCTAAGCTGAGCAGATACTGGGATGACTGGTGCACCATCAGCAACAGTCCCCTGATAACAAATATTTAGAAAATGAGAATATGATGAAACAAAAGAGTTAAAATCGATTTGTATCAGATGTGTGCGTTTTTTTTTACGTGCCAGGTCTGGGTTGACCTGAGATAGTTTTTGTCCAGAATTGTGAATCTACTACAAACAACTATATTCATTTTAAAAATGTATATATTTAGAAGAAAATGATTTAGGTGGCTTGATGCATGAAAAATACACTATGGGAAAATTTTCCACCCATTTGAGATGTTTCCTAAAAAAGCTGGTATTTTTTATTTCACTCATTTGAACCATAACGATAAAAACACCCAAATCAACTCATACGTAAATGGATCAAATATTTCGCCAATAGACAATAATGAACAAAAAGTAGAAAAAGGACCATTGCAGATAACCTGAATGAATTTCTGAATTGCCTCATGTTGATTAATGGCTACATTTTCCTGAATTAGATCAACCTTATTTTGAAGAATTATAATATGCTGGAGCCTCATAATTTCAACAGCAGCCAAGTGCTCAGATGTCTGAGGTTGGGGACAACTTTCATTTGCTGCTATGAGAAGTAACGCTCCATCCATAATTGCAGCTCCATTAAGCATAGTAGCCATGAGAATATCATGTCCCTGTGGAAATTTAATAAAAAAACTTTGAACTGTCCATTAGCAGGAAGAGATACAATGTTTTAAATATACTAATACTGAGAAAAAATTTGAAGTTAAATCTTTTCTGCAAAAGGCTCATTAGGACTGCAATAGACTCGTGATAGGACTTGCTAAACTTCAATTAATGGAACTAAAGTCATGATGCTGTTTTTAATACACTTATAGTCGGTTCCCCATTGTTCGAACGAACATGTTAGCTGCTAGAGTGCTAGTCTGTGACCTATAATGTTCTATATTACTATGGAATTAACATCACTTTGTAAACCTGTTTGCAGCCTATATCAGAAAGGCATAAACTACTACCATTGCTTCTCATGTTTCAACAAATATGATTCAAAAGGCTAGAAATTAGCCAATGCTAATTTCTGAAGTATAGCAAAATAAAGTTATGTTGTAACCAATCTAGAAATATACAAATCTGATCATATTTATAGAGGCTTTCTAATCATTTTTGTAGCAGTTTTCAAGAAAAATCTCTGATCCTGTTGAATACTTACCGGGCAGTCAACAAAGGATACATGCCTCATCAATTTCATCTTGCTATTCTCAAATCCAGGTACATCACAAGGAGGGTTATCTTCTTTTCCACTTCCATATGCCCTGCAAAATTTCAAACAAATTTTTAGCATGCTGAGTTATACTAAATGCCAAAATACAGTGATACTGTTTTATGTGTAATCTTACTTGTAACACATGGGTCGAGGGCACCTTTCATCTTCGCATTTGTATATCTTTGCATTGGCATACCCAAGCTTAATAGTGATGTTACGTTCCAATTCATTTTTAAATCGAACAGTCTGCATATGAATGATAACCACATTATTAAAATGTTTCTCAACAAGAGATGTAAAAAAAACATGGAAGCCTTGCATCATCTACATTCTATTATATAACTACGCTCATTATTCTAGTAACAAATGAGGCAACTAAAGTATCTTATATGAGAAAAGTTATCTCTTTGCAAAATTTCATCCAACAACTAAACAATTTAAACCTACTCGGTCTTTTTGCATACGAAGGTGGCTGTCATTAATGGACTTTGGTTTCAAGACTGATGTCAAATAAAACAAAACAAGAACGAGAGTTTGATGGCACACCTATATTACAAGTTGGAATAATTATCTAATGACTTATATTACAGGATAAACCATGGTATACAAATTAGTCATATCCCGGAATAGCAACCAAACTATAATGGGTTACCACTACTCCTTTAACACAAAGACAACGATAAATTCTCCGGTGAAACATGACTTCTACAGTAACCATTTTCTGTGTAATTATGTTGTAATTCAGTGATTTGTTATATGCAAAAAGAATGAAACATAAATTGAATGGATTCTCTTGATATTTTGGTTGATAGTGAAGATCAGTGGGAGAAAGATGAGATTAAACACAATTATCAAGATGTTACACAGCTGTAGCGAGGTAAAAAGATACTGTTTTTCCTTCCTACAACTAGTACTAAGATAATTCGATTAATTTTGCAGTAACAGCAAACAGAAAAAAGAATTACCTGCACACCAGATATTGCTTTTACAACTGTTGATTTGCCATGAGCCACATGACCAATAGTACCTGTTCAAACAGATAGAAAACAACAAATTCATGAACAATTTAGATTAACAGGTATAAAACTAGAGCCATTGATACATAAGCAGATCGAACATACAAAACTTCAAGTAAATCACATTAATTTACCAATATTAATCGTCGCCTGTCGAGATATGACCTCCGGCGAAAGCGGATGCAGCGTCGCTACATCCAGCTTGCTCAAATCCTGCTCCATTAGACCTTTGCGAGCCATATTCACTGTTCTTACAGGAATTCGCACTACTCGAAACCAAAATCTGATTACAAAAACCCTAAATCACCACAAAACCTGCGTCAAATAGCAAGTGTCAGACGCTATACGCACCGTCAGCACGTTGAAAAACCTGATGTGCAAATACATATAAAGTTCAACAAATCGTAAATCGAAATTCAAACACAAATTAACCTCTTTTGAAGTGATGAAGCACCGAATCGCTGATGCGTTATAGAGATTCTGATCGTTTGATAATGGTGCTGATAGTAGTGGTGGTGGTGATGGTCGTCTGCTAGGGTTTCATTCAGGGTTCTATTGCAAAGCAGACAACACCATCAATTGACTCCGCACATGACAATATTGTGACTTGGGCACCACGTTCCGGGTGGGTTGAATAATCCGACTAGAATGGGTTGATTTTTGTTGTTTTTACTTTTTATATCACGGTATTTTAATGTCTCTGTACTTAAAACAACAATAACGTTATTATTATGTGTTATAAAGATTACGTGCTTAAGTTGTAAAATTGAATTTTTATAGACGTACACATTGAAAATACGTATGTAAGGTCTAAGTAGACCGACAACTACTTTCATACATACGGAAGCCTTGTGTATCAGGTTTGTTTTCTTTAACTTGATGTAATATTATACCAAAATAAACAATAACTCAAACTATCTATTATGATGCAATGTTGGTGCATATGTATGACATGATGAAAGAAGTCAATCATTTTATACCTTAACTTTTTTGGTGGTCTCAGGTATGTTTTTTTCTCATTAGTTAATATTAGTCCACAATTATTTTATGGGTCTGTTATAGATACATTTAAGGGTCTGTTATAGATACATTTAGGGGTGTTCATTTTCGGATATTCGAAATTTGAATATTCGAAATTGGATATCCGAAAATTTCGCATTTGGATTAGGATATCCGTTCGGATATCCGAATTTCAAAAAAAATTGTACTATTTGATAAATTTTATAAAAATATAATAAATTTTATTAAATTTATTCCATATATCCAAAGTATTTATTAAAATATCTGAAAATATCTAAAATATTTATTTAATATTAATATTTTTTAAAATTTTATAAAAATATTTGGATATTTCGAATATCCGAAATATCCAAAAATTTTCAAAATCACTATCCGAATCCGAATCCGAAATTTCGGATATCCAAATTTTGGATTTTTGGATATTTCGGATTTGGTTTCGGATTTGGTTTCGGATTCGGTTTCGGTTTCGGATTCGGATATTTTTTAACACCCCTAGATACACCCAAGGTGATATCTGAACGTCTTCGATACGGCCCGTAAGAGCCTTCACGGGCCGTATTGGTCTGTAAATATCAAATCAGTCAATTCATGATGTTTTACGGGCCGTAAGTTCATATTTTTTTACGGCTTGTATTGTCCATTACGGCCCGTAATAACAGAGCCGTAATGAGTCTTATGACCGTATGTAAAATACTTATTTTTTTATTTTTGATATTTTTAATATTTTTCATTCATTTATGATTATTAATTAATTTTATTTTTGGGATTATTTTTCATTTTTATAAAACACTTATTTATAAGTTATATATAAATAAATGTTTTAGTTGTAGCATTCACATTCTGTTCTGTAAAAATTTATGAGTATAGTATTTAATTATATAAAATGTTTGTAAGTAAACTACAAAAAAACATTAGTAATTTGTGTTATTACAACATTATTCTTCCTCTTCTCTATCTCTATCTCTCTCTCTCTCTCTCTCTCTCTCTCTCTCTCTATATATATATATATATATATTATATATATAATATATATATATATATATATATATATATATTATATATATATATATAGATATGTGTGTGTGTGTGTGTGGAGATAGAGAAAAAAGAATATATCAATAACCAATATTAACATGTTATATTTTAAAATTAATTACGCTATAAAAATAAGGTTTAAGTTATACAAACACTCATTTATGTTATTGAGACACCCTATTGTCTCTACATCTCTTCATGTATTCATATGTATGTATAGAAAGATATAGAGGGGATAAAATAAATTGGGTGTATCAATAACATACCCCTATAATAATTTGAAGTTTAATTTTTTTACTTTATATATACCTTTAAAGTAAATTCAAATTCTTTATCTTTAATTTTTTTGCTATTTAAAATATTTATTTACAAATTTTATAAATTAATTTATATTAAACTAAAAAAGTACTATAACCTAATTAATTTGAAATTATTAAAAAACATTTTTTGAAAAAAATAAAAATTTAAAGAAAAAAATTAAAAATTAGGAAATTTTACTTGCGGTCATAAGCCTTGTTACGGCCCCGTAAATTAAAATCATTACGTGGCATAACGACCAATATGTGCCGTAACATTTTATAAAGTCACGATTTAGTGTTTTACAAACCAATACGACCCGTGAAACAATTCAAAAAGTGTCTGCATAACACTTAACAAAGTGTTTGTATATCACATACCCTATTTTAATGGTTAAGCAAATGTCAACTTCCATATATGATAAGATATGGCAGCTTTGGCTTTTTGTACGGGAGGGATGCACGTAAGCACATTTCACTCTTAATTACAGTTTAATTTTTTTATATTTAAAGTTTGTTAAAATATTTGTCCTTTCTTTAGAATTTTATTATGTTTTATTTTATTTACATGGCATGATATGTTATTTATTATGAGATTCAGTTGGCTCAAGAATCTGCATGGGAGGTAACAAAAACTATGTTGAAGAACAAATGAGTTGGTGCATTTTTAAAAGGTTAGTTTTTTTTTCCTGGTTAATGTTTGTATTGTCTTTCTTGACTAAAATAATTTGACTTTTAGGTTGTAATGTTTATTTGAATAACCATTTCCCTACTACAATTTTGACACTGCATGACGTGGATCATTGGAAATGTGAAACATTTTTTGATATACAATGATTTAAGTTGATTGATTTTGGTTGTGTGTTTTGTTGATCAAATAATCGTTGTGGATGATCTGATGTTTAGATTGTAAGATCAAATGGATATATTAATCATATTACGATATAACACATTTCCAAAATGATCCAATGTCCTAAAATTTTAGTTATTGTTGGTTGCTACTTTTGACGGTCAAAAGTAGCATATGTGATTAGGGGAATTCCAGTTAAGGCTTATACAATTTAGTGGTTTTGCTACTTTGATATTTGTCTATACTCATAAGATTAGTTTAATTCATAATATTTTCCCAAAAACTTATAATATCTTATGGAAGTTCTGAATTATTTGTAGAACTGTAAAACCCTCTATTATTTTGTATCAAGCTTGATGTTTAAGTTTTCTCATCGATGATGTTCTATTAAATTTTCTCTTTCCGTTATTTATTATTATTCGCCGTATTTTTAGTATGACATTCATCATTCATATACTGATGTATTAAGGGTATTATCTCGGGTAGGGCCTATCTGCCGTATTGCTTAGGCAAGCTACACATACAATTGCAAGGCTTGCTTATTCTGGTACAATCATCAAGGACCATACTACTACACATGTAATAATAGATTAATCTAATTTCCCATGTAATTAATAATGTGAGTTTTTAATTACTTACTGTGATTCAATCAAATAAATCACTTGAGGAAAATGATGAAAATCACCTGCCTTTGAACTAGAAAACTCTATGTGGCCAAACAACTTGAGTAATTGGAGCTTCTTTGGAAAATCATGATGATCTAGCATTGATTCGTATGCAAACTGATGCAAAATTGCATGTTGCTTAAGCCGTAACTACACAAATACATATCATGCACTATATATATGATAACAAAGGTATATTGACTTTTTGGAAATATGCAGGTCCCATGGTCTTTAGGGCTATGGCATTGAACATGTGAATGCTTGCTTCTTATGATCAATGTGTAGATTTATTTAAAATATTTTTAGCTTTGGTGAGTCAACGATAATCTTAAGTAAGATTTTAAGCTTCATAGTTCTAATTTGGATAATAGTTTTAATTTGGATAGATTACACACAATACAAGTTAAACTTTTTAATGATTTTAACATTATGTTGCATCTCATTATCATTTTAGCAAAAGTCATTTTAAAAAAACATTATCATTTTAGCAAAAGTCATTTAAAAAAAACTTATGAATTATCATTTTGAGTTTTTCACTTGATCAATTTTTTTTCACATGGCATGGCATCAAGTGGTGTTATATCAACATATTACATGTAAATTCAGTTCTAATGAGAATGTTTGCTAAAAATGATGATAGTTATAAGTTTATTTTTTATTTTATGCATCATTTTTATATTAGGTTGAAAAAGTTTACAATTTTCATTTCAATTCAAATAGTTTGCCATTCTAATTTAACTTTTTAAATAACTAAAACATTTGAATATCAATTATTATAATCAAAATTCACTTGCTACTTTAAATTACCGTAGAAAACAATATATGGCAATCTTGTGGCCCTAAATAAGATCTATAAGATCTGTGATGATTCGTGGTATAAATTGAGCCATTTTTGTTTGTGATTTCTTTTTTGCTTTTGTACGTGTCACTTTTGTATCAGGGTACTTCATTGCATTAAATTAAGTATATTGTAGTTGAATTTGATTTGTAGTATGTGAACATTGTATCATCTTGGTTAGCTAAAAAGGATCATATAATCATACATTATGCATTACCACTTATAAATTAATAGAATGATGTATCTTACATTAAAAACTCTTGAGTTTAATTGATTCACCAATGAAGTTTTTATATTTTCTCCTCGATCAATGGTTTTATCATTTTAGGGTTTTGATTACAGTGGTTTTATAGTTTTTCAAGATCGAGAGCATACAGGTCTGCAGCGTTCGATAATTACGAATACATATATAGATTTTCACTTCATTAACCCGTGTAATGCACGGGTTACTAAAGCTAATTGTTTTTATATTACGGTATTTTGGTGCCTTGATACTTAAAACAAGAATAACGTTATTATTATGTGTTATAAATTGTAAAATAGTTTTTTTATAGACGTATACATTGAAAATACGTATGTAAGGTCTAAGTGGACCGACAACTAAACTTTCATACATACAGAAACCTTGTGCATCAGGTTTGTTTTTTTAACTTGATGTAATATTATACCAAAATCAACAATAACTCAAACTATCTATGATGGAATGTTGGTGCATATGTATGATATGATACAAAGAGTCAATCATTTTATACCTTAACTTTTTTCTAACATTAACGTTACAATGATTTGTTTTTTATCATCTATCTATCTCTCTAAACGCATTTAATGCAACTATCTTCATCATCTTATCTCTATATTTTTTTTAAACAGATTAACTTAATCAAATAAAAACTAATATTAAACTTACAAAATTTAAATAACATTTCAATATTTAAAAAAAATCTCAAGGAAAACAAAAGATCTTAAAAAATACCTTTAACTGTCTAGATTAGATATTTAGATGTTTTTAATGTAAAACTCATCATCAAAATTTAGATCTTCAAACAGGTGGCGTTGTATGAGTAGACGAACAAAATAACATTATCATTGTGAATATAATACACATTATTAAGATGTTTTAAATGTAAAAGAAAATCTCGATATCATACAAGTAGCAACTCGCATGGTCACTATTTTCCAACACTACATGCTTTTGTTTGAATTAATATGATAGTCAGAAATATTATACTCGTAAGTATAGTACATTGCAACTAAATTTCTGTTGGTTGTTTTAGCTGTTAGGTTTAGGAAATATAGTGTTTGTAACACTACTAAGATTATTTCTGATACGTTTTATATACATTTTAACTCATGTCTTAATTGCAAAGAGAAAATAAATAAAAACATACAAAAAAAAATATCATATTAAACGTATCGTATCGCATCATACACATGATAACTTATCAATTATTATCATGTTTTAAAACATCCTAAGGGTTTACATGGATAAGATTCCGATTCAAGTAATAATCTATACTATATATAAAGTATATGAGAAGGATGTTTTAAGATAACATTAAGTTAAGAATACTTACCTTACATAATGTATAAGGTAGATAAAATAATATTTTTAACATTATTTACAAATTATCTCTTACAATTAGTTACATAGTAACCTTATAATTACTATAAATTACATAAAATTTTACATTATCTACCTATAAACTGTAACATCTCGTATTTTCTTTTAACTAAAAGTTAACTTCGTTACTCTTACAATGGTTATTATTGTTAATTTTGAAACTCATGTGTTGTTTGTGCTTATTCATTATTGTCTTTAGGTTAAAATAAATATTAAATAAAAATAATAATGTTAATATAAAAAAAAGTAATAATAATAATAATTATGATCATAATAATAATATTTGTAATAATAATTGAATAATAATAACTATAATAATGTTACTAATGATAATAAAAAAATAAATGGTATAGTTATTAATTTAACAATGTTTAATACTTTAAGTAGTTAAAGATTAGGGGGTCTTAATGTCAATTTATAAACTTTATATTGAAGTTTCTGCTTAAAATAAAAAGAAACTTAATGTTGAGGGACCAAATGTGTAATTAATCAAAACTCTTTTCTCTCTCCCCGATTTTCCGGCCGCCGGCCGGCGAAGCTCCGGCGCGGCGCCGGCAACAACCAAAAGCCATTAAAACGCATAAAAATGAACCCCAAAACGTTCCTAACCGGTTTGTGGAGTCGATTCGAACTTAATCACGAACTAAATTGTGTTAAAACATCGGTTACAAACCTTAAACGATCGTATAACCGATACCTTTAATTCCATAGCCGTTCGGGCATTAAATCTCTATAATAATCCGATTAAATGAACCTACACAATCATCTACCTTTTCCTAATAGATTACAACAGTCAATTTCACCTGAAACACACACAATCATTGAGTTCGATCACCACAAACACCGAGACCTGCAACCAACGGGTTCATCACCTTCCGAGCTTCAATTGTTGAAATTGACATAGGGCTTTGAGTCAAGACCAACTCTCGTAGCTTCCCACAAGTTTAATTTGATTATCGTTGAGGTTTGCCTATCCATCAAGACTCCCACGTCCGCAACGTCTCTTCGGGTGTTCAAACACCAATTCAATAACAATTCGGGTAATTAACACCATATGTATACTCGATTTCACATGGGCAAGCAAAGCCCTATGATTGATTTCATTATCAATATCAATTCGATGTTCGATTGGAATCAAATCGATTCTAGGGTTCTTATGAAATTGGGGGTTTTGCTTATATGGGTTTTTAATGTTTTAAAACCAAGATCTACCGCGGCTGGATGCCTTGGTTCACTGGTTAAACACTCTCATCACCACTTAGAGGTCCCGGGTTCGAACCCGGACACCCTCAAACATTTTTTAAGGCTTTTCAGCCCTTAAATAAATTATAGAAAATTTTTAATAAATATAAAAAGGGTTTTTGTAAACTCTAAATATTTTTCAAAGACATCAAATTATTTTCTATAATTTTTCTAAAGTTAATTAATTAATTTTTTTTATATATAAAGAATTTTAACAAAGGATGTTCTTGGTTAATTTCTATTAAAATGGACTTTGAATGATAAATTAATAAATTATTATTGGTCCAAATATTACTATTAAGTTATTATCGTTAAAATCTTGATTATTTCAAATATTTATTCAAGTTTATATTTAAACTTCACTAGCTATTAACGATGAGCTAATGTTATTTTTTTTATAATAATTTACACAAATGGTATATTTCTTTGTACATTTTTTTGACGACTACAAAGATCCCCAAACTCCACTCGAAATTTTAACTCTCGTTAAATCAATAATTCAATTATTAAACTTAAATCTTGTAATTACATATGTTTAGGTGCCTTGTGACGTTATCTTGGAACGACGTTTGCTATTCTTAAATAATCTCCATTATATACATATTATCACGTGAGTTTTCCTTGCCCCATTTTATTTTATTTCACACTACTTTGGGGTGAAACATGATTATCTATACATTGTACACTTATTAACGTTTGAGACTTGTAAGCACATGCAATTCATCTTATTATTATGTCATGGTTATTTGTGTATTGTAAGTGTTTATATGAGATACATAGTTTTGTTTACAATCATTAACTATTGCTAGCCTGGCGACGTCTTAGATCTTTGGGCCTGACAAGCCTATTTGGTGCTAAAGTCGATGTATTGCCGACTCCTAGGAGCCGTATGCTTGTGCACTAGGGAACCAAATACACTTAGCCAATCTTTTATACTTGTAATCAAGTCGAGGTTTGATTGTAACGTTATGTGTTCTATACCTTACTAGCTTATAACCTATGACATGAATTGCTACTCGTAACCTTTTTCTTATTATGTATGAAAACCTTGGAAACTCACCAACTATTTTTAGTTGACTCTTATTTTTATCATGTTTCAGGAAATCCCCAAGTTTAAAGTGGACTTTTGAAGCTTGGAAATAAAACTAGGACTTGGACCTAGTTAAATAAATAAATGTTATGCTACGTTTTGTTTTGTTTGGGATTATTTCATGTTTTGAGACTTATGGTTGTAATGACTTTTGAAACTTATAATTTTAATAATTACATTTAAATATAGCGTTATGTGGCTGTGAACAATCTTAACCCTCACATCTCGACGATTCCGCCGTCAAGGTTGGGGTGTGACATAAACCAAAAAAACTTAATTTGTTTTAAGATTTTTGTTATATCAATCTATTATGTTTAAAAACTTTTTGATACTACAATCATAAATGTGTACTTTTTAAACGTTTTGGTGTAATTTTTTTGCTGAACCTATATGTATTTTATAAGGTAGAATAAGTTAATGTAAAAATTTACAAATTATCATTCAAAATTTATTTATTTTGTATTTTAAATTTTAACTTAAAAAATATAATAAACTTTTATAAATTACTACAAGAATAACAAGCAAGTATACGTGTATTCCACACATATCGGCATTTTCGAACGTTTGAGAAAGAAGAAGAAACCACCCACAACGACGCCGTTTAACACCAAAGCTTCTGGAAACGTCTCTTCTATAGCTATAAACTACCCCTCACCCACCCCCACTGCAAATCATCTCTAGGGTTTCGTTATCCATTGCCATTTTCAATCAATTCCACCACAAAAACACCATTATCACCTCCTCAAGGTATGCAAAACGAACTTCAATCAATTCAAAACCAACATTATTCTTCAATTCACATCGATTTTGCATGATGGTAACGATTGATTTCATCTTTGATTTGTGTGTGTTGGTATAGCTGTAGGATATGGCTTCTGCTCAGTTGACATCAACATGTGTTCTTCCATCGTTTGAAGGTCTAAGGTCTTCACCTTCGAAAGTTTCATCGGTTGCGGTGTCTACGCCTTTTAGAAGCTTGACACTACGATCAAACCGTGTTCTTGTCGTTAAATCTGCCACCACTGTTGCTCCAAAGGTTGATTGTTGCGTCAATTTGTGAACTTTTGTTCGTTTTCTGTTGATTTTGGTTCACTGAGGGGTTGTTTGATCGTGCAGTATACTTCGTTGAAACCATTGGGTGATAGAGTGTTGGTGAAAATTAAAGCTGCAGAGGAGAAGACTGTTGGTGGGATACTGTTGCCATCAACTGCACAGACTAAACCTCAAGGGGGTGAGGTTGTTGCTGTTGGAGAAGGTAGAACAATTGGAGATAAGAAGGTGGAGATCGGTGTGAAGGTAATTGTTTGATCGATTTTGAAGTTTTCGACGCTTAAACACTCGTATTGGATGATTGCATTGGATGTGAACTAACTGACAGCTGTTTGTATGATTGTTTTGAAGACTGGTACACCAGTTGTGTATTCCAAATACGCAGGGACTGAGGTTGAGTTCAATGGGTCAAATCACCTCATATTGAAGGAGGATGACATTGTTGGTATTCTTGAAACAGATGATGTTAAGGATTTGAAGCCTCTTAACGATAGAGTTCTTATCAAGGTAGTTACTTTCATACTTTGAACAACTGATACAATCTTGTGTGCCGTCATTAACCTGGACAATGTTGATGTGCATATGCTTTTCTGATCTTGAATCGCTATTCGTTATGATTGCTGTTTTACTGTTTTGCATATACTCATACGCTTGACGTTGGATAACAGGTTGAGGAGGCTGAGGAAACAACTGCTGGAGGCTTGTTGCTAACGCAGGCGAGCAAGGAGAAACCCTCCATTGGCACGGTGAGTTAATGATGTCTGTACAAATAGTTGCATCATAGATGATATATATGTAATAAAGGTGGCATTTTTAGTCATTTTACTAATAAATAGCTTGATTTGGGTTGTGTTGTGTTTATCTTAAATGGGTCAAATAATAACTTCAGCTGAATTGGAACCTGCAATGTGTTAACAGGTTGAAAGTTTCTAAACACATTCTCGGTTTTTTAATTCAAAGATTGTATTACTGAAATAATGGAAGCTGGCAGCCTGGCTGTTTTGACCCATACTAAACAATGAATTGCTTGCCTGAACCTGTTTGACCCGTTACCTGTCTAAGTCAACCCTTTCATATTGTCACCTCGAATATGCAGCAAATGCCATGTTTTGGTTAAATGACTAGTGTTTTGTTTTTAGATAATGCCTTGTGCAGTTGTGCTTACTACATGTTTATGAGCTTTGGAAATGCAGGTGATTGCAGTCGGGCCGGGACCTCTGAATGAAGAAGGAAACAGAACAGGAGTGCCACTGTCTCCAGGAAACACTGTTCTTTACTCGAAATATGCGGGGAACGAGTTCAAAGGGGCTGATGGTTCAGAGTACATCGCTCTTCGTGCTTCAGATGTCATGGCTGTTCTTTCATAGTGTCTAGGCTTACGATTTAGATATCTAATTTTCAAAAAGGAAAAAAGATAACATCGTGTTTCAGTGTTGTAATCATGCATTTGAAACAAATTTTCCATATGTGCTACATAGCAATCAATTAGAGTTCTTGGAGCCTGTTATTAGAGATTCATTTTGCTAGAAAATAACTTACGAACCAAGATTTTCATTGGGTTGGTTGAGAACTCACGAACCAAGATTTTTGGAGGTGTACCCAGTAGGTGATGTTTCTTGATCGAAATGTACATGTCAAGTTAGTCAACTCTAGGTGAAAGTTTGGTCAGGTGTATGTTTACAGGTTCATCAGCGTGAGTGCGTGACCAAGCACACACGGATCACACACACGGATCAGGGTGACTGTTAGAGCATCTCTAGTTGAACCTTTTGCATTGGCTATCCCCTTAATCCACCTTTTCTCCAGTCATGGTTGTAACTTCTACCTTAGAGAAACACGACGTCTAGGAGCCACTTAAGCCCATACTTCTGTCCTTTGTCTCTTGATTGCAGTGTCAGATGCTCTTAGTTGAAATAACATGACTTGCTGTTGATCGCCTTTACACTGAGCTGGTAAAATACTGAACTTTTTCTATCTGAGGGTGGTCATCACAATAGAGGATGGATTTGATCACCATTTGCGGTGAGGTTATTGCCATTGTGAAAGGCATCATTTCCTAAATATGTAGAGGTTTGTCAGCATTAGGTTCAAGTGATCGCCGTTTGCATTGTCGCCGTTTGCATTGTATATCTCTCATTCTCTCGTTCTTTTGGATCGCTCACTTGACTAAGGAACATGACCATGCAGCATGTAAATGCAAAACTCACACAAGGACCTTTCATGTGAATCTGCAAGAAATCTCAAACCTTCTTTTTTAGTGTTGTAGCAGCCTACTGTTGCTTTAGTGATGTTGCATTGTTGCCTATTGTTTGACCGACTGAATACTATTGTTGCATTCTAACCTGTTGTCAATGCAAATGGTGATGAGTTCAAGACTTTTCTGATTCCTAAAAGTGATCGCCAATGGCAGTGGCGATAACCCAATTAATCGTGAATGCAACTGGCGATCACTTGAACCGCAAACCAACAACCTAAATGTTGTCTGCTGAGTACGTCTTTGGGAAGTGATCGCTGTTTACAATGGTGATTGTCCCATTGTGGATGGTGATCAAATCTAACCCCTCTTGTATCCATGTACTACTTGTCTTCATATCTATGGCTTATTACTTGCTTTCATGTGATAAAAACCAACTACATTATGAGATGGTTACAAATGGATCAAATTGAACATTTGAAACAAACCAATACATTGCAACACAAAACAATCAATCAGATTCACATATCACTATTGAGGCGTAAAATCGCATTGATTTCTTGCAAAAAAATGAAAAAAAGAATAAAAGAGTAAAAGAAATAGTGTTAAATATGAAATTTAGTGTTTGATCATTAATAATCATAGTTAATTACTTTAGATAATCTTACAAAAGAATAAAAGCTATTGTTAAAATTCATAATACAATACATAATATGAATAGTCAGCTCAAACAACATTAAATTCACCACTAGCATGAACCTCTTTGACCCTCTTTTCATACTCATCTTCTTCTTCTTCTACATCTTCTTCGTCAACTTCCTCATTCTCATCGTCCTCCTCTGCTCCCCAGCCAAAATACCCTACTGATTTTGATGACGGTGGAAGATTTCTCGCCTCTTCTACAATCTTCATGATCTCATCCACGCTTTGTAGCGAAGAACTTGCATTGTCGCGTTGATAATAGTTGGTTTGAGTTGATTCCATAAGCTCTTTTGGTAAATTCTTCAAGAACCATGGATGATTCTTGATTTCCTTGATTGTAATCCTCTGTTTGATCATTATAATATATCTTTCAACACAAAGTTATAAGTATTTAAAAAAAATTTATAAAAATTGTTTCTAACCCTTATAGGATTCGCGACGAATATGCGTGAGAGTAGTTGTTTGCATTCTTGAGATATGTGGACGTAGTCTGGGATCTTGTACTGAACAGCCATAATACGCTGCAAGAAAGTTTGGGTTGGATAATAAGTCAAAAGATTATGTTTATTATGTTAAACTAATAAATAGTTTCTTGATCTTCCTTTGTACATTTCAAAGACATTTGATGTGTTTTGGTTAGATAATTACATTATTACAATAATAGTTCATAAACGATTAAAATTACTGTAGTTTTAATATGTTAACATAAAATAGAAATCGGTTTTTGAGATTTTGGTTAACAAAACCTAAATTTGATGGATGTTATTTGTACTTACAGTGATGGTTTTTCTGAAATTTTTAGGATCGGATGGATCTTCAAATGGGTACGCACCAACTAGCATAACATAAAGTGTCACTCCACATGACCACACATCGGCCAACTACAAAATACATAAAAACAGACCATCATAGATTAACACATGCCATTCTTATAAAATTAGGATATATTGTGTGGGTGTGTAATGTTTTGTACCTTGCCATCATACTCTCGCCGAGAAAGAACCTCTGGAGCAATATAAGCTGGAGTGCCGACAGTTGATTTGGGTCTTGAATGTAAAAGCGACGACTATGTAACGCACATATATACAATAAATATGTGTTTGATACCAGATAACAACCAACAAAACATGAAAACAAACCTTTGAATAGCCAAAGTCGCATATTTTGAGGCGAGGTGCTCGACTCCCGTCTAGAAGTGTATTTTCCAACTTTAAATCTCGATGACATATTTGCTACAAGTAACAAGATCGAAACCATAAACGTGGACGATTACTTGCTAATATATGAAGATCAATCAATGATAAAACACAAAGAATCACGAGAACACACTTTAGTTTTATATGTTGTAAACCGTTACTTATGAAAATATGATATTATACCAGTTTAAACGGGATATGTGAAAATACTCGGATGCTAGACATTTATGATCTTCCTAATTATTCTTCAAATGAAAACATATTTTCAAGTGTTTTCTTTTCTGGAAATTTACATGTATAATTATGTTTTAAGGATGAATAATATAAGTTTATTCATATAAATTTATTTAAAAAGTTACCTCATTCTATGTGTAAATCAGTATAATTATTTTTTTCTTATGATTGTTTTTTTAATCACCTTTTACTTTCGTTTAGTTTTACAATATTTTCTTGGTCATTTTCTATAAAGGTAAAGTTAATGGAAAGTAAATGAATGTACCATGGAATGGCAGAAGGAGACCCCAGAAATCAATTGTTGGAAGAAATACCTTGCCTGTCAAATTATTTTACAAGTATATTAATAACTTAACAAATATACATAATGCATACATATCTATATATTCATGCATAGTATAAAAGAATTGGGTGTGTATCCTTTAAATTTATGAAACAACATTGTTTTGTGAATTATATACGTTAATTTAAAAGCTTGTATTTTAAGAAAATATAATATTTTACAAGTTTAGAGGATACATATGAAATATTATTCATAAAGTTATGAAATTATAATATTTTCCTAAACTACGATGAACTATATATTACCTCGTCTTCACTAAATCGGCCAGCGGTGCATATACGATCAAAGAGCTCTCCCCCAGCAGCATACTCCATCACTATTGCTAGATGTGTTGGTGTCAATACGACCTTTATGGGTATTCATAAATCAACAATTAGTCAATAACGAACTAATATGAACTTTATATTATAATGTAACTATGTAAGTATATAAAAACAAAAGGAGTTTGACCATTTGAGTTTAAACTAAAAGAAAATGATAAAGACAAGAAAGAAGAGCGAGTTTCTACCTTCAAATAATTTGAGATAAAAGAAAATAAGTGATTTATTATATAAACACACCATCTGTAAAAAAATAGTTTGATTTACTGTATAGATACTAATTTTTTAACGATTACACATTAAGTCTGAAAGAAATAGGCGAGTGTGTTTGGAGGGGACTTTAAAGTTAATTTAGGCTTTTAGCATGATTGTTTGTTGATCATAAAGTGTATATTATAGTTCGATTTTTGTTTGATTTCGATTATCCGATCCTGTAAAAATATTTCTCAAACTAATAAACATGTGAAAAACCAAAACAAGATGACATAAGTGAATAATACCTCTTTAAACCGTATAATATTAGGATGGCGAAGGGATCTATGGTTGATAATTTCTCTTGCCACATTTTCATCAATCTACGTTTACCATTTTACACACAAAAAGTTAGAAACCTTTAAAAAAACCAATAGTAAACATACACAACACAAAATCAACACACATACCTTTTGACCGCGCATGATGTATTTCATAGCAACAAGTTCTTTAGTCTCTTTATGTCTCATGAGCCTCGCCACACCAAAGTTACCCGCCCCAAGATCCTTCACCACCTCGTACTTGTCCATGGCGACAACGGATGAGTTTCCGCGGGCTCTAGAGACCCTCTACTCGATCTTTCGCGTATACAAAAAATGTGTTATGTATATGTAAATATATAGATGCAAAGTAAGTGTATATATACACACATAAGTTTTAATGTAGATGGGGTCTAGAACACGTGCTAAGGAGACTTGTGTATATGGAGGTCGGCATGGGAACTCACATGGACTTCCACGAACTCCCATGACTACAATCTTTAAGTAATTAATGTTTGTTTTTTTAAATGTCAAATGGTATATTATTTATATATTTCAACGTTCAAAACAATTAACTTTTTGGGTGGTTTTGTAAAGTGTAAAAAAGTTCTATTAATAGTTATATTTGGTGATGGTTTGTAAGTTACGAAATTAGTTGATAGACATGCTTATCTACAATCACTTTTATTACTATAATATTATGTATGAATAATTTGTTAAGTTATTCAAATTTAACGTATTTAAATAATAGGTGTTGTTGTAATTGTGCCCATTTATCCGTGTTCCGGCCGAGACCGTACCTTCAACCCTCTCAAGAAGAAACCCTCAAATGGAAAAACAGTATGATCCAACTCTAAGAATTTTTACTTACAATGAAACTTAAACCCAAAACCTTATCACAATTGCATGTTTTTGGATAACTCACATTAACTGTTTGTGCTAAGTTTCATTAGTGATTGAAGATAACATGTGGTTAAAATATGTATAGGCGTCTTAACTCTTAACATGTAAGTAAATGAATAAGGGTTGTTCGTGTCTAATGTATAGATACTTGCTTGATTTATTTTTATTATTTTTATTAAGCGACAGAGCAAAAATTACTTCATAGTTATATATTTTTGCAAATAAATGTTTGATGCAACTTAAAAATCAACCAAATAATGTTTAATCATTGAGCAGGGGTTTAAAATAGTTTGTTAGGAAATATATTTTTAACTACAGTTTAAAATAGTTTGTTAGGAAAAATATCTTCATGATGCAACATAAATCCAATGTTCGCGTTTTCATATAAGGATCTCATGGATTGTCCTTATTTACTAAAAGGTTAATATTATTTCAAGAAGGTTATCCATGTTATCTTTATGATAACTTCATGGAACTTATGGAAGCTGTTGTGAATTAGCCTAATAAAAAGAACTTCTATTAATATTGAGATGATGAGATGAGAAATAACAAAGAAAACAGAGAGTAGAATGGGGATGGGAATAGAGGATATGATCTGAGATCTTAACATTTTTTCCTACCCAATGATCACATCATAATTACATTAAATAGAATGGTGTAATTAATTCTGTTATGGAATTGATGATGTGGCTCCCAAAATATGGTCCTTCAATTTCTTCGGTTGCATTTTTACTCTTTCACTCCTCCTTGTTTGATATGGATTCATAGTCGGTACCTCATTTACCATGTTTGGTTAGTTGGGCTCATAACAATACCCGCCCCATTAGAATCTACCTTGTCCTCAAGGTGAAGATCGGGAAACTGTTGGCGTAATTGAGCGGTGTCCTCCCAAGTGGCGTCGGTCCGGGACAAACCTTCCCACTGAACAAGACTCTGGTGAATCTGTTGGTCTCCTTTGATCACTGTGCGACCCTGTAGAATAGCTTGCGGATGAAGGATAAAGTAGTGGTAGAATCGACGAGGTGTAACGGTGTCACTTGAGTAATTGGTGTGCCCACACACTTGCGTAACAAGGAAACATGAAAAACTGGGTGGATCTTAGCGGACACCGGTAAGTCAAGTTTGTAAGCGACTTCCCTAATCTTGGCAACAATACGATACGGACCAAAATAGCGGTGTCCCAACTTGTGATGACGTTGTAGACGCACCGATCCTTGCCTATAAGGTTGTAATTTAACAAAAACCCAATCATCCACCAAGAACTGCACATCACGCCGATGCTTGTCGGCTTGCAACTTCATCCGAAATTGTGCCTGAGCGAGGTTTGATTTTAATAACGACAGTACCACATCACGCTCCACAAACTGGGCATCTAATTCTGAAGTGGAACTTGATCCACGAAGATAACGAGTGATCATAGGTGGTTTACAGCCATATAAGATTTCAAAAGGTGTCATCTTGGAAGAGGTTTGGTAGGAAGAGTTATACCAAAATTCCGCCCGGGGAAGGAATTGCAACCATTTTCTTGGGTGACCAGCGACATAGCACCTTAAATACATCTCTAAACAGCGGTTAAGGGCCTCGGTTTGGCCATCCGTTTGCGGGTGGTACGCGGTGCTGAATTTTAGAGTAGTACCATTAAGACGGTGCAAGTCTTTCCAAAAGGTGGTCATAAAACGAGCATCGTGAGCGGTGATAATCAAAAGAGGAATACCGTGCAAACGTATGATGTCGGTAACAAAGGCTGAGGCAACAGTGTGGCTGGTAAATGTGGACGGTAAGGCAATAAAGTGTCCATATTTTGACAGCCGATCAACGACAACCATAATAACAGTCTTGCCGTGCGAATTGGGAAGACGGGTGATAAAATCCATAGCAATATCTTCAAATACGACGGTCGGAATCGGTAGGGGTTACAAGAAGCCACTAGGGGAAAGGAAAGATGGTTTGGTTTGTTGACACACCTGATAGTGAGCAACATAGTCTTTGACATCAGCTTTCATCTGTTTCCAACAAAATGTAGCGGATAAACGTTGGTATGTGCGATTAATCCTGACATGGCTTCCCACTGGTGATGAGTGGAATTCGAAAAGTAATAAGTGGCGGAAGCGGAATCGGGTGGAACCACCAGATGACCCTTATAGAGGAGCAACCCATACTTAACAGAGAAGTCAGGGGCCTATTGTGGGTCGGCTAGGACACGATGAATCTGGGCGATCATGTTGGCGTCAACCCGAACAGCAGCAGCTAAATCCTGCAGTAATTGAGGAATAGGGGAGGAAATGGCCAAAAATTGACCAGAAGGCAGGCGTGACAGTGCATCAACAGCACTATTTTGTTTTCCGGACGATAAGCGATGTCAAAATCATATCCCAAAAGTTTCCCTAGCCACTTCTGTTTTTCGGGAGTCTGAATAACCTGGTCTTGAAGACGCCGTAATGATTGTTGATCAGTAAGGATGGTGAATTTATGGCCCAACAAATATTGCCGCCATTTGGCTATGGCCTGAGTGATAGTATACATCTCACGATGATACGTCGAGGCTTGTTGCATGCGTGGGCAAAGTTTCTTGCTATAGTAAGCCAACGGATGATTACCTTGCCCGAAAGCGTCGGTTTCGATGGTAAATGGCTGAGAAAAATCCGGAAGAGCCAGCAAGGGTGTGGAACTCAGTAGTTGTTTGAGTTGGTTAAAGGCTTGCAAGGTTTGTTCATTCCAACAAAATGCATCTCTTCTTAATAAATCCGCGAGGGGTCCTGCAATAGAGGCGTAATTCTTGATAAACCGGCGATAATAGCCGGCAAGACCCAAGAAACTATGAACATGCTTCACGGTTTTAGGAACGGGCCACTGAAGAATAGTAGTGATTTTATCTGGATCAACCGCCACCCCAGTGGACGAGATAACATGCCCCAAATAAGCGATCTGAATTTGCCCAAATAGACACTTAGAGAGCTTTGCAACTAAATTATGATCCAACAATAATTGCAACGTGAGAGTAATATGGTGAAGATGGTCAACCCAAGTTTTGCTGTAAATGAGAATGTCGTCAAAGAAAACTAATACAAACCGCCACAAAGGGTCGGAACACATCGTTCATTAGGCGTTGAAAAGTGGAGGGTGCGTTAGTAAGCCCGAATGGCATTACTAAAAATTCGTAATGGTCGTCATGAGTGCGGAATGCTGTTTTCATAGCATCACCGTTAGCAATTCGAATTTGATGATAACCGACCAGGAGATCAAGTTTAGAAAAATAGCAGGCACCATGTAACTCATTGAACAACTCGTCAATAGATGGAATAGGGAAACGATCCTTAACGGTAATAGCGTTCAAGGCTCGATAATCAACGCAAAAACGCCATGTGTCATCCTTTTTACGAACCAATAATACCGGTGACGAAAAGGCACTTATGCTAGGGCGGATAATTCCTTGTTGCAGCATCTCAGTGACCAACTTCTCGATTTCATGTTTCTGAAAGTGTGGATATCGGTACGGACGAACCGACACCGGTTGGCTGTCTGGAATTAAAGTGATGTGGTGATCTTGAGAACGAGGAGGGGGTAAACTGTTAGGTGCGCGAAAGACAAGTTCAAAATGATCCAACAAGGTTTGTAACTCCGGTGGGTAATTTGGTGGCGGCGAGTCGGGAGAGACTAATGTTAGTTGATACATTTGATTGATACTAGCATGATGGAGTAAACGTTGAAACCCATGAAACTGAATAACCTGCGCGCTAGGGGCATCCCCTTTCCAAGTAATGCGTTGTCCCGACATGGAAAACTTAAAAGTAGAGTTGGAATAATCTGTAATAACTGGTCCCAAGGTGGCTAACCACGACACACCAAGAACCATATCCCAACCCTGCAAAGGTAAGACATAGAAATCTACCACAATAGAATGGCCTTGAATTACCAATTCAACCGCTCGAGCTAAACCCGAACAAGGCAAACATTCACCACTACCCACCAAAACCGAAAATGGCTCAATCGATTCAATAGGAAGATTAAGAAATTTGGCAATTTTAGTCTGCACAAAACAATTGTACTACCCCCATCCAATAGTACTTGAACGGACTTACCGTGGACGGTACCTGTAAATCGTAGTGTCGTAGAAGAACACCCTCCGGATAGGGCATTATAAGATATGGCAGGCTGGATCAATAATGCCACCGGGATCCGGTGAATCCTCATCGAAGAACAAAAATTGAGGAGTGGATTTACATTTATGACCCCAAGTATATTTGTCATCGCAGCGATAGCAGAGCCCTTAGGCCCGTTTCTGAGCAATTTCTGATGGAGTGAGGCGGCGAAAACGAATTGGGGAAGCGGTTTGTGGTGAAGGAATAGTTTTGGTCGGAACAGGAGGGGATGGCAACATGGGAATCGCCGGAGACCTTGGGTTAGGTAATAAGGGCTTGGAGGAGCCCAAAGTAACGTGGCCCAATCCGTGTTCCAATTGGATCCGATTCTCATGGAGTTGGGCCTTATCCATGGCATCCTCTACAGTGCTGGGTTGATGGCAGATCACCGCCTGTTTAATGTCGGCGCGTAAACCCGAAATCCAGCAGCTGACCAAGAACTCCACCGGTAAAGGCATCGTGCGATTGGAAATAGCTTCAAACCGGGAACGATAATCCGCTACCGTCGAAGTTTGAACCAATTTTGCTAATAAACCTTTCAGGGGCCTCTGCATCCGAAGAACGAAAACGTTTTGTCAAGGTCATGGTGAACCCGTCCCATGAAGAAACTTGATTATGGCGTTGAAGCCAATCAAACCAATCGGCCGCCGCATCGTCGAGGTAGAAGGAAGCAATGGTGAGACATTCCGTTTCGGGAATCTTATAAAAGGTAAAATAGCGATTGGCTTGGGCAACCCATCATTCTGGATGTTCCCCGTTGAAACGGGCCAAATACACCGGTGCGGGTTTGTGACGACCCAGAACACCCGGGGTATCGCCGGATGATGACCCATCGGATTTCACAGCAACAGGATTCTTTCCAAAGCTCACGTCCGAACGCTTAATCAATTCATGTATGGAAGATTGCAGGGCAGAAATTGCTTGAACAACCCCATCGAGATCCTGACGCAGGGTCTTCTGATCTTCCTGAACACCTTTGATGGATTCTTCCATGATACGAGTACGAGTACCTTCCGCCATCAATGCAGAAGGTTAATGAAAGCACCAATTTGTTGTGAATTAGCCCAATAAAAAGAACTTCTATTAATATTGAGATGATGAGATGAGAAATAACAGAGAAAACAGAGAGTAGAGGATGGGAATAGAGGATATGATTTGAGATCTTAACAATTTTTCCTACCCAATGATCACATCATAATTACATTAAATATAATGGTGTAACTAATTCTGTTATGGAATTGCTGATGTGGCTCCCAAAATATGGTCCTTCAATTTCTTCGGTTGCATTTTTACTCTTTCGCTCCTCCTTGTTTGATGTGGATTCATAGCCGATACCTCATTTGCCAATGTTTGGTTAGTTGGGCTCATAACAGAAGCATAAAAATGAAATTATCTTCAGCACGCTAAACCCTCGGTCTCCAAAGTCTTATGTCAAATAAAGTGGCTGGATAAAAGCAAGATGCAAAGGGAAATTCTCCATTGCAATTGACAATTCTCTCTTACAACCTGGTTGATGTTACTTTGTTTGTTTGTAGTTTTGTTTGTGTTCTTGTTTGATTGTTGTTTAATTTGTCCTTTGTATGTTTGTATGTTGGGTTTTTAGTCTCTTGTTAGCCCCGTTTATAATATATGTTTTATTTGACGTTCAAAAAAACTACAGTTTAATTAAAAAGGTTGTAATATTAGGAAGATTATTTAAATGATTAAACCAGGTTGTTGATTACTTCATTTTAGGAAACACTAATGTGTGGTAAGAGTCCTGGACCTGCAGAGTCGCCAACCGTTGAGAAAAGAAAAACACAATAGATGACAGTTTGGCATATTAAAGAGAAAATTAAATATTAATTAACAGTTGTATGTATGTAGACAAGCTTGACAAGGCTCTCGGGTAGTTTGGGTATTTTGGCAACTTGACACCCGTAGTTAAGGTAGAGACTAAGGGTAGTTGATTTCGGGTGGCAGAAACCAAAATGAATCGAAAAAGTTGGTAGTTTGGATAATTTAGGTAGTTCTGATTACGTCTCTATCAATTTAGATAGTTTTAGTAGAAATGGGTGAGAGTCAATTATTCGTTGATATAATTTAAATAGTTTGGATTGTGCTTCTAGACCATAAAAGTATGAGAAGCAGGAGAAGGGCGTGTTAAGGGGTGGATAAAGATGAGGTAGCATTGTTTATGTTTATGGAGCGTGCACGGCAGCGACAAATCTCGATGCACCGTTATACAAATCCTATATCGGTATTCGGCGATTAATTTATTGTAAAAATGTATAGCAGTATTGTATTCATATTAAAAATGAAAAAGTAATTAACTTTACGAGATGGTTTTTAAAAATATTAAAGTATATCAGTCACTAACGTTTTAAAAGTATGAAAAATAAAATAAAATAAACAATTGATGATTATTACCTTTTTGTCGTAAATGTCACGATTGGTAGCTAGTACATGTAGAATCATTAAAATATAACAATTACAATGTATTCGCTATTAAATACATATATTTAACGATGGATGAACTAATTTATAAATATTTTTTATGAATTTCATTTTAACCTTAAGCATGTTTTCTAACAACATAAGTCTAGACCATTTTATATTTTTAAACAATGGGATTTTAACTGTTATTAAAAAAGTTAAGTTGAGTTTCTTGGTTAAGTTTGGTCATGCCACAACAATGAAGAATGATGATTTAAATTTTAAATCATAGTTGACTTTGAAATGCCATCCCATTGCCATGTGAGATCATAAAGGGTAAAACATTTTGCTAATTGACTCCTAAGATTCCATACTTCACATGCCATTGATCACATCATACTCCTTCAATCAACATTGATAAGATTCATCTATCAAAATTAATAACATCTCATATTCATATATATATTTCTTTGGATATTATTTTTTCATACTACTTTTAAATAAGATGTTATATGTTATTCCAAAATAATTAAAGAAAAAATGCTAGTTGTTTCATAATATTATATTAACATCAGTTTTATTATAGTACCAAATGTTAAACAAAAAAGATACTTCTAGCACAAAAATCTATCAAAAGTTAAGAAAAACAACATTGATTTAAGTAGCAATCTTAGATATGCTCTACTTTTTCACATGTGATCGATACGACTTAGATGTGACATGATATTCAGTTTGGATCAGACCTGACTCAAGCGAACAGTTCGTGAATCGTTTGACGGGAAGTTCGTTTATGTGCGTTCATTTAGTAACTGGATGAACGCGAACAAGAAAATTTCATACGTTTAGTTAAACGAACGAAATGAACACAAATCGCGTTCGTTTAGTTATGTTCGTAAACGTTCGATAATGTGTTCGTTTATGTTTGTTCTTGAACGTTCGATAATGTGTTCGTTTATGTTTGTTAAGGTGTTCATTTATATTCTTAATATTTATGTCAATTATTTTTATGACTGTTATATCAAATATTTTTTGATATTTATGTTAACTACTTATTTATTTTTGATTGATTTTGTATAATGTTTGTAATAAAAAATATAAATTTTATTATAAAATAAATCTTTAGTGATTTGTATTCGTTTGCTCATGAGCTTCGTTATTTTTGTCATGTTTATGAACAGTTGTTTGTGTTCATTTGCGTTCGGTAAGTGTTCATGAATAGTTCATGGATACATTCATTTTCTTAATGAACGAACACAAACAATAAATCTATCTCGATAAATGTTCGTAAACAGTTCATAAGCAAATTTATTTCTTAACGAACGATCACGAAGAATCGTTCGGTTCGTTTGTAGCCCTACGAGTATGAGTGCCCCGAACAATCTAGCCTAGCCCATATAAACATACTTTAGCAGTTTTAGCCCAATGCCCCAAACCCATATTGATCATCTCGACATAAACCCTACACATCCACACAAGCATTACTCGAGCCTTCGACAAATCCGCTGTGCGACATCTCTGCGATTATCTTCGACACATAATAATCCGATTCTGCACAACTCAGTAACTCGTTCGTCTTCAGTAAGTCGCTCGATTCAAATCGTCAACACAGCACGATAGTGCCAAATTTGCTCGTTGAACTTGTATGATTGTATGTCTAAGAGTTAGTTTGTCATTATTCAGCATTGTTTGGTGCTTGTGTGACAGTTTGATTAATCATTTTGATGAATTTTGTGTATGTAATAATAACAACAGATGGCGACCACTGCGATGTATCTTTCGGTCACTAATCGGCCGTTAGTTTCGACTACAGTTACTGTAAAACCGCTGCAAATAAGATCGTTTACGGTGAGATGCTCCGCTGGTTCCGCTTCTACGGGTGTTGCTGTTGCTGGTATTTTTTTTTCTATCTGTATGATCTCATGTTAATGTGTGAAGTTGTAGCTATTGCAGTTCAAGTTTTGTTTGATGTTTATGATTATGGACATTTGTAATGTTGCATTGAATCTTTGTTATGCTCGATTGATGATTGTTTTCATGCTGTAAAAAGTTATTAAGTAACGTGTTAAGGCATGCTGATTGTAGTTACAGTTAATTTGTGATACGCGACTACGTGCTGAGTAATTATATGGCTATGATATATTGATATGTAAGTCTAAACTCCTAACCAGTTGATGGAGTTGAGATGGGACACTAATTTGTTCTAGGATTCCTAGCCTCTTACTTGGAAAGCTTAAGTTTACTTCACCATCACACACAAGAAGATGTAAGGTATCACACAACTCGTGGACTCGAATGTAGCTCTCTTACTTGATCACTAAGCAACGATCTAACAATCACATTTCTTGTATAGATATCACATATTACATATTCAAACGGGGTAAGAAACTAGAAAACAGGTAAAAGACTAGAGAACCTTTAAACCAAGTGCTTTTGCGCTAAACCCCCAATTATTAATAAACCATAATCATGTGAACTCATCCGACATAGTTGAGCATCATACGAGATTGAAATGAAATTGTGGCATAATATAAGTTAGCCTTAATTTTGTGATCAGGGAAAAGAATCTGAATTTTTGGATATTTCGTTCTGTGATGTGTAAGTTTTTAACCAACTAATAAGAAATTTATTGTATGATCAACCTTAGATTGGACTTTTGATTGTACGGAAATGAACAATTATATATAAGTTGTTATAGCTCAAGGGAAATGTGCAAGTATGAATCATATTCAATATAATATTTTAGTTTACACATTTAGTTGTTAAAATTTTTCTACTTGTAGCTTGTAACATTTGACCTCATTTGCATTAAACGTGATTAACCTGTAGCACCTTGGAAGCTCGCGGATGCTAGACTTGTGCTTGAAGATGGATCAATTTGGAGAGCCAAGTCATTTGGTGCTTCTGGGACTCAAGTTGGTGAAGTTGTATTTAATACTTCATTAACAGGGTGAGATGGAGTTACACTTTTCAACATTCTTGATATTAATCTTATGCTGTGTTTTTTTCCTTTGATGTATATATGTATGTCTGGTTTCTGTAACTGCTTGCAGGTATCAAGAAATTCTCACAGACCCTAGCTATGCTGGCCAATTTGTCTTGATGACAAACCCACACATCGGCAATACAGGGGTTAACATAGGTATGCAAGAGATTAACTTGATATGATGTAATTCTAGTCATTATTGAAACAAGTATATGTTTGCAGATGATGAAGAATCAATACAGTGTTTCCTGGCTGGTTTGATAATTAGAAGCTTGAGTATCAGGTATGCTACATCCTTGATTTCTGATCTTGCTTCATGGTTTTGTTTAATCACCCCAAGGTCAACCCGATCTGACTTTGGTTGATGAATTATTTCCTCCAGCACTTCAAACTATAGATGCACAGAATCACTTTCTGACTATTTGTCAAAAAGAAACATCATGGGAATATGTATGCCCTCCATCTCATAGACTCATATTATATAATCTAGTCCACTTTAGGATTTGTTTTCATGGTTATTATGTTGGAACAGATGATGTTGACACTCGTGCAATTACCCGTCGGTTACGAGAAGATGGAAGCTTGATTGGTGTCTTGAGCACAGAACAGTCCAAAACAGACGAGGAACTTTTGGAGATGTCCCGCACATGGGATATTGTTGGTAATGATGGCCTTGTCTATTTGTCTGGTCGGGTGCAATGTTGGTAACTAGGTTTTATTTGACATTTGTGCAGGTGTGGATTTAATTTCTAGCGTCTCCTGCAAGAAACCTTATGAATGGGTTGAAAAGACCGGGTTGGAATGGGATTTTAACGCGAATCGAAGACACGAGGAGACTTTCCATGTTAGTATTTCTCTATTGAACTTGCTGAGGTTCATGAATGAGACTGTTGTAGTTTAAGTTATTATTTTCTTAATTTGAATGAAGGTGGTGGCTTATGATTTTGGTATCAAGCACAATATATTAAGGCGATTGGCGTCTTATGGGTGTAAAATTACTGTTGTTCCCTCGACATGGCCAGCTAGCGAGACTCTTAAAATGAAACCAGATGGAGTTCTTTTCAGCAATGGACCGGGTGACCCGTCTGCAGTTCCTTATGCTGTTGAGACTGTGAAGGAGCTTATTGGCAAGGTTCCTATATTTGGAATCTGCATGGGACATCAGTTACTTGGTCAGGCCTTGGGAGGAAAAACATATAAAATGAAGTTTGGTCATCATGGAGGAAATCATCCTGTTCGCAACATTAGGAATGGAAGTGTTGAGATTAGTGCACAGGTATTTAATGCCACAAACTCTTTATGTATCTTGTTCCTCGTGCTACTTCTCGGCCCACAGTCCATTTAGGGATAGTAATGGGATAAGTTTTGGTAATCCCAGTCCTCTATACCTGACACATTGGTTCCCCATAACACATTAGCCATCTGGTATACCCATAATGTGATGGGTTTTGGTAATTCTTGTCTTATATCTGATTGTAAAGCCATGTCACGTAACCAAGGGGTTCGTGTTACACATTATCCATCAGGTATACCTGTTTATGGTCTTATGTGTTTAAATTTTTTGTATAACTTGAATCGTTTGAAGTTTCTTTTATGCCAATCATTGTGTTTTTTAAGATATTATAATATATTTCGATTCGATGCGCATTCTGCGCAGTCAGATATTAGGTTATTTTCATCCCAAGCCTGTGGGATTATATAAAACATTAAAACTAATTCCATACTTGGTTTTGTATCAAATACCTGTCCTGAATCTTTGTCATCCCTAATTCCCTATCACTTTCATTTTGATGTAAAACTTATGTTGCAGAATCACAATTATGCGGTTGACCCAGAGTCACTTCCAAGCGGGGTCGAAGTAACACATGTGAATCTCAATGATGGAAGCTGTGCTGGTCTGGCCTTCCCTCAACAAAAACTCATGTCTCTTCAGTATCATCCTGAAGCGTCTCCTGGACCTCATGATTCAGACCTTGGTGCGCCTTAAATCTTTATTTTGTTTATAATCCTAATAACTCACATGATTCTTGACACACTAAGCACTATGATGCACTCCCATTTTCATCATATGCAACACTTTCATTTTAGGATTTTTCAAGGACGCTACAACAAATTCCTTTTTAGAAATATTTTCCAAGTTAAAATAACGCGTATAACGTTTCGTACTTTTCAAATAAATTGGTAGAAAGCGTGTGTTGAGGTGAGTAGAGCTCAAGTTTTGCTTGTCTCATGATTAGTGGTGTGCAGAAACCGGTAACCCAAAAGGTTTGCCAGGACCTGCTATGTTAATATATTTAGTTTTTGACTTGCAGTTTTTGGCTTAGTCTAGAATGGAACCTAAATGGTCTTTTTATCGCAAATATCAAAGTTTCTAACTTGAAATGTCGTCTTATATTTATAAAATTTTGAAATGCCCATGTATATTTCTAGTTTGTGGTTTGATTCAGGACAGAACCGATGTATTATTATTGACCAATAATTATCACTCACTCTTAACTAACGTTGAAGTTCTTATTTATGTTGAACTTGGTGGGAAACAATCTCAAAGTTTTGGTATATTTTAGTCTTCTAAATACCTAACATACTTCATATCCATTTGCAGTATTTGATCATTTTGTGGAGTTAATGAAAAAAGAAAAGCAAAGTGGTTGACGCAAGTCTTGATAAAAGAGCCCGACATGAAAAGAGTTTGCACCTAACGACGCGCTAGCAACTACAAGTGTATTCTTGGCTAACTATTAGTTGACACAGGAACATCGTGAATTTTAAGAATGTTGTGTTTTATCTGAAAATATTAACTTATCCAAGACTATTATATGCATTACATTTTTGTGCATGTTTCGCTACCACCATGGTCCTTGACCTACCCGGCTGGTCTTAGATTTTCCCTGACCAAGCCAGGTCGGGCTTAGATTGATATGTAAGTTATGTATATTTGGCTACTAACAAGGGGTGTAAACTAACCGATTGGAGCCGAAGCTTCACTTAAGCTTGACTGCTTGAGTTTGGCTCATTTTTTACTTAATAGAGCTTGGGCTCGAATTATTTTTTAAAGCTTGAGTCTGGTTCTTTTAACTCACCTAAGCCACTATAAATGTTCTGTTCATGTGTTGATGTTTTCTCTACAACTTGTTCGCACATTGTTTTCAACTTAAAATTTCTTTCACAAGAAATCTTTGTAAACAATTAAAGATTTACTAGTAGGAGCGGCCCTTTTATTCTCATATTTTGCATATTCTTTGTAATTATTAATGAATTACTTAATCCAAAATCATGTTAATTATCTTGTGTTTTCAAGTTTTGTTGAGAGAAATTAAAAGAATTTTTTTCTTTTTTTCTCATTATCTTTTTTTCTTCTCTTTATATTTTTTTAGCTTTATTTTCTTTTCACTATCTTTTTTTCCTATCTTTAAATGTCATGAAGCTATATTTTTTATTAGGGATTATAATTCAGAACGGAATGATAGTAATGTATTGGCAAAAATGTTAGAACATAAATTATTTTAGTTGGGCTAGCCTCTTTTTGATTTTCCATACCTTGGTGTTTTATGTTCATAATAAAGTCATGCTCTTGAGAAACAAATCTTAATTCGAAAACATAATTTTCTTGCTTTTTTTCATTAAAAAAAGCTTTGAAACACAATTGTTTTTTTTCTTTCTTACAAATATAATTTTTTTAAATAAATTCAAGAACATAACTTTAGAGAAACATGTTTTAAAGATAAGCGTGCCTTGCTTTAAGGAGAATGAAACAATCTAGATAGCAACAACTCAAAAGGTGCTAGCCAACAACCCGAAATAATGCCTGTGAAATTTATTGAATTTTTTTTATTTATAAGGTAAAAGTTAAAAATATATTGAATTGGGGTAAATAAACTAAAATTTTGACCTTAGAGGTACCCGCCGGTATGACCGGCGAGGTCTCTTTTCTTAAAAAACGAGCCCTGCAAGATTCCACACCGTTTGTTTTTTTCCTCAGAACCCGGCGAGTTCTGGCGTTGACTTGACTGGTCTATAGACTTGACTGGTCTATGACTGCAATATTTAAAAGCTATCAAAGAAACAAAATGGAATGGTTTATATAATACGAAAGATGTTTGTTTTGTGAAATGAAGTTGTGTGTTGTGAAAGAAATTGGGTGGTTTATATAATATGAAAGTAAAAAAAGTAAAAAAAAATCGTCTAGACCAACCCTAATTTACCCAAGAACTCGCCCGTCCCATTGGCGGGTTCTTGGGCATTAATGTCTTGTCACACAGAAACCGACCATAGATCAGTCATTGTTTATTTTACGACTGATTTACCACTGCCAGTTTAATTTGCGACCACCTCTTGCGTGACCAGTTTCTTGTTGCAATTCAGTCGCAAATTTCTTGCAAAAAATTAATATAATCTAATTTTATATATATAGTTATTTACAAAATCATATAACATAGATGAAACCACAAATCAAAGTAAAAATTACAATTAACGATGCACACTATTAACAAAATGATATTCAAGTTTCATATATAATCAACCAAAATTATTGTATCTATTAATAATTACACAAATTCTTATATACAGAGCAGTCATTGTCACACAGAAACCGACCATAGACCAGTTAAGTTAACGTCAGAACTCGTCGGTGGCACCGGCGGGTTCTGAGGAAAAAGACAAATGGTGTAGAATCTTGCAGGGCTCATTTTTTAAGAAAAGAGACCTCGCCGGTCACACCGGCGGATACCTTTAATGTCAAAATTTTAATTTATTAACCCCTTAAGTCAATATAATTTTAAATTTTATCATATAAATAAAAAAAATCAAATTTACTAGTATTAATGGAGAATCTTTTCTTAGATTTTGCAAGTATATTTTCATTACTCTTTATACAAATCCTATAGCACTTATCCTTTAAAATTTTGCTTACAATAGTTTTGAAATTTAATAACCGCGCAGTGAAAATGTTTTGATATATTTTTTTTCTAAAGTATACAATTGAACCAAATCAAAACTTGAGATTATTATTAAAATCATAAGAAGTCTTGGGCATGCTAGTTGTCGGCACTTCATCTTTTTGTTTAAAGGCATAACATGGAAAACCCATACTTTTGTTAAAAAAAATTCTTATAATTTAAGCATACGCAAAGGGAGGGTGGCTGGTTTCAATGCCATCAAATATGTCCATTCATGTCAAGCGTAATCATGTAATACTGGTTTATATACTTGTGTATTACGCGAGTTAAACATATAATAATTTAATATATTAATAACTTACATATATGGTATACAAATTTAAACACTTAACTTTCAAATTAAAACTATAAATTAAATCATGTTTTTAATTAGATTTGGAAACTTATTTCATTTGTAAATGATATTTGACAATTATTCATATTTATAAATTTAATTTATACATATGAAAATGGTTATTTTTTTAAAATGTGGTTCAAGTTGTTAATTTGTTATAGAAAAAATAATTATTCAAACAATATTAGTTTTAAATTTGACATGTGGCAATGGTGACTTAAAAGGTTACCTTTTTCTTTTATTATATACGAAGATAGAAAATTTATACACACTAATAATATTCATATCTGTTTCATGTTAAGTTATATATATGTATATATATTCAATAAAAAAGTAAACACTTCATGGTAACAAAAGATGTAGACGCATATACGTATATGAGTATATGTACGGGCCCATTCGTATGTGTTTCAGCTACATTACATATTTACATATGCGTATGTATATTCATAAGATTGGATCTCAACTCGGCACTCCTCAATGATCGCAGAATGGATATAAAGGTAGTTAACATCTAACACGAGCCACACTATCGACATTTATGATTTAAATGTTACAGCCTCAACACTTGATTCAAACGATCGTAAACATCTACCATTTTATTCTTGTTATACGTGGATTTGGTAAGCATACTCGTTCATTAATTCGGATAAACGTTGCTAAACCAAAAAATACAAGCAAAACGAAGTAAAAGAATATCCTTGAACCATCAAAAAATTTAATGGATGTATATGAGAACAAGCATCTTGATAATTCGTAAGAGATAGAACTTGAACTATAGCTTTTAAGAAAGAAATATAATGGATTGGATGATAATGGTTGTTTAGTTTGAATTAATCTTTAAATCACGGTAATGGTAGCGGGTGGGTATCAAAAAATCTTACTACTTTAGTAAAAGGATAACTAAACTTACTATTTTAATAAAAGGATAACTAAACTTGACACTTATTAACATCATATTTATTTCCATCAAATTTTTCCGCTTCTTTATCTTATTTAATACTCACATTTATTACTAATGATATTATTTAATTTATTTTTAAATTAAATTATTTTTAATCAACTACGAAAGAAATAATATTATTAATGGTATTTTTGAATATGCAAATTTTTATAAAATAAGTTTTTTTTCTAAAACATCAAACTTTATTAAAAATATAAAATATATTAAAATTAGTATTTTTATAGATAAAACTTTTATAACAAAAAATATTTATAATTAGAATTTTTTTAAAAATAATATTTTTTTTAAAACATTTGTTTGAAATATAATTGTCATCCCGCTGATAATGAGGAGTGTTCAATCAAATATTATTTTAGAATTATCATTTTATATATTATAAAATTTTCTTATATTTAATTATTTTGTTTATACAACTCGTGTATTACACGAGTTTATTAAAACTAGTTTTATAATAAAAAAGAGAAAATTAAAGAAAATTTATTTAAAGAATAATCTAAAATAAATTAAATGATTACTGATTAGTTGTAATAAGTTTTTTTAACATTAACTTTTTTCTCGTATTAGCTTTTTCTTAACATCAATTTTATTAGAAAGAACACAGCGCTAACAAGAAGCTAGACATCACAACATCAAAAACTAAATTCAAATTTACACTAATCCTTCTAATTACAATAATTTTGCTTAACAATGTCACCAATCAGCAAATAGTTGTATTAAGCTCGTTAATGTTTAAACTTTACCATTGAATTCGAGTAGGTCTCTTATCAAGACTATATAATTAAATAACAATTAAGTTAAAGTTGGTATCTTTAGTTTAGATCTATGATATAAAAATGGTAATGGAGTTTTATGATTATTTCAATTAGTTTATATATAAATTATTTTATTTTAATCAGATCATTCATAAAAATTTTTGTATCAATCAGATAACTAAAGTTTTAGTATTGTTCTTACTAAGTCATTTAAAAATAATAATATATTTTTTAAAAGATTAAAATATTTATTATTAACAATATTTATAAAAAACCAAATCATTTAAAATTTTTTGTGTTCTGTTAAAGAAATTGAAAAAAATACGAATGATCTAATTGGAACACATTTAAAATTATACTAACCTGATTGAAACAAATAAAAATATCAATAAAATAACTAAAACGTTTTTTAATATTCTGTAAATTTTTCTTTACATCAATTGATGTTTATCTTTAATAACCCCTTAATGGTAGGACTGCTTGCATTATAAATTGAATGTGAAAACTGAACACATGATCACATTGACATTCTTTTTGATTTGTCACATGCTAATAACATGTGTTGCCATGACATAATCAAAAGAGTGGGTGTCAAATGTCTTAATATTCAAATCTATATTGAATGTTCTTGATCTTATACCTGGTATTCAAACTTTTTCCTTAATATAACCGTTGCCACTATCATAATTTTCTAGATGGCTTTACATATAGTTGTTGAACTAATTTCAGTTTAATATTTTTTTAAAGGCAAATTAATAATTATTTAAAAGGGCAATACATTCTATTTTAAAAGACAATTTAATAAAGTTATCATCTACAATTCAAATATTTGAATATATATAGTATTAGTTTAATATAAGACTAATAATATAAAGAATATATATATCTAACACCAACCAAGAACATAGTATACATGAAGTAAAGTAATTAAAATAAAACAAAGTAATATTATTTTATTTATTTTATTCGGCGTATATATATTATTATTTAAATTATTTAATGTTTGAAAATTTGAATTAACAGAATTGGAACTCGAGTCCTCCAATTCCAGCTCAGCACTGACAGAATAGGGATTTGAGTCCTGCCACATGTAATATTTTTATTGGGAAATATGTGCTGGCACCAACATCTCTTTTCCAATTTTTAAACTTCTTTAACACCGTTTCTTTCGTATTTGGTAAACCAAATAAATAATTCATAATTGATTTAATACATAGGTTTGTCGTTCAAAAAATAATTTCTTTTTGATTCAATACACATTAAAGGTACTTACATTAATAGTGCTTTTAATTATTTATTAATTAACCCATAACTCCAGAAAAATAAATTGTGAAACATCAAGTGATAAGTTCATCAAAGATTTATCAAATAAATTGTTTTTGAGAATCATATTTATGTTTTTACTTTTTAACCCTTTTTTCTACTCATGTATCTCGATTTTCTAAAAAAAACTCTAACATAAAATTAATTTTAAATATAGAACACACATATGTTCATATGAGTTTTTGTAACTTGCTTTACATACTAACGACACTAGAGTTGGAAGTTTAAAAAAGATCTGAACCCGAAAAAACGGAATGAAAAGCCCAGCATTCTGGATCCAAATTATTAGAAATTTAAGACATCCAAATATAAAATTTTGTTATAACTTATTATATTAAAAGGACAAGTATGAATTAAATATATGATACTAGGGCTTCACTTTTCACTTTCAATTCCCCTCATCTTTTATGAAACACAATATTCGTTATAAATTTTTACATAAAAAATATGAATAGAATATCCTAGATATGATACTTAGTATGTTTTTTTTTTGTGGAATTCATATATTTGTTTTAGCATCCTGCACTGTATTCAAAATTTTAGATATTCGAATTTCAAATAATACTGAAATCAACATCTTGAAATTTTAAATACATGATTTTAAAAACACTTTTAGTGTTTAAAAAAAGAAATATACGTTTTTATGATTCTTATAAATAATTAAACGGATGTATAAGCTTATATGATTCTTATAATTCTTGAGAAGAATAAAAATACAAATATTTGTATTTATATGATTTGAATAAGATGTTTCATACATCTAGTTACAAAAGAAAGCTTTGTTTTTAACTCATTATATTACAAACAAACCCATCATCATAACTTCAAATTCTAGTAATTTACCCAATTGAGAATTGAGTAGAAAGATTGAGAGAACCCAAATTTCTTGAAATCACAATAGTGGCAAAACGGCAACACCCATGATCGATTAAACAATAATAAATAAACCCAAATTTCCATTTGGGATTGAACTCCAACACTGCAAATTCACCCAACTCATTGAGATCTTTCGATTGATGCAAAAGGATCAGCAATTCAAGACTCTAATCATCACGAAGATCGGCTGAACTTCAGGCTTTTGTACTCGCGATCAGCAGTTTAATGATCTCGAGAAGCATCATCGGCTTCAATTTCTTTTGATTTAAGCCCCAATTTCAAGAAACAGGTGCTGTCAAAATCCTGTGTGTTTATATTGAATATTTAAAGGTTAAGATCTTAGTGGATGAGCGCCCCATGTGCTTAATGCTTTACACTACTTTTGATGTTATAATATCCTTTATAGATCCGTGTATTCAGTTTCAATTACTGATCTTTGCTATCTGTTTTCGACGATTTTTTGTATAGTTTTTGAAGTTTTTGATCTGGGAATTTTGTGATTTGTGTTGGAATTCATGTGGGTGTTTAATCTTTCGTGAGTCTGCTAATTTATCAAACTTGTAACTGGAAAAGAATGATGAATGTGTTGATAGGGACACCCCTCAATGATATTTGCTTCGATAGTTGTTTCTTGTACGCAAAGTGTTTGTTGTTATGCGTCAATGAGATTCTTTACGCCTGTTTTCATCAATTGGGTTAGTTTGTAATGGAGAATTACTTGCAACAGAATTGTGAAGAAGTATAAACTGTATTTCAAGTTGTTTGTTTTGATTTGTGTTTGCTTATTCGCGCTCTTGGATTTGTATTTATGCCCTGTGAAGCTGAAGAATTTGGTGTTCGTGGACTGTTGTTCGATGCAGGTGATTGTTTATGAGTGTTGTATGTTGTATCTGTTTGATAATCGGATTGTTTAAAAGTGTTTTTGGATTCTATGTTGTATGTCAATTGCTCATGGTTGTGAATTGGACTATATTTTGGATAGAGTTTAACAAAAGTTCTTATTTTCTTGCAGGATTTCTTGTTCTGAATCTTTTTGCATGATATCATCTGCTGTGGTTAATAGTGAACCGAATTGATGTAGAATGCAGAGATCACGTAAAGCTCTTCTTTCCAGAAGAGCTTGGGAAAACCTACTCTTTGGATCAATAACTTTTATAAGGTTTCCCTGTCACTTGTGGTTTTTATTTGGGGGCTTCTGTTCTTGTTGAATTTATGGATCGGCCATGGCGATGGTTATAGAGGTCAGTTTTAATATTATAATTTTGTAAACCGTTTTCAATACACCCTATTTCGACTTGTGTGGAAGAAACGACTTATACTTTTATAAACCGTTTTCAATACACCCTATTTCGACTTGTGTGGAAGAAACGACAGAAGCTTGAGGAAGTCTTTGCACATAATGTGTAGGAAATGTATAATTGATCAGTACTGATAATATCTTTTATGGCGGAAAATTTTTAATACCTTATTTACATGGAATAGGTTATGCGCAGAGAGAATAAAAGGTTTCCATAATGGTCATTCATTTACCTATAAAAGAGGAAAATTAAAATGTAACAAGAGACTAAAAGTAGCTGATTCATATGCAAGTTATCTTTATCTATGTCCTGTTTGGTTGTCAGATCTAGCCTTGATAATATCACCCGATTCTATCCTGCTTTGTATGTGAAGTATGTTATGGGCCAGCTTCAGTTGTGTTTGATCTCAAACGGGCTAAATGGTTTGAATAAATTAGCTAAAAGTGGATAGGTTAAGCAGGTTGGAAGTCGCCAAACGTCATTTTAGTGCATACAGCCTTCTAGATCTTTTTAATGTAACATAGATTATTATCGTGAGATTATAATCATAAGTAACACACTAATTATTTATAAGAGCCTAAAAACGGACAAGGTGTGTTTGCTGGTCAACCCAACACCACTAGACTCATACAAAGTTGTACCGCTAAACAATATGACTTACCCATCCTGCCACCTCTAGTTAAAAGGGCATATTCCCTGATTGTAACCAAAGTTTATGTTCAATGTTCCATAGAAGAGCACCAAAATTTAAAGATCTAGTTAAATGTATAGGATTATTGTTACTTAGAAACATGTGAATCTTCTCATATGAAGCTGTTTACCTTGTTTCACAGATGGCCCTGAATATCTTCCAAATGGATTGAGAACTTGGGATGAGTTAAAATTGGAGTATGATAAAGGATCATATTGCTCGTTATCTCCAAATGAATGTCCTGTAGAGCGAGGATTTGAAAACCTTATTAAAATTAATTTAATCTACCATGCTGAAAACAAGGAGGAGATTATCAGTCAACAACTTGAAGTTGACCAAAAAGAACCAAATCATCTTTCAGCTGCTAAACCAGAACTGAAGGGATCATTTAAAACTGAAAGATCAAGATCTGTTCCTTTAGGTCTTGATGAATATAAGAACAAAGCTTTTAATGCAAAAAGCCGACTCTCAAATGGTAACGTGGGAAGTATAATTCACAGACTCGAGCCCGGTGGTGAAGATTACAATTATGCTTCTGCTTCAAAAGGTGCAAAGGTTTTAGCTTGTAATAAAGAAGCAAAAGGTGCCTCTAACATCTTAACAATAGATAAAGATAAGTATCTAAGAAACCCTTGTTCAGCTGAAGAAAAGTTTGTGGTTGTAAAACTTTCAGAAGAAACCCTGGTCGACACCATAACAATTGCTAATTTTGAACACCACTCATCAAATCTTAAAGATTTTGAACTTCTTGGGAGTTTGGTTTATCCTACAGAAAGTTGGGTAAAGCTTGGAAACTTTACTGCTGGAAATGTAAAGCACGAACAAAGATTCGTTCTTCAGGAGCCAAAATGGGTTAAATATATAAAGTTGAATCTTTTAAGTCATTATGGAACCGGGTTTTATTGTACATTAAGTTTTGTGCAAGTTTATGGGGTTGATGCTGTCGAAATGATGCTAGAGGATTTGGTCTCTGTGCAAGATAAGAAATTTTCATCTAAAGAAGTCGAAAAAGATCCAAAACAGGAGGATTTTAAAACAAAACATGATCCATTTGATCAAAGTTCTGTTGATGATATGGAACATGAGCCAAGTTTAGATGAATCTGAGGGTAAGCGTGCAATTACAACAATTGATGTGCCGGATCCGCGTGCAGAAGTACTCCAACAACAAGCGGGAAGGTCGCCTGGTGATAGTGTTATCAAGATTTTGATGCAAAAAGTTAGACTTTAGATGTAAATTTATCACTGTTGGAGAGATACCTTGATGAATTAAACTCTAAATACGGATATATTTTTCAAGAAATCGATTCAGAAATTGGAGAAAGAGATATTATCATGGAAGAAGTCAAAAGGGACTTGAGAAGTTTTCATGAAAGCAGTGAGGCCTTGGTAAGTATTATTATTATTATTATTGGATTCTTATTATACTTGTGTCCTGTAAGAGTTGTGACATTTACTCAATATTCTCAGCGTCTTATATAATGACAGTTGTCTCTCAGTTCACAAATTTTCGCTGGTGCTATAAGTTTACATGACATCATTCGCCCAATTGTTTTATTGTTGTTTAAGGTTATTTTAGACGTTTAGGTAATGCTTAAACATTTTTCAGACTATTTGATGAGTCAAATGTTGCAGCTCTAATGGATTATGAAATTTTAGGTTCTGATAATTTTTCTTGATTGATGTAATAATGTATTGCATTTGATTACTATTGCAGACTAAACGGGTTGATGATCTAGAGTCATGGAAAACATTCGTGTCTGGTCAGCTGGACGATATCACAAAGAGCAATGCTTTCCTCAGGTTACCTTCCTCAACTCGTAATTCTTCAACAGCATATTGTATATTGTACACGTAAAGAAAAATTTTTTGGAAGTCGGACCAGTCTCTCTATCCCCTAGGAATTTGGGATAGAGATTGTCCTCTTCCCACCCTCCCCAGACCCTACCAGTAGCTTTGTTTGTTATGAGTGGGATGATATTCATTTTATTTAATATTTATCCTTCTTCAACAATATTTTTTATCCCACCTAAAATAAGAAAGTATACAAATATAAAAAACTGGATTTTTCCTTTGATTTTATGTCAGTAATGTTGTTTTTCTGGTTTGGTTGTTTCACAAGTGTTCTATTTCGTCTCTGAGCATGTATGAATGTGTATGCAGATCGGAGGTGGCGAAGGTGAGGGAGAATCAAGTACATATGGAGAATAAAGGGATTGTTATATTTCTTGTTTCTTTAACATTTGGATTGCTAGCCATTGCCAGATTATTTCTGGATAAAGTTTTGTTCGTTTTATATAGTAAACATAGATCAGAAAAGACTAGTAAGACGGGGGATCTTTCGTGGATTTTCCTGCTTTCAAGTTGTACGATTATCATCGTTATCCTTTCATTATAAATCTTTTTTGTATGTCTCTTTTTTGTCAATATGGAAGCGAAATATCGTGTCTGTGGCCTTTTTGATGATCATTAATATATCTTGAGGCTTTGAAGTCTGCATTTTTCAATGATCAAAAGTTTGATAAAAGCAGCAGCAGTATTGTTTTTGAGTAACACATCTGAATGAATCCAAAGTGTTTAAAATGGTTGAAGGGATTATATTGAGGAGTTTTGATTGCATAATTTTTTATGTAAATGATGAAATAGTTGATTTTGATTATTTTTATTGTTTTTTATGTAAAAACCATATCATTTGCCTTAAATAAAAGCATCTCGTTGCTCTAGAAATAACTTAATGAGTAAGAGGGCGAGCTGACCGATTTTAATCAAAATGGTGATGGTAAGACATGAAAGAAATGAAAGTCAAATGGTTATTTATTAGGTTTGATAAGTTTATTATTTCACTTTAGTTTTAGGTTTGATAGATTTATAATGTAAGGGCACAATAATTATTTAAAAGATGAATGGAATTTGAATGAATTTTTTAAAAGATGAATGGAATTTGAATGAATTTTCTTAAATTTCTTTAAACGAAATATTTCAAATCCTTTCAAATATTAAAGGATTTCAAATTTCACCGCCCTTAACCCCCACCTTCAACATTGACCGCCCCCGCCCACCACCAACCAACACTACCGACGACCCTCACCGCTGCTGCAGACCTGCGACTGTCGTTGCGGCCCCCACCATTTGCTGACTCCCGCGGACACCCACCAACCCTGATCGACGACCACCATTTACCGCCCAAAAACGTTTAACGCCCCACCCATCTCCTCACCCCTAAAAACCCAAACCCGTCGACAACCAATCGTGCCCCCGGTAGTCGAAAATCAACACTCGCCGTTGACCGCGTCACCCGATAAACGACCGTCTTCACTGACTGCGCCCACGCCCGACCACCGACCATCGGCACCACTCGTGTCAGTTTTGGACGCACTCGATGGTGATTATTAGTTTCAGCGGCGGGCATAATCGGTTGGTTGGTGGTGGTGGTGGCGGTGGCAGCGGCAGGATACGATCGGTTTTCAGCAACGTGCAAGTTCGTTAGCCGCAGTCGATTGTTGATGGTTGGAGCGGTTGGCGGTCACAATCAATTCTCAACAAAGACTATGGCGGCGCTCGGTGGTATGTAGCGACAGTGGTCGTGGGCTTTGTGAATGAATTCAATCGTGCAATTGGATTCAGTCGTGTGTATGAACAGGACGATTGGAAGCAAACGACTGGAGTTGTTCAGTCGTGCGAATGAGCTATGCGACTGAGTTCAGTCGTGCGAATGGAGTGAATGAATGAGTTATCGTATGAATGAGCTAGTCGTGCGACTGAAGGCTGTTGTTTTTGCAAAATTGAAGATTTTGACTCTATGACACAAAATACGATTTTTCTAGGATCCCTAATCTACCGTATAGTGAAAAATTGAAACTTTAATGCCAAAAAACGTCAAAAACACCCGCTGAAGCAAACGCGGTGACTTTAAAATTCTTTTATTAGTATTTTTTTCACTAAAAATGCACTTTAAAATTTTATTTTCTCTTATAGATTTCAACTATTTTGAATTCTAAAATTGTGAAAATATTATGTGTTATATTATACCTGGCAAGATGGGTGGGTCGGATTAGGTCGGGTGCCAGGTCAGAATGAGTTTGGGTTTGGATAGGTTTGGGTCAGAATGTACTAATTTAAAAATAGGTTAGAATGGATTCGAGTCAGAATGGGTTTAGACTCAAAAACCACATTGATTAACAATTCTATATATAAATCAATCACAAGGTAGTGGGCACCCACCTTCTAATGAAATAAAAAAATAAAACTAAGTATTACTCTAATACTTTAAGGTTAGGCTGTTCAAACCGCTCGATGCTCGCTTGACATTTTTTTTCGAATTCTCGTTTGAATTTTTGCTCGAAAAATGTTCCTTCGAATTTTTCCTCAAAAAATGCTCGTTCGAATTTTTTCTCGAAAAATGCTTGTTCGAATTTTTGCTCAGTTGTAAACGAGCCGATTCGGCTCGGATCGGTTTGTAACTGAGCCAAACACGAGCAAAGGTCTGCTCGGTTTGGTTCGGATCGAACTAATATGTATATATACTTTATACGTAGCACTCTAGTGGATTTAACCCATTTGATACATATATATAGTTATATTTATGTATAATTGATTAATCAACCTATAATAAAGAATTCTACATTAAACATTCAAGTGAAATTCTAAGCCGTTAAGAGATATTTTTTCGATCATCTCCTGCTCACACCGTTGTTGTTATCTACATTGTGTTCTCACCTTATCGAATACAACATTAACTTCATCGTTAGCCACAACGTATTGTCATCCATGAAAATATTATGTAATGAATATGACTGATTTTTAAGTCATTAAACCTTATTTGTTGCAGTATAAATCGTATGACACACAAAATAGTTGGGTTATATAAATTGTTCGCCACTCGTTTACGTTTGCTCAATGCTCACTCGAAAATTTAACGCTAAAAAAATACTCATTCGATTGTGTGCTCGGTTTGAAACGAGCCAATCGGCGTGGTTTGGTTTGAAAACGAGCCAAACACGAACAAAGATCTGCTCGGCTCGGCTCGTGAGCAACCCTACCTTAAGGTAGAGCTAGACAAACACAATTAAAATTAAACTTTAAGAAAATGGTTATTAAATAAAAATAAAAAAAAAAGATAAATTGCATAGTGATGACAGACGTAGGTTGTGTAGTTATATTGTGGTCTTTTATTCCATCATAGAGTTTCAATTTACTATGCCCGGTTGCCGACCCGTTCATCTCATATGACTCATAAACCGATCTTGACCCGTTCATAAATCCAATAGGTTTCTCGCTAACACTTAGATGTGAGACTATGTGTCGATTTTAAAGAAAAGATGTGGTGAAAAAACATAGGTTATGAGAAAATCTAATCAACTCATCCTGATTCGTTCTTTGTTTTTTTATGACCCATCTTGATCCATTGATTATTTTTTTTAGTTTTAAAGTTGTCAAACTTGACATTCTTTGTAATATAGTTTAACCCAATGTAACCAATTACTTTATTATTATTACTCAAACCAATCCAAATATACTCGCTTGGGTCCAAATTACTAAGTGTAGTTTATATATTATGCATGACTCAAGAGTTTATTTATTTATAAAAATAAGGTATACAAATCTTCCATCAAATTAATCCAACTTTAAAAAGGATTAGGGCCAGATTGTGAAACCATCATCTCTCTCCAATCTCCCAGAAACCTCGAGTATTCGCTTTTAAGCTATTGCTTCATCTTCACTCAACATCATTCATTCGCTCTATCAATTGTCTCCATCTTCATCAGGTTAGATTTTTGTAAAATCCACTTGTTCTTCTTCATCTCTATGCATTTAAACCTCTAAATCTGCTTTACTCGCGTGTTTCTTTGGAGTTTTCCTTTGGATTTTGTATAGTTACGCTTACTAGACCGTCGAATTTTGTGTTTCTTATGTTCAGGCTTGGTGAAGATCGTCGCAATTAGGATGAAACCCTAGAAATTGTTAATTTTGATGCGTATATTGATGAGCTATGAAGTATGAAGTATGAACCCTAGTATGTAGTGCGTGTGTGAAATTAGAATGGGATGGTGTGTTTGAAAGTGTTAATTGACTGGTGTTTGGATGTATAGGAGTTTATTGTTCAATTTGGAGGATCTTATGAATTATGATCAGCTCTTTGCTACATGACTAATGATAGATAGGTCATTGTTAGGTTTTCTTGCTGGGGAAAAATGTGTGTTTAAGAAGCTTAAATCAAGTTGTCTGTTTGGACTTGATAGTTTTAAATCGTATATTTTGTAATAATATATATTTTGGAGGAACTTGATAAGGAAGTGGTAAGATAGAAAAGGTGCATAGTAGCATAAGTTGTGTGTAGTGAACTTCAAAAGTTCTCTTATGATGAAATAAACTTTCAAAAAGTGACCAATTTTATGCATCTAATGATGTGAAACTGGTTTGTTGATTACGTGGCACATGTTTTTATCTGAACTGATCTAACTTTACCTAAATGCATCTAGCTTTTTACAAATTTTAAGCTTAGTTACTCAAAAACGTTTTATAATGCATTTAGTCAGATGACCAGAATAACAATAAATGATCCTTGAGAAGGCTCTTGTGAGTGGCCACCACCCTCAACAGTGGAAACCCCCAAATACACACCACCTTCCTACTCAATCGGCTCTCCATACACTTGTTCACCCGTGCAACTCCCAAAGTCTTGATCATCTTGACCATTATTGATTTCACAACTAGACACCTGATCTTCCCCTTCAACCCCAAATCAAGAATCAAATAAAAAAATTACCAACAACTGTGGCGAGTTTAACACGAATTTAGTTGTGTTTCAACCAGAGGTGGTGGCTCTGATGAGAGTGGTGAGTGTTTGATTGGTTGGAACTTTGAACTGAAATTACTTGACTATCTTCACCTCTTGCAACTCTTGTACTTATCAGCATAGTTGTTGACGGCTCAAAGGGGTGGCCCTTGGGCGGTTGAGCTGTTAAATGAGACACATAGTGTAAAAATACCATCTTTTGGGGCTTTAGATAGGTTTTAGGAAATAAATGGACTAATGGAGTAAGATTTATCTCGTTCATAGAGAGCATGGTTAGTATGCACTCAGTGAGATTCTACAGGACAGAGTAAGAGAAATAAATAGGAGCGTTTTTAGACGATGATACAAAAATTCTAATTTTTAATAGCATGAAAATAGAAACAATTAAGCGCCTGAAAATAGGGCTTTATAGGCTTTTGACAATAGAGCTATCAGGATAGTTGAATTGTTATTTATCTACAAAGGAGTTTTGAGAAGGTCAATAATTTGGTGGGTTATGAGTAAGATCCTTTAGTTGTGATGTAGTTTTGTTTTTCAGCATCGTGATTTGTGTTTATTTGTGTTTCTTGGATGGTGAATGTTGATGGGTGGAACAGACAATAGTGGCTGTGAGCAGAGGGGGTGTCATAGATATGAATGGCTTGAGAATATGAAGCCCGGGCCATGGAGATGGTGATCATGACTGTGTGATGGTGGGTGGAGAAGATGATGGTTTTTTGGTTCTTCAATATGATTTGGCGGGTATGACTGCCATGTGACCACAAATATATTATATTTTTTACTATAGGTCATAGGTAATTTTAAGAATATAAATGAATTTTTAAAGTTCCCTTCACACAATTACAGTAGGTGACAAGTACATGACATTGTGGTGCAGTTAACTCTATAAAGAATTATTGAGAATGTGTGAAATGATTACTTAACGTATTAGTTTAATACAGTAATAATTTAAATCTTTGTAGTTAACAGGTTGTAAGCATTAGAAAGACTGTACAACTTTTAACATATTTTACATGTTCCTCTTTTGGTTTAGATATTTTGATCAATTTTTTTGTCCAGTTTTGAGGTGAATCACAACCCAAATCGACTAATTTATAAGTAAATGGATTGAAATTGTCACCTCTAGTTGGAATGCTTAGACTTGAGCATGTTTGCAGGGGCTCATTCTCAGTGACTGCTAATATTTTGTTATATCTTACATGATTGACCGTATGGAGATGAAAAAAAAAGAAATAAGTTCTTCAAAGTTTTTTGAGATCTTAACTTTCATTTACTAACTACCTCTTATTTTAAGATCCATTATAATAAGATTGGATTATTGTTGATTGCAGGGTGCTATAGCTTCTGCTAGCTGAGGAAATCATGGCGAAACATCATCCTGATTTGATCATGTGCAGGAAGCAGCCAGGAATTGCCATTGGGCGGCTTTGTGAAAAATGTGATGGCAAATGTGTAATTTGTGACTCTTATGTGCGTCCATGCACACTCGTGCGTGTCTGTGATGAGTGCAACTATGGCTCCTTCCAGGGTCGTTGTGTCATATGTGGAGGTGTGGGTATTTCTGATGCATATTACTGCAAAGAGTGCACTCAACAGGAGAAAGATAGGGACGGGTGCCCCAAGATTGTTAATCTGGGAAGTGCTAAAACTGACCTGTTTTACGAGCGCAAAAAATATGGATTTAAGAAACGATGATAAACAACTTCTTGTTCTAATCATTGTAACATCAAGCATGAGATGAATTATCATCTCATATATCCAAAATAATGCTTGTATTAGAGTGCGTTTGATTGTATAAGACTGATTACAGGTCATGAAACACTTTCGAGTTACAGTTTGTGGATTTGATGATGTTTTCATATTGTGTTGTGTGATCGGTCATCTGCTTTGCCATAGTTTTTAGCTTGCACGAGTATCTTGTACTGTTATGTGAACCAGTATGTCTCGAGTGATCAGGGAAAAGGTGAAGATTTCTTACGTCTTTTAGACTAATGGAAGTTAACTACATGTGTGCTTTGATTACCAGTTGATTTTCAAACATATAGTATTTCTTTCTTTATTTATGTTAAAATCAAGGATACCAACAAGGGTTGTAGATAATGTTTTTGTTAACATCGAACTATGACTAATTCAGAATTCAATTAATACATTCAGCTTGTCACTGGATTTAATAAAATTAAATAGTTAGATGATTTTCCTTAACAAATTAATTGTTCGTCATTTTTGTTTGATGCCATTAAAAATGTTATATTTCTTTATATATACTTCTGTATATATCATGCAAAGAACCCTTTAACATTTAAAATATTAAGCTCTAAACTTGTTAAAGAAAGCTACTCCACCTTGTCATGATGTGAATTGTCAAAACAAACATCAAGTGATGTCAACTAGGAATTATGATCAGTAAGATTCCCTTGTTTTTTTAGTTTTCACCTTGCTTACACGTTTATATGATTTTATGCTTAGGGACATGTTTGGTTCATAAAATAATCATATATCAATTTTTTTTTCTCAAAATAATCGAATCTATAGTGTTATGATGAGTGAAACAAAACAAGTCACCATCGATTAAACGACTATAAGGGTACACTCAAGTATTGATTTAGCTCCTTCTTGTGTATGGTCTGGGAACGAGCTGATCACTTTTTGATATGATGTACATAGCCTACTAGTTTTACACCAATGTTTTCAAAACTGAATTGGATGGTGAATCGGACGTTTTACTGGTTCATTGGTCGGACCCAATATAAGAACCGTATAAAATTATAACTATTTTATAAATATATACGTAAAAAAATACTAAAAAAAATAAAAATTTATATGAAAACATGTTCGACCGGTCCAACCCCCGGTTTAACCTGTCCAATTTTCATTTCGACTGCTGGTCCCACCGATCTAACCACCAATTCAATCCCAAAATGATTTTAAACATCGAACTGCATCGGATCGGAGTCTGGTTTCCGGTCCGATCAATTTTCGAAACAATGATCAAAACCACAAAATAATAATATCATCGGTTGCTTTTGATGTTGTGTTGCCGAATATAACGAAATGCAAAAGATAACGGGCAAGTGTTAGACTATTTGTGGTTTAAAAGCAGCAAACGAGAGCAACGACCACCGCCGTGAGTATGGCGACGAACCTCAAACTCTTCTTATCCTCGCAACCACCACCGGACCACCACCACCACCACCACCTCCGCCACCGATTCGCCGGAGCTACTATCCTCAGCCACCAACACCTTCCAATTCAGGTTGCTAACAGAACATTCTACAGTCTACAAGCTCTTCGTCCTTCGAATAATAATAATAATCACAATAGAAGTCGCCGGAGGAGGTATCGCGTGTACAGTAAGGCATTAGACCTCCAATCTAAAGACGCTTCTGACTTCGAAGCAACCGCTATCGCCGGCAGAGATCGTCTTCTGAAGGTATGATAATGATTATTCCAATTGAAGCTATGAGTTTCATTGAATCACCGATTTTCTCCTTTTAACGAATAATTAAGTGGTCGTAAACTGTTAATGGAGTGAATTGTATAGCTATGGTACTCGATTGGCTACTGATATGACCTGCAACTGTTTTATATAGAAACTAATGTTCATTGAATTAACACTCTTCTGTTTCATACACATGCTCTATACTTCGTTATTTCACCTTCGAATTGATATGTGAAAACTTGGTTGTTATAGTTAGATAAAGCTTTCAGGTCCCGAGTTTGAGGCTTAGTTTTATTGGTGATGTGGTTATGTGAATAGAACCGTTTATGTGTTTATTTATTGTGTTTGAGTTACATTTGTGTAGGTATTCTTTCTCTGATAAGGCATGAGGGAGTTTAAGCATTTCTAGTTTCCTGTTTTGGTGAATAGGTGGAAGCGTTACTGTGGCTAATTTGGGAAAGGGTATGATTGTGATTGTCAGTGATTTTTGAGCGTGTGATCTTTATTGAATTGCAGGTACCCACGGAAAAAATTAGGAATTTCTCTATCATTGCACATATTGATCATGGCAAATCAACATTAGCAGATAAGTTGCTGCAAGTTACGGGTACGGTGCAATCACGTGAAATGAAGGAGCAGTTTTTGGATAACATGGATCTTGAGAGGGAAAGGGGGATCACTATCAAGTTACAGGTGCATATTCTTAAATCCTACCCTTGTAGATGATATGCATTTCTACATGAAAAAGGAATAAGGTTATATAAGGTTATGTGTCTGTATCCTGCTTAGGACATACCACTTAGTTTGTTACTGTTGTGAGCAGGTTGATAGTCCTTGTGTTATTGAAACAAATTAAGGTTTCTCTGTGGCTGATGTACCTACATGCCATAATGTCATTTGAGATGGCCATCTTTCGTCTTTTAGTAGTAGATATGTAAGTTCAATTTAGTTGATTCAGACAAGCTACATAATGAAGCCTGTAAATGTAAGATCCTTAAAGCCAATAATTCCACTGATGCGTCTATTAAACAAGATGTAGAGCTAATGGTGGTATAATGATATTGGGGGCCGGCAGGCATATGGATATTTATAGACTTATAGTTTATAGGTATGATTTTCTTTTGGTAAATACTGCTATACGACAAAATCAGTTTCATCATTTTTTTGTCATAATCTAGAAATAGTGAAATACTAAATTTGGTCAATTAATTGTGGTTTGGAGTATCGGGTTGAGCCATGACACCATGATATACCTGATAGTCAATACAAGTAAACATCGTAATAAATAATTTATGAGTGCAACGTGTAAAAGCAGAAGCACCATGATACCAGTTCTTTTATGTGTTGCCCCTCTTTTCCATTCAAGTGTTTCCTATTAGATGACATTTGCTAATTTTCTTTCAGGCTGCTAGAATGCGTTTTGTGCATGAGGGTGAACCTTATTGCCTTAATCTTATTGATACTCCAGGACATGTTGACTTTACGTATGAGGTACGACAAGACATTTAATGTAAGGGAATTTTATAAGTTTCATGTGACACTGTTGGATTAAACTGATTGCATGTTAGAATATGGTTCATTTAGCATATGTGCAAGAAGCTGAGGGTGTGAGCGCCTCGGTAGGATCTTGTAGGTATGTCTAGGCATGCTTCATCGGTTACATACACACACACACACACACACAGATCTTGTGTAATTGTAAAACTTTAAGAAATCAAAGTCAACACAGACTCACTAGTGCATCCTTGTGATTTGTTAGTCATAACTCATAACTGCCCAAATTTGGAAACAATACATATGGCACACTGCTGTTGACTGGCATTCTGTTTTTGAATTTCTGCTTGTTTATAAAATAGCCAGCAATTTATGATTGTTTAGTATATGATTATTCAATGAGTCTTTTATTGTATGTCTGCTCCTTTTCCCGACTGCAGGTTTCAAGATCTCTTGCTGCATGTGAGGGAGCTCTCCTTGTTGTAGATGCCTCACAGGCAAGTCTTTAAAATATGTACAGCTGGAATTTTTTTATCTGAATTACCTGTGCAATTATGATTTGCATTAAAAGTGCTCTCCTTGTTGTTATTGTTGATAATGGAGTCTATTTCTTCTAGTCAAATAACCTACAAGTAGACGACGAGCACATATGAGAAGCTACCAGAAGAACATTGTTGAACTAATCTTCTCACTAAACCAATATATAAATGATTTCTTCTCCCCAAATCCTTGCTGATCTGGAAAGGAAACATGCTAGCTAGAAATAAAAACAAGACCATCATGGAAATTACGAACAGATTTCTGAGAAAATCAAAATAAACATCTATCTATGATATCATTATTTGCTACAATTACAACTTATATGACCTTAAGTCTTGACAAGATCCCAATGCACACACTAATTGACAAAGGATGTTGCTGTACTTATTTCAAATTCTACCAGGATAACTTGCCACAACATCCATTATCATCGTCATTCTCAAAACACATTTGAGTTTTGTTACACATGTTAACTTTACTTGTTCTTTTTTTTCTTTTCTTTTTTTGCCTTATAAATCTTGATAAAGGACTGGAAGCTGTTACTCAATGAGATTCAACCTTTTATTGTAGGGGGTGGAAGCTCAGACATTAGCTAATGTTTATTTGGCCTTGGAAAATAACCTTGAAGTGATTCCCGTAAGTTGGTTAGAACTTGTTGCTTGTTTGTCAAAATTTTCATCATAAAGAAGTTGCATTAAGGCGTACTGCAAGTTTATTTTTTCCGATGTAGCTAAATTTTATCATTGCAATATACCCTCATTTTTAACTTTACCTGCACTATGTGGGGGAGTGAAGATGATTGTTAGTCACTTTATTTTCCCAGAATTGGTTGGTAGTATACTTTATTTAAGGGTAATGATTTATACACTACTAAGTTTACTTTGCACAACATCATATGCAACATTAGCAACTCATGGTACAACACTAATACTGAAAATTATATGGTGTACGAATCACTTCTTATCAGTGGTTTTCTTTACTGTTTCTTTTCCTGCTATTGCCTGTTAATTAATCGTGGTTGTGAATATGTATCTTGTTATGTGGGGATAATCTTGATTATATATATGCATGATGGGAGAATAAATGCAAACATAATAAAATCATATATGCTAATGTTACAGCCTAAATCATGGATGTATCTTCTGGCACTCCTCAAGTTGGAGCATATCCATCCATACTATTAACCAAGCATTACCACCCCATCCCATATTATTCTTGTTCCTGTTTCCATTCTAACCAAGTGTCCTTACGAGTATATCATCATGAGGGGAAAACCTTGGGTCTATGGTACGCCTAATAATAAAAGACAACAATATAAAATAAAATGGTGCTTAAGTTATGGATGGATGTCTTAACAGTCTTTTAATACTGATATTTATCATGTTATTTGACAGTCCAACATTTCTTTTACTGCTGCAGGTGCTGAATAAAATAGATCTTCCAGGTGCGGAACCAAGCCGTGTTGTTCAAGAGATTGAAGAGGTTAGTTTGCAGGAGGTGGTTATGATTATTTTTGTAGTTGATGGGATTTTGCTCTAGGGTAGCCTATTCGTTAGTTATTTCTGTTCCAATATAACATTAATGTGACGTTCTCTATCTGATTAACATGTCCCAAAATATTTAACTTCAATATATTTTGTCATGCCCTTCTAACCTTTGTGAAGATGAGTTTGGACGAGTTCCCTTTGATGGTTGAGGCACCTTTACATGCCAGGAACTCCATTTTCTAAAATTTCTTCCAATAGTCCTTTTGGATTATATTCTTATATTCACCTGGATTTCTTCATTGTGATTTTACTATGATGCTCCCATTGTCCCGATGAACTTTTAGTCCTCAAGTTTTGGAGTAATATTACTTTGGAACTTCGAGTTGCTATTGCTGAACTGTTAATTGGAGCTACTTTTGCTCCTCACTTTCTAATTCATTGTATTACGTTAATAGGTTATTGGTTTGGATTGCAGCAATGCTATTTACTGCTCAGCAAAGGTTAGTTGGTATATACATCCTATGTAATCTGTGACATTTTTTAGTTTTTAATATGTTCTACAATGTGATCTTTTATATCTGGTGAAGAAAACAAGTTTATATAAGTTCTTTTTTCTCAAAGAAGTCATCCTTTGACATCCCTACGAGTCATCTTCTTAAAGTCTTGAGCCGATGAGTTTTAATTTACAAGAAATCATTCGCTAATATATTATCAAATTTTTGAAACTAAGGCTTTGTGAAGTATTCTGAGATGGTAATAGGTAACATAATAACCATTTCTTTGTTACAGGAGGGTATTGGTATTAATGAAATACTGACTGCAATTGTTCAAAAAATTCCTCCACCACCTGATTCTGTTGGAAGACCTTTGAGAGCTCTTATATTTGATAGGTATGAAATCCTTCAACAAATTCTTACATGAATCTAGAGATTTTTACTTCTGTCAATGTGTATTATATTTCTTAAGATATGATATTTTTCTACTATCATAGTTTTACACGTTTCTTATCAACAGGAATAATTGCGTAACTGTTAATATCTATGAATTTTGCAGTTACTATGATGCATACAGAGGTGTTATTGTATATTTTCGTGTTATTGATGGAACTGTAAAGAAAGGTGACAGAATTCTTTTTATGGCTAGTGGCAAGGTAAAACTACATTCTTGAACTTGTCTACTTCATAACTTTGTTATGTTTGATATTTATTACAATACGCGGATTAAGGCTGTTTTATCTAATTGGGTGAAACCTGCAAGTTCATATCTCTTAATTCTTAAAGAAGACATAATTTAGCTGAGAACCTTAAAAGGTTGTCTTTTAGGTTTAAATGTTTAATTTTTCTTTCTTTGTATGACATATGGCATGATGCAGGATTATTTTGCTGATGAAATTGGAGTTCTCTCTCCTAATCAGCAGCAGGTTGATGAACTATATGCTGGTGAGGTAAGAATACTTTTCACTGGTATATTTGTAGCATTATATATACTGGTCAGCATTGCTTGTTGTGCAAAGAAGTCTGACTCACCTAGAAGCTTTGGGTATTCTTTTAAAAGCTATCTTATGTTTGGATTTGTTATTATTATTATTATTATTTGGGTAAAAGGGCAATGCCTGAAAAAAACTTTTGTAAGATCAAGAATAAGTTTATTGTTTCAGGTTGGATACATGTCAGCTTCAATAAGGTCAGTAGCAGATGCTAGGGTCGGTGACACCATAACCCACTATAGTAGAAAAGCAGAGCAATCTCTACCTGGATATAAAGAGGCCACTCCTATGGTATTCTGTGGCTTGTTTCCTGTAGATGCTGACCAGTACATCTCTTTTCTTTCTTACATTACCATGTTATTTTTTATTTAATTCTTTTACACACCTGCACTTGTGGTGCTAATTGGCATCATTGGTTGTTACAGATTTCCTGATTTACGTGATGCACTGGAAAAACTACAGCTTAATGATGCTGCATTAAAGGTTAAGTTTCTTGACTTGTTTATCTGGGTCATTTGTTGTAATGAATGCGATGCTGAAGAGATAGTTCTATATCTTGTGGAAATTCGTAGCATTAATTATGTAAAAATGACAGCTGTATAATAGAGAGATTACATCTATAAACTGATTAGGATTCCATTGGAGGGATCTCTGGTAGAAGTGAATCCAACAATTATAGGGATCTTCTGAAATAGTTTCCTGAATTTCTGATGTGTTCTCTGTATATTGCTTTTCAGAGCATTTATAGAATTACGCCTTGAAACTTTATTCTATGCTATGTGCTTTATCTGAAGAAAAGAAATATGTGAAAGAGAGTAAAAGCACAATCTTGGGTCTTTCCAAAATCAAATTTTTTCTTAAATTTTGGATAAAGGGAAAGCCCGGAAAATTTTACAAATAAAGAATAGGAATCTTAACATATGCCCATAGTCCCATATGACCACCTAGGCTGAACAATGCCAATTAGGAACCGTAATCTGAATGTTGATGTGGAATCATCGTGTTTTTATTCTGTGTCCATTCTGTATTGGGGATTTCTTAGAACTATTATGTTGCAAATTACATTTTGACATTTACATCAATATGTTGTCAGTTTGTTTATTGCAGATCACTTGTAATTCTGAATTTTGTCACAAATAAAAACAATGCTATGTTGTCAGTTTCTATTTTTGTATCATGTTGATTGGTAACATGCTGAATCATCGATTACGGCTAAGCTTAGTGTCAGCCGACGGAATTTGTCATTCACTTTTACCAGAGTTATATTTATGTGCTTAGCGTCATCTCATCTCTGTATAATTAGTTAACACACATACTGTGCTGTTTACATTTATTACTCACAATGGAAATGGTTTGTTTCTTTGTAATCAATGCTTTTCAGTTTGAGCCAGAGACATCAAGTGCTATGGGCTTTGGATTTAGATGTGGGTTTTTGGGTCTTCTTCATATGGAAATTGTTCAGGTATGTGATGTCTTTTATCTATGATCTTCATTATTAAATCATGATAACTTTTTTCATCATGGATATGATAGTTTTTATTGCACAGGAAAGACTTGAACGGGAATACAATCTAACTCTTATAACTACTGCACAAGTGTTGTATACAGGGTGCACTGTGTCAATGGTGAAACTGTAAGTTCTAATTATATCTCGTTTCTTTCTCCATAATGTTCTCCTTTCTCTTTCCTCTCTATTCTGATATATTGTATGTTTAAAAAATGCTTCTTGTAAAAACTACACTGTGCTTAATTTAGGAAGGGGATAAAACAGCGAAGTTATATATGAAATAGCGCAAATGGACTTAAATTGACATGCTTGATATATTTTAAACAGTATACACCATCACTATTATGATAATATGTTTTAACAAAATTCACATGAACTATCTTTCCCCTCACTTGTTTAGGTTGAATGTTCAAACCCATCAGCACTTCCTGAACAAGGTAAGAGGAAGTCAATTGAAGAACCCATGGTGAAGGTTTGTCACTATTCTGATCTTCCTCTTATCGTATTATGATATCTTGCCCACCTTATGGTCCGTTTAAATCTCGATGGTTTATATCCTTTCTGTAGATTGAAATGCTAACCCCTAAAGACTATATTGGTTCACTTATGGAACTTTCTCAAGACAGACGTGGAGAATTTAAGGAATGAAATTTATTACAGAGACTAGAGCTTCACTCACCTATGAGATGCCACTAGCTGAGGTTGTACCATGACATAAATTTAAGACCTGCTTGTCCATAAGATATAGATATTTTATATTTTATATTACCTTTTAAGGAGATCTACCACATCTTGCCTTATGAATTCTCTTTTAAAATATGAATGTGATGTATCCTTTTGCCTTATGCAGATGGTAGGGGATTTCTTTGATCAGCTAAAGTCAAGGAGCAAGGGTTATGCTAGTATGGAATATTCTTTTATTGGGTAAACCTTTATCTATCAATTGTTTCCTAGTTGTCTCCATTAATTAGTCATGTGGTGGATTTTCTGAAATATTAATTACCATGTCATGCCCTTAAATACTCTTTAGGATGGCTAAGCTTTTTTGTTAATTCAATTGACATTATTCAAAATGTCTCACCTTAAGTCGGTAGATGTTGAATGGTGATCTAATTGTGTCTGCAGGTACAAGGAAAGTGATTTGATAAAGCTAGATGTGTTAATAAACGGTGATGGTGTGGAGCCTTTGTCTACAATTGTACACAAAGATAAGGTGGTTTACTCATTTTTCCTTCAAATTGGATCCTGAAGATGAAAAGGATTTATTTCTATTTTTCACAAGTTTCCTTGCATATGTTGCAACAGAAAAGATAAAGCTGCAATTGCACTGAAATCTCTATTGTTTATCATGAATTAAATAATAAAGTTCTTGATAATCCCTTAAGAAATCAGTATGAAGGATGAACCCCACCTAGCAATCAACATGCTATTTTGTGAGTTTATGGAATTTACGCCACCTCGCCAGTTTTGAAATTCCAGCTGTTAGTATGATGGCTGAGGATGATTTTATAATAAAATCAGCACCTGACATTTGTGTTTCATTTTTCCTTGTTCATTGACAGGTTATAATGTTCCAACTTATTTTTTCTATTTATAGGCATATTCTGTGGGAAGGGCATTGACTCAGAAGCTAAAGGAACTTATACCAAGGCAAATGTTTAAAGTGCCCATCCAAGTAAGCTGCTTGTAAATCTAATGCCTTTAAAAGTTAATTCTCTAGTTTTAGTGCATGCTTGGAGAGTGGACAATGTTTTACCTTTGCTTTTTTTTCCTTTCAAAGTTATTTATTTATAAACCGATATTGGTAAACAATTTTCCTGGTTATATATATCAACATTTGTCTGCTGTATGTGAGTTCATGTGTGTGTATTTAGCGTGTAAAGTTTGTTCGAACTGGAAAGTGATCAACTTATTTTTGTACATACTAAATATATTTGCTCCAACTTGGGGGGTGTTAAGATTATGAGGTATCCATCTCAATTCTCAATTTTCATGTAAGATGTTGTTAGGACCCCACGTGGGCCTCGAACCAATGTAAAATTGCATCCGGAGGTTCATTATTATCAGTGGCGGAGCTTGAACATTCCCGTAGGGGGGCGGTGGCGAAATTAATTTTTTACTATGTTTATTTTCATCATCAAAAAAGTGAAATGACTGAGCATTATTAAACCATTATCTAGGAGACTTGCGTATTTCTGGATGACATGTCGTTATCTTGTTTGTGATATTGCTTATTGCGGTTAATTTTTGTCTTACCTTACAGTTAGATTTCTGCATATGTTCTTTCTTGTCCCATCAGTTTTTTTACCTTGTCTGTCATCTTAACCATTGCCTGCATAACTTTAATACATACTCCTCTAAGTAAGTGCATCATGTACTCGTTAACACTCCATGCTATAAACTTGTTCTACCAGGCATGCATAGGTTCGAAGGTGATTGCCAGTGAAAGTTTGTCAGCGATTAGGAAAGACGTCCTTGCCAAATGCTATGGTAAGCCTGCATTAAAAAGTTTATACCTGACATTTGTTGCTGATTGTTTCAAGGGGATCAATTAACTTTATACACCCGATTTTCTCCATCTTACATCATATGTCCTTCTGATAACGAACTTCCTTCTTTACAGATTGATTTAATTCTATCGGTTTAATGTTTTCATAATATCTCTGTAGGTGGTGACATCTCGAGGAAGAAAAAATTGCTTAAGAAACAGGTAATTGTTTTTCTTTTGTTTCAAGAAGACCATGTTTGTCTGTTTGCCTGTATGAGATATATCGGTTACAAATTTTATATCTTTCACTTTGTGGTTATTGTTAGGCTGCTGGAAAGAAAAGAATGAAGGCGATCGGTAAAGTTGACGTTCCTCAAGAAGCATTCATGGCAGTTTTAAAACTCGAAAAAGAGGTGCTATAGTCACATACGCGACACAACGCCTATGTGACAGTATTCTGCACCACATGTACATTGTATCTATTCTTTGTACGGGTTTTACCACAGGTGCTTATAGGAAAGGGAAAGAACATCAAATTCCTCTTTGTATCTTCTCGTTTCCTGTTTACGAGCCCAAGTTTTGTTACACGCATCGGCTTCAGGCTAAAGTTAATGAATGTTTATACTTCGATATTTTGTGGCTAAGCTTTAAAAGTATCAATCTTTGATGTGTGTCGATCTTAATATCTATTTTAAAGGCTAAAATGTCGGATGTATGGTGGAATCAGAGTTCCTGACTACCAAATTAGCATTTTCTCGAGGGTTGTCAAAGTTGAATAATGAACTATGCGCGTATGGTGTCATATATTGAGCAGTTTGAGTTTAGTTCGATAGCCCAACGAAGAGCATAGGAACTTTCGAATGGTGGCAGAAAAACCTTCTCTTCAATAAGCAGAAGTCGATGTGGTCGTTGATATATGGTGACTCGAAACAAAATGCTGATGTCTTTGTAGGACTTTCTATTCATGCTACATATATAACTTCTTTAATAAGGCGACGTCTTAAAAGTTTAAATATCTAGTAAGTATAACTTTAAACCGTATTTACACATCTAGCGTCGGATATTGTACTATCACTTCTAGACGTGCATCGAAACAACTTCTTACAACTTACAAGCTATTAACACATAAGATGCTCGATTGCGCCATCAACTAACTTATATATAAACATGTGCATATCGTTCTATTTCTCAAATCATCACTACAAAAACTAACGAGCCTTTGAAATAAAGGTGCAAATATGACAAACAAAAATTATATATTGAATACAAGTCCTCAAATCATCACAACTTCTTGACAATATCATGAATATTTAGTCATAAAAAATGCCAAAGTGAAAATATTTATCAATCAAAATAACACATTATTTTTTTAGTTACAGTAACATCAACTTCAATATGGATGTTAATAAGAACAAATAATTCAAAAAAAATGTCTGAGCCCGGGTTCGAACCGGGGACCTCTAGTGTGTGAGACTAGCGTGATAACCGACTACACCACCCAGACACTTGTTATTCTGATTATGTTTAGTTAGTTTAATACCATAACGTCTCTTTTATATTAATGTTAATATTAAAATGTACTTAAAATGCCATTCCCATGATGAATTACAATCGGAATAGCATCACGGGTATGAAGGTATGCGAAATAACATAGTTAAAGTATATCTGGAAGCTCGAGTTTTATAAATAAAGTTTGAAACAAATAAAAATTATATTTTAGTTTTTTGAAGTTAAATGAATCAAATTCGAGTTTTAAAAGACTCTAATTTGACTGATTACAAACATTGTATAAAACTGAAATCACATTTGAAACAAATATATGTAAAAAACCCAAATAGTAAAAAGATTGTGAAATAAAAAAAGAGACTGAAACCATATAGAATGATAGAAAGAAAAGGTTATATATTAGAATAACAACTGTAATGATAATATGATAATAAACCAATCAAATTATAATTATAATACATAAACTTATTTGAATCTGGTTTATAGGTTCTAAAACTGAACATTCTTTCAATGGCTATAATCTAATTATACTATACTAACATTTAAATATACAAAACTACATTGAGTCTCGAACGTAGCACCTAAATGGTGTAAAACTTGCATCATTACCACTGTAGATTAATGATTGCTAAAGACCATTTATGTAATTTAAGTACACAAAGACAAACATTAGAAATTCATAAAAGATGACATAGGCAGTATGCATAATTTGTATGATTTCATAATAGCTAGGTTTTCTTAACCCGCGCAATGCGCGAGGTTTTCGTCATGATCCCAGCTATCAAAACACGAATACAACAATATGTTATGGCAACATTGTACGTGACGTGATAACATAAAGAACCCAACTTGTCTTCAAACTAAATTTACGTCGAAACGTAAAATAACTCGAATTTATACCGTTAAATGAAAACGTGTTATATTTGACTCAAAGTTTTTCGAAATAAAATTATGACAAAACGTAGTCCAACGCAAAACGTACATAAAATATATGTGCAGCTACAATCATACTGACTTCTTTCCGAACTAAATTTACGTTAAAACGTAGAGTAATTAGGATTGTACTTTCGAATAAAATGTTTTATATTTGACTCAGTTTGTTTCAGAACAAAGCTTACGTCAAAATGTAAGGGAAAATCAAAACGCAAATGATCTCAAAGCGTATATAAAAATATGCAAGAAAACGTTTTATATTTAAACCGACTTGTACCAACACGTAAACCCGAAACTTTAGAGATGTAAAATGATTAAAGTGATATGTTGCAAAGTTTTTAAAATGTATAAAGGATTTGAAGGAGTCAAAGCTTACCGGTTAGAACTTTTGATAAACATTCAATAAACAAATTATATATGTATTCATTATATAAATATTATTATTATTTTATTATTAATACTATAGATTTACACCTCAAATAATATATGTATAATTTAATAAATAAATATTATTGTTAAACAAATACAATTATTATTTAAATATAATTAGTAAACAAATTATAATTATTATTTGATCAATATTACTACCGTTCAAAAACAGGTCAATTAATAAATATATATTATCGTTAAACAAATACAATTATTATTTAAATATTATTAGGAAACAAATTATAACTATTATTTAATCAATATTATTACTGTTCAATAACAGATCAATTAATATAGATGTAATTATGCTAATAGAGTCGTCTATAGCAACTAAAATAAAAATTAGAAACGCAATTTATCAAATTATCATGAATATAAATTATCACTTTCCAACGCGTCAAAAAATATATTTCGTCAAAGTTTACGTCCGAGCCTAACATCAGAATATACCAACACTTAAAATGGGAAAATATAAATATATTTCTAAATATTACGTTTATTTATCAATTTAAATCGACACTTAACTTCAATAAGAATGCCCAATAACGTTGACAAATTTATTAGCAAAAATGTAAAAAGCTACTTCAACACTTTGACCTGATCAAACGTTTAAAAAAATTTGTCTGAGCCCGGGTTCGAACCGGGGACCTCTAGTGTGTGAGACTAGCGTGATAACCGACTACACCACCCAGACACTTGTGATCTTGATCATATTTAATAACTTTAATACTCAGCTTGTTTTATAATGTTTAGTTTACATATAATCTAAACATAATGATCATTTCCGTGAGAAATTTACAGTCTTAGAATAGTTCATGCATGTGTTATAAATGATTTTGAAATGTTTGATAAGCATGAAAGGAGCTTAGCTTAAGCTTGAAAAGGTATATATGATAGAACTCGAGTTTTAGAAATAAAGTTTGAAACATGACGAGCTTAAGCTTGAGCTTTTGAGAGGTTAACAAACTGAGGTCGTACGATAGATAAACGTAAGTTCGTCTTAGCTCGTTTACACTTCTTATATAATCGTCCCCCGAAGATGGTTGAATGTTTGTTCTAACCTTTATCTTACTCAACTCTTATACCAAAACGTATTTTTGAAAACCTATGCGTACCGTTTCAGGTTTGTTAAAATGCTTAAGCATGACGCTATTGAGGAATGAGTAAATCGATCAACAACGCAAAACTTGATGGATCTAGTTTGCCGCGTTTACCACTATTTGTATGATACAATAGGTATTATTATTCGTTTATGACTTTGTTGTGATGCGACAAATAACATCCTTTTGGAAGTATTTATTGGTTTTTCTTGTAAATTTACATATGTTAAAGAATTTCCGCTGCTAAAATAAAGTTTTATAATCCATTATTTTTTTTAAATACAAGGGTGTTACATACTCCAACTTTCACCACACATATCCATTAGTCTCATAATACAAGTGACGTATGTTTTCAGATTTTTAATTCAAAAGTTCAGGCGTTTTTTTAAACTCAACAAAAATTATACTAGTAAAGATAAAGACCTATTAACTCGAAATGCTCAAACTTGTGTGAGATCAGAGTTGAGATCAAAACAATAGCTAATTTGGCATATTAATAATTCATCACATTCTATTAGCCTCACAAAATGTATATAATATTATTAGAGTGAATTGCATTTTTTATCCCCGTAGTTTGGTTATATTTGTTATTTTCATCCGAAAAGATATTTCTTATATTTGGCTCCTCATGGTTTGAAAAAGTTATTTTCATCCAAAAACATAAATTATGTGGTAAATATTTTTATTAACAACACGTAAACATATATTAGGATTTTATTTTTATATAAAATTTACATAAGTACTCTTTTAATAATGAATATTTAACATTTTCAACCAATAGAGCTAAGATTTTTGAATAATGTATACAAAAATATATATTTTTTGATGAAAATAACAAATGTGACCAAACTACAGGGAGAAAAACAACTATTTACTCATAATTACCATCATCATAAAATCTAATACGGAAATAAATATAACAAGGCTTAAGACGTAGTACTATAATTTTATCGTTAATTAAACTTGAACTAACATAGCCTTATTAACAAACACCATCCATTAACCCCATACCATCAACTATGTTTTTTTTTAACTCGTGATGCGTTTAGCGCATACTTAACACAAAATCTTAACGAGTCAAAACATCCATTTGATATCTACATTGTATACCTTATATTTATCTACTCACTGTACCATGTTTATTTTTATCGACGTTGGTATCGTTAATCTTTGATTCATTATCATCATGACTTGCTTGGTTTTGTATCAACGTTTCAACGTAGATATTTAATGTTCCTTTTTACACAAAGTTTCGAATATAATCATCGAAATCAACACAACCACAGGGTTACAACAGTTTCAATTTTCGTGAAATATCATGGTCCTTTTCAACGACATCCATATTTACTATTTGTTACCCTCAGCACGCTTATTTGCGGTAACATTTACACGACGGTTCTACACCTCAGTCGCAGTTCTAATGATTTAATATTAGTTATATGGCAATGTTTGGGATTGTTTATTTTATTGAAAATGACATTTGATAAAAATAACTTATTGACTTATGACTTTTTTAAACGAGTAAAAAAACGTTTGAATTAACTTATAAACTAATAAGTTAATAAGTTGTTTTGTAAATGTTTTGTTTAATTTATTGATGTAAAATGATAAAAAAAAGACATCCTTTAAAAGAATAACGAAGAGTTGGGTTAAGGGGACGGATGTGATGGTAAAATAGACTTCAAAAGGATTTTTCCAAGTCCAAAAATAACCCTTTCTTAACTTCTTAACTTCTTTTTTAACCTTTCTTCAAAAGTTAAATCTATCTTTTACCCAAACAATTTTTTTGTAACTTATAAAAAGTTACAAGTGAAAAGTCATTTAAAAATAGGGATATATACCCAACTTGAATATACCCTCTTGTAAAACTTAATTAATTACATATATACTCAAATTAAAATTTTAATTACATACATCCCCTTCTAAAACTTAATTAATTATTACATATATACCCACATTAAAAGTTTAATTACATATATCCCCTTCTATAACTTAGTTAATTACACATATACATTAACTAAAAGTTAATTACATATATCCGCTTTCTTAAACACAAAAAAATACATATTTATCCATTTGATTATTTTTATTAAAAATAACTTATATAATTAGTATTTTACTATTATTTTAAACTATAAAATTATGTTTTTCTTTTTTACTAGCATTTCGAGTTTTGATTATTTATTAATATTTTTTAAGTTTTTTTATTCTTTTATATTTTCATGCTAATTTTTTAGGTTCCTGTATGAGACACTTCCAGTCTCATTATGTAACATGATTCTAACACAAACTTTTATGTTGCATAATGAGACCGGAAGTGTCTTCTACATATACAGAAAAAATTAGCATAAAAATAAAATAAAAATAAATTTAACATAAAAACATTAAGTATAGATTTGTTAATAAATAATCAAAACTCAAAAAGAAAGTAAAGAAGAAAAAACATAATTTTAAATTTGGGTATATATGTATTTAAAATTTTAGTTTGAGTATATAAGTAACTAAACTTTTAATTTGAGTATATATGTAAATAACGAAGTTTTAAAAGGGGATATATGTAATTAGACTTTAAATTTGGGTATATATGTAATTAACTAAGTTTTACAAGGGGATATATGTAATTAAAATTTTAGGTTAAGTATATATATAACTAGGTTAGTCCATGTGTAATACACGGATTGAATAAACAAAATATTAAATTATTATTAATAAACACTTATGCATTATAAATTCATGTTTAAAGATAAAATATGATGTTAATTACGTATAAATAGCTACTCTAAGTATAATATTTTAATGTAAAATATATTTAATATTATATATACTTTAGTTCAAGAAATAAAATAATTATACAATTTTTTTCTCTTATGTAAAAAGTTTTATTTTTAAACATTCATTTTAAGATTTATTATAAAAAATATATATTTTTATAAAAATCTTGTTTTAAAAAAAAATTGGTTTGTAATTATTTTGGTTGTTTTAGTAAGACTGTTTTAAAATATTTCACTTGTTTATAATATTTCAAAAAACAAAACAACTTAAAATATTTTGTTTAAAAAATGTTTAATGTTTTAGAAAATTTCATATTATATAAAAATTTAGTTTCTTGTTGTTTAGATTTTGATTAAAAGATGAGATTTCTAATTTTCTTCATAAAATCTATTTTAAAAAATTTTAATTTGATTTTTTTTAAATTATATAATAGAGAAAAACAAAACAATTATTATAATTTATTTTTAATAAGAGAGAGAAACTTGTATAAGTATTTAAATTACTATAATATTCTTTTGAAGAGAAAATTGATTTGTGAATGTCTAAAAAATATCAAGTGTTAAAAACATGCGTTAAGAAAATGACAAATAGTAAAAAGCCATTAATTTATTAGAAGTTATAGATTAATAAAGTTTATAGAGGATACATATAATTTTTTCATAAAAAAATAAAGAATCCCAAAAATACTGTATTTATATTTACAAAAATAATAATATTATTCCGTCTTAATTATTTGACTGTCGCCTTCTTGAAAAAAAGCCTCCGCTCTCAGTCAATCGGTAGCTATCGCACACCGTGATCGCCGACCACCGACCACCGACCACCGATTGTGCCGCCGTGTGACGCTCATACGATGCGGTGAACATCAAGTTACGGTATTACTGTTACTATGCTAATATCCTTTTCGATCTCCTTTTGCATCATTAGCTATCATTTCGCACTCATTACCTGCTTCTTCGACGGAAATTGGTTGAATTATGCCCTAAATTGCTTACAACGAAGAAGTAGTTTAAGAAGTTTTAAATTGTTATTCACAGCAGGTTGGTTTTTGATAGGAGTTAAATTAGGTCGTCGATGATGTGTATAGGCGATTCAAAAATCTGTTTTAGGTTTAAGAGTGTTTGTAGTTCTTCTAGGTTTGTAACATTTGTATTCGGATCGGAAACGGTTTTGATTTAAATATGGTTTGGGAGATTTTATTTTAAAAAAGTTGTTACAAATTTAGAAGAACTATAAACATTTTTAAGCCTAAAGTAGATTTTTGAGCCGCCTAAACACTTCATCGACAAGGTCAAATTAACTCCTCTCAAAATCTAACCTGATATGAATAACAACTAAAAATCTAGAAGACGCATTTTATGAAATTTTTAGTTGTTATTCACATCAGGTTAGATTTTGATAGGAGTTAGATTAGCTTGTCGATGATGAGTTTAGGCGATTCAAAATTCTGTTTTTTATGTCTAAGAATGTTTATTGTGTGTCTAGATTTGCTACACTTTGTTTGGGGAGATTATGCTTTAAAAATTGGCATTTTGTTAATATTATCTTATTGTTGAACTTTTAAAGTAGTTTGCTTATTGTTTAGATCTGAAGCTCTGCAGACGTGTGTTGTTGTGCTAGATTGGAAGGTTTATCTTGTTTGCAACAGTGAGATGGGTTGTGTTTACTTTGATATAAACAAGTGGGACAATTAAAATCTCATTTTATATGATTTTAGTGTATTCTCTGTATGTGGATATGGATGTGAATGGAGGGCTATAGCTCTTCAAGTTTAATTATTGATTTTTGATAAGAAAGAATTATTTTATGGTATCATCAACAATGTTTAGGAAGATGTGTTCTAGGTGTAAATTTTTGACGAGTCAGTATGATTATTTGTATGAATAGACGAGTTAGTAGATGTATGTAATCATTAAGTGAGTTATCCTAGATTTGTCAATCAGTATTTTCTGACCTTTCCCTAATGCAGTGTGCATTTGGTCATTTATGAAAAACTGGTTTCATTTTGAGAACTCAACTCTACAAGCATGGACAAAATGATTGCTGATTGCCCATACCCTGGATGCTTCTTTTGCGTCATGAAAGAAGCTAACCCAAACAAGCGAAGAACTAGCATCATGAAATTTTTCAGAGAGTTGCCTTCACAAGATGATGATGGTCAAGTTCTCCCTATAAGTGGGCTTTGGAATACAGCAATGGCGCATCCTAATGATCCAGAGTTCATCGAGTTGGGTATATTTGAATGCATGGCAGCACTAATTTGGAAGGGCTTAAAGAACCGCCGTTGGTTATCTCATGATCAAAATATCTACATACCTTATTATGCTGCACATATCATTGGTTCCTACACCATGAACATGGAAGATTTTGCTGAAACTGCAGTAAATGCTGGGGTAATCCCACCTTTGGTTGAACTTTTAAGGGGTAGGTTGACTTGGGTTGAACAGAGAGTTGCTGTAAGGGCTTTAGGACACTTAGCTACATATGCAAGCACTTTTCCTGCTGTAGCAAATCATGGGGAGATTCTTGAGCTTTGTATTCAATTAGCAATGAGTTCCCTCGAGATTGTGTACTCTCACTTTTATCAATATGCGGACAGAAGACTTAGTTACCACTGTGATCTCCTTACACGTGGCATGGGTGGTGTGGAGATGGAATCAAGAAAAGCTGAGGAATGGGCCAGTCAATTACAATGTTGGTCTCTTCAACTTATAAACTGTTTTGCATTCAAGCCTGAGTTTCTTTCTACAATATGCAAACCAGAATTTCTTGTAAAACTTCCTGGCCTGTGGGGTGGACTTGTTAATGAGAATTCACCTGCGGGTATTGGCTTATTAAGAACAATCTGTCATCATAAGTTAGGAAGAGGACCTGTTAGCAGCTGCCCTGGTGTAATTGAGGCATTATGTAATATTGCACGGTCATCAGATGACTGGCAATATATGGCGATTGATTGTCTTCTGTGGTTGCTCCAAGACCCTAATACCTTTCATAAGGTAATATCTAATACACTAAAGTTGCTCCCTAAATGAATTCTGTTTTTTTTCCAACACGCTAGATTTTGGTAAAGGTTAGATGGTTGGCCGGTTTTTCCCTAAATAGCTATATGGACAAACTTTGATTTTGATATTCCATATACAATGTTGCACACTAGTGATTACATTCAATATGCAAAAACTCTTATCAAGTCTTGCAAAATGTTTTGTGATTCTGGTTTACTACTTGCTAAAATAGTATTGATAATGAAAGGGAATGATAACAAATGAGAGGGAATGATAACAAAAGAACCGTTAAACCTGTTTTTTGAAAATGTAAACCATGTAGTGAAGCATATAAATCTTGAATCAGCGGCTTTGCTTCAGTTTGGGTGGTTCAGTAGGTTTCAGCGGCTTATGGACACCCCTAATCTTCATTACTGTCGCTTTATAAGTATTTCCATCAGAATGAACACCATAATAAATATTCTTACGCAAAGCACAATATTCTTTTAGGTTATAGAGAAGGCAGCACCTGCAGTTTTGGACCTAGCAGAGATCTCATCTCTTGGGGATCATAAAAAGCTTGGAGATTCCATTCTCAATATTCTTCAAGAATGCATTCAATCACATGGAACCGGTCGACATTCTGTCAGTAACCGAATAAAAGAAGATGTTGAAGAAATATTGCATTCAAGAGA